>PVKZ01001325.1:0-10537 GCA_004027375.1 Macroglossus sobrinus | reverse complement strand
ATGGCGATCCAGTGAGGTCTGGGAGGGTAGGAAGTAAGAGGAGCGGAGAGGCTGGTGTATAAAAGTAGAGGGAGGGCGTGAGGGGGTAATGGAGGGGGTCTAAGGAAGGTAAAAATGAAGGCGTGAGAGCTGGCGGGGGCGGAGGGACAACTAACCGTCCGCCCTGTCCTCCATCCATGGCTTAGAGGGCTGGAAGAGAGCCAGGGGCGGGGCGGTTCTCATAGCCTTTGCCACGCTCATCTTCCTGCAGCCAAAACTGACAGAACTGTCTCAGAACTTTCCCTTCATCCTTAGATTAGAGACCTCCTAGGGGCTGAACTAGTGGGGGCCTCAGGAGCTGCCTGAATCGAATTTTCTTCCCATGTAACTAGCACAGCAAAGAAGACCATCCAGGGGTGACGTCAGAAATGGGTCTGGGGTATCCTCCATGGCTGAGATTCTCTTCAGAGAAAGAAATATTGGGAAATGGGCTAGGATGACTTAAAGTGGTGGAAACTGTTAGTTTTATCCAATTAGTGTTTATTGAACTTTTACATGTACCAGACACTGTCTGAACAAGACAGGTAACGTGATCTTGTTTGGCATGTTCTTTGGGCCAGTAACAGTGTCCCATTAAAAAAAAAAAAAAAAAAAGAGTGGGGATCCTAAGTGCAAATAAGTTTGGGAAGCATTGGGTAAGAGACAGACAAATTTACTCACTGCGGGATTTTTCAGAGCCTTTAATTTGCCAACGTGCTTTGAGGCTCTCCAAGAAGTGGAGATGAATAGGGAGTACTTCCCTAGCATGCTCGGCCACAGGCCTCTCATCTGTGGCAGAACAAGACGAATGAATGATTGGTGAGAAATGTAACATGGTGATAAAGAGCTCAGTTTTAAAGTTACAAGGCTTGGCTGCCAGTGTAGACTGCGGGTGTGACCTTAGGCAAGTTGCTTGTGTCCATTTTCATACCTATAAACTAGAGCTTTGCAAAGCTTGTGGTGTGACAGGGATGTCATGGAGGATGGAGGTGGGTGTGGGGGTGAGAGGTAGGAAGCAAGGGTAAGGGTGAGGAGGGGACGATGGGAGGGGAGCAGAGGTACTCCCCTTTCCATTCCTGCCCACAGAAGGAGGCTCAGGGAATCCGCATTTGGCAGACTGGTCTGGCTTCTTGGAGAAGGTGTGACGGGAAGGGACTGGCCCGCTGGTCACCCTGCCCCCACAGCTCCAGGACTGTCACTGCCTGGGTGGGCAAACCGGAAACCTCCCCAGCTGGGCAGGCACAGAGCAGCTGCGGCACTTGGCCTGGGTCCTGAGTCCTGGCTGAGTCCTTCCCGGAGGACGCGTGGAGGGAGAGGTTACCAGAAAAGCTCTTGGCCAGCCACAGCTCCCGCCTGCGTCAGTGGTCAGCGCCTCCACTCCACCCTGGCTTTGGGTGATTTCTGCCCCCAGAGGAGACTGGAAAATGATGCCTCCTCGCCCAAGTGCTCTGTACCATTTCTACAGGGCCTTGGAGAAGTGGGAACAGAAGGTGAGGGAGGGTTTCTGAACCAGGAGACACTGAATTAGGACCACATCTCCACTGGGGACCAGGGCTGCTGCTCCAGCGTCCCTGAGGATGTGGTCTGCTCCACGAGATTCCAGACCCCATCTCTCCCCTCTGGCCCCTAAAAACCAGCCCCCCTGACTTTCATGACACAGGAGAGACCTGCGCATGCACCTTCACATTCATTATGTCTCCTTTCATTCTCCTGACACCGGGAGGTGGGGGAGGGGAGAAAAAGATGGCTGCCAAGGGACACCTGTGCTTTACTGTGACCCCCATTTTACAAGACTCAGGTCAACCGTACTGCCTGGGTCAATGGCAGCCCTGGGGTTTGAACTCACATGTATCCACTGCCAAGGCTCTAATTAAGAGAGAAGTACAAAAAACCTCAGTTTAAACTTCTGGTTTATTGGGAGAAAAACATATGTATAAATCAGCAGACCATCTCTGATGGAAAGAATGCTAATTCTGCTTTTCGTCTTTCTTAGGGGAGAGAAGCAGGCACAGAGCTCTGGTGCAGGGAGCTCAGTTGGCTGCCTCTGACCAGGACCTAAGTGGCTTTTCCAGAGCATGCCCCATCACCACAGACCATCAGACAGCCCCCTCTTTCAGCTCTGGGCTGCCCCCCACCGGCCCCCAGTCTCTTTTTCTAGCCAGGGTGGGGTCTCTGTGCTCCTGGCCTTGGGCCCGGCTAGCCTGGCTTCCCTTCTTGGCAGCTGCTAGATGTCTCTGCATATTTGGCCTCGTAAAACCCTTTTTGCCTGCCCAAGGGAGAGCTTTGATTGGCTTCAGCTGGGATGACCTCATCCTCTCCAGAATTTGGGGGTGTTCTCATTTTCCATGGCTCCACCTTCATCCAAGGAATTCCCTCTGGCCATCTTTTCTCTAAGGCCATCCTACCCCAGCCTGCCTGAGCATTGGGATGCCCCAGCCTGGTTTGGGAAGACAAGTGTGTGCCCTGGGTTCTTGTTTTCTCCGCACCCCAGTGCTCCTGGTCTGTCTTGACTGCCCCCAGCTTTGCCCAAGACTCTCCTGCCCTCAGAGTCTGCCCCACTCCCCGCCACAGGCCTCTACTCTTATTTCCAGGACTCACAATACCCTGTGTCAGTCCTTCTTTTACATAATCTCATTTAGTCTTCACAATAATCCCATGACATAAGGATTGTTATCTCCAGTTTATAGATGAAGAAACAGAGACGAAGAGAGTTGACGTAGCCTACTCAAGATGGGTGTTCTCTGCAGGTGACGCAATCCCCACAGCCTGGGCAGCAGTCTAGACATGCCACGCTACCACAAGACCCTCGGCAGGTCTGCTTTTTTCAGTAAGGATTCACCCACTGTGTGGTGTCGTTGAGACCCCAAGAATGGATGAACTGAATCCCAGGGTTTAACACACTCCTGTTCAGAGTGGACCATGTCCTGGTGAGAGAACCAAGACAAAGGCCGACTTACAGCTGACAAACAGGGTTTTTTAAATTAAAAAAAAAAAAGTGTGAAGGCGCAGGTACTCGATTTGTGATGAGTTGTTGAGCGCTTTGCCTACCTTCCTTCCCCCTGCACCTCCTCCCGTGTCTCCGTGGCATCTACAGGCTTCCCCACTTGCACACAGAATGATAAGTGTAGGATGCCACTGTCAGATGCAGGAAATGGGGTGTCTCACGCTCAATGGCACGAAGACAGCGGTGCCCTTTCTCTTCTCCAGAGGAAGGGTTGTTCGGGTCAGCTGTGCACTAGCATAGGAGCTTCTGGTTCCTGCAAAAGTGGTCAGAGGACATGGGGGCATTTCTTTAGGAGAGCAAACGTCCATCAGTGTCAGCACAGTGGAAGAACTTGCGCTATTAGTGTGTCTCTCCAGAGGGAAGCTCAGAAAATAAGAGAATATAGCGTGGTCCCTCAGTATCCTCAAGAGATTGATTCTAGCACCTCCAAGGATGCCAAAATCTGCAGATGCTCAAACTCCCTATTTGGCCCTCATCTGAAGGTTCTACACTCCCAAAGGCAACCAATTGCGGTTCTTGTCCTGCGGTTGGTTGAAAAAGGGCTGACTATACTCAGACGTGGCAGGTGGGTTACACCCTCTGTAGTCGCTGGTCTCCACTTCATCAGCATGTCCTACAGGAGAGAGCAGGGGGCCAGGAAGAGCCTGATAAGAGGCAGAATAGGATTTTAATTAAGAGCTGGTGTCCGATTTTCCAAGTTTTGAATATAGTCTCCACTTACCAGAGGTGAGATCTTTGTGTTACGGACCGAACTGTTACAGTCCCAAAGAGTGCAACCGAGCAATACGCTGAAGTCCTAACACCGGTACCTCAGAATGCAGCCTTATTTGGAAATAAGATTTTATAGAGGTAATCAAGTTAAAATGAGGTCATTAGAGTGGGCCCTAATCCAATATCACTGGTATCCGTATAAAAGGGGGAATCTGGACACAGACACACAATTAGAGAGAATGCCATGTGATGACAAAGGGAGAGGGTGGGGTGAGGTATCCACAAGCCAAGTAATTCCAGAGGTTGTTGGCAAACACCAGATGCTATGAGAGAGGCACGGATGGAATAAACTCTTCTCTCATAGCCCCGGAACCAGCCCTTTGACACCTTGATTTCGGACTTTGAGCCTCTAGAGCTGTGAGGCAATAAACTGCTGTTTCGGCTCCCAGTTTGTGGCACTTTGTGAAGGCAGCCCTAGCAAACTAACACAGTAATAAGTTCCTTATGCTCACTGATCCTGCTTTCTCGTTTGTAAAATGGGGATGATATTACTTATCTCGCACAGCTGAGACAATGACATGCAATTCAAGCATCTCCTAGTAATTCCAGACACAGAGTCGGCCCTTTCTAATGTCACTGGTGGTGACTCTGAGAGATTGGAGCAGCTCATAGCAAAGGTCTTTCCCATCCTAGATGTACTTTAATTCCGTGACTCTACAGACGAGATTTGATGAGCTCATGCACCTCAGTTCCCATCCATCTCTTTCTTTCACTGTTCCAGATGAAGAGAGCCACCCAGCAACATGGGTCCCGAGCTCTGATGGCTGTCAGTTATAGTTACAGTTACAGCTGTGGGGAGGGAAAGATGGGGAGGGCTGTGTTCAGAGCCTGTGGCAGCTTTCCTGGAGCCTGTGTTTACCCTGAGCTCTTCTCTGTCTTGTGACTTTCAATACACAGACGTGGAGGATGGAGAGGATGCTGGGTCAGCCCTTCTGGATATTTAAAATGGTTTTCAGTAAAAAAGACAGCATCATTATCATTAGCAAACAGACACCTAAATCGCACCCTTCAACATTGTAAAAGTGATACATGCTTTTTTTTTTTAATTTTTGGAAAAGATAACAAACAATAAAAGAAGAATCTAAACTCTCCCAGAATCAAAACCTCTTGGAGTATTTCTTTCTTGTCTTTTTGCTAAATCTGAGCATAAATAAGTAGTGCATATATATGTGAGAAGAACAGGTGGGACTAGAGAGCTGTGTTTTGGGCACAACTGAGACATGTCTTGGCTTGTGTAGGGAGAGGTGGGGCAGCCTGCCAGGAGCTGATGCTACAGGAGGAGCAAGGAACCTTCTGGGTGAGAGTTCAGCCCTTGGGGAGAGAAGGTCAGGCACATGCCTTTGCCCCAGTGGGAGAGCCTTAGTTATGGGAAGGGGGGGATGCATCTGAATACAACCCAGCTCTGCTTCTGAGCTTGTAGCCCGTGGAATCAGGTGTGAGTGTGTCTCTGTGCATGTATAAGTGTGTCTCTGTGCATGTATAAGTTGTCCGTGTGTGCACGCGGGGCTGGAGGAGATCCTAGGCAGCCACGTCAGGCACTAAAGGGCTGTTTCACTAATAGCTCTGTAAGACGTCAGACAGCCCAGCTCAGACAGCTCGGACTCCCTGGCAGGGTGTGACACTGACAGGAGAGAGGAGTGCCCGGTGATGTCACCCCAGGCCTGGGACCTGTGGCACCATCAGCCACAGGCATCCAGCAGAGGTGTAGCACAGGGTGCATGCACTCCGAGCAGGGAGGAGAACACTCACGGAATCCACGTGTTAGCAGCAGTGCTGAGACTTGAGCATGAGCCCACGTGGGCCACCCGTGGGAAACTTCTAGAAACACCTGGGGAAAGCTCACAGAACCAGATGGAAACCAGAACATGCAAACTCAGAGGCTTAACTGCAATGAGTTGCTCCATGACTCTAGCAAGACAGTGAGACTCTTGAGAGCAGAGTCACATCACATTTAACTTTACGCCCCATCCCCTAGCTCACTGCCTACATGTAGTAAGTGCTCAGGGCACAAAGTTTTTGCTGACAAAATACAATCTTCTTTTTGATAATCTGATTTATGACATGGTTTCCAGGAACATGTTGTGGTAAAAAATGAGACTCCCCGAAAAGAAATGGTGAAGTTGGAGATACCTCTCACAAGTTTTGCCTCGATGAGTCTTGGCGCTCCCTGGGGTCCCCGTGATTCCCAGTGTCTGGAAACACCCAGGGTTCTCCATCAGTGCCCTTGAGCTCAGACACGTCCCTTCATTATCGAAATGGAGTCGTCATAGCAGAGGAGAGCTCAGAACAGCCAAGCCACCTCTTTAGATGGACAGGGGCCTGGGGCCATGGCCTTTGTTTTATTGGTGAATGAAGGGATGTTAACTGGGTACCAACCATGGCTCTGGCACAGTGCTGGGTAGCCCGGAGGATCCCAGAGAAACAGTTCTTGCCCTCAGGGAGTTTATCACTAGTTAGAGAGTTTAACTCTTTAGATACCTCTGTACTACAAAGCAGTTCAGGGTAGTGTGCAATTAGGAAGCTACAGGTATAGATGAAGTGGCCAGAGGAAGGAGAGGGCTTCGTGGAGAAGGTGGGAAATAAGTGGGCAAGGAGGACAGTATCATTTTGGGGTTGAGAAGGAATCAACTAGCTGAGTTCCAGCTCTACCCCTGTCTAGCTGTATTTCACCTCTGTAGGCCTTGGCGTCTATAAAATAGTTCCTACATCATGAGGTTGTTGACAAATAAACAAAGGCAATACATAGAGGGTGCTTAATATAGTGCCAGGTACATAATAAGCATTCAACAAACGTCAGCCTTTGTTTTTGTTATCAGATAGAGTAGATATGATTTGGAGAGGCAGAGAGATGGGGTATCCTTACAGAGCTTCTGGAGTAGTTCAGATCAACTGAACAGCTGTTTATTCAGCACCTACTATGTGCCAGGCATCCTGGGTGGTGGAGACAGAGGCCCTGCCCTCAAAGAGTTGACAGGCAAGTGAAGCTGTAACAGACAAGCAATGTTCCCTGTTTCATTCCCCACAATAAAGCAGAAATGTATGGGATGCTATAGCTCACCGGAGGTCACTGGACCAGGACTACAGGGAGCTGTAGAGCCCTTTACAGGGAGGTGCACTTCAGCTGAGCTCTAAGTATGAGCAAGAATTAGCCAGCAGATAGAAGAGGAAATGGAGAGTCTTGGGCAGAAGGATGAATATTTCAACTGGTGGGAAAGTCCAGTCCATTCAAGCCACTACAAGTCAATTCAGAGTGTCTGGATCCAGTTAGATAGTGGAAACTCATCATAAGGGCTCCCATAAGAGTAGAGTTCTTGAAAGGGGGTGCCATACTCATCTGAGCTTTCAAAGATCACTCTGATGCTCAGTGGGAGGGAACAAGGCCCAGGAGACAGACTGACATTTTGTGATCATCCAGGTGAGAGACTTGGGTGGCCTCCCCTTAGGGTGGGGGCAGTGGGTACAGTGACAGAGACAGATTCCATACTTACTTAAAAGCAAAAATAACAGGAGCCAGTCATTGTTTTCAGGGTTTTCTCACATACACTGCATTTACATTAGACGTGTGAAGGACAGACACACAGAGACCATGCGAGACCTGTAGCCATGGAGGCTTGCTGGGTACTGGAGGGTACAAAAGAGGGCTGAGCAACGGCTGGCAGGTGGGGCCAGGACACAGGTAGAGGCTCCTGCTAGAGGTGTTTGTGATTGGCCAGGGTGTGGATTTACCCCGGTCCTCAGGATCCCAGCAGGTCACACTGGATGACATAGGCTGTAGGAGCTTTGTTGGGGCCCTGAGAGGGAATGAGGCAGTGGGGATGAAGTGCAGGAGAAAGCCGCCGCCTGCAGTGTCGATGGGATGCAGGGGACTGGAGCCGGAAAGGTGGATGAGCTGGTCTGGGCTCAGGGAGGGAAAGAGGACGAGGAATGAGTAGGAGAAACTGCACATGAAGTGCCTTGGCTAATGAGGGAAGGAATCCATTGCAGCCCAGGGGACAAGATTGCAGCAGTGACTCTGTCAAGACTGGGCTGCTGGAACCAGAGTAATTTGGCATGCAGTGCAATGAGGTCATTATAATGGCTGCCCTTTCCTGAGTGCCTGCTGCGGCCAGCCCCAAAGTTGGGTGACATCATTTCATCCTCACCATCTTCACCGTCCATGTTGTTATTCCTCATTTTACAGACAAGGACATCATGGTTCAAAGAGACTAAGAAACTCACCCAGGCGTATTAGTGATGAGAAGCCATTGATGAGGATTAAACATGTAAATGTGTGCAGAGGACGTGGCAGTGTGCCCAGGACAGAGCGAGCATTTTCCACGTGTTTCCTGTTATTATCATGTGCTAGACACAGTGTCAGGCCCTGGGGATACTGTGGTTAACAACACACCAGATTCCTGCCCCCGTGGACCTTGGTGTCCTGTGAAGAAGACTGACACAGAACAGAGAAAGATTCAAGTAAACATAGAACAAAGATCACAGGAAGTGCTATGAAGGAAAATGGACTCCATGTTATGAAGCCCCCTATCTGCCCCCAAGGCCCAGACCACTGGACCACATCTGTGGCAGGCATTAGTGGTCGGTGAACTGGGTTCTCCAGCAGGCTCTGATGCAGCGTGAGTCGTGGTGGCCCTTTCAGGCCAGGGTTCCCTTACCAGCAGAAGCGGAGGCAGGCTGGAGCAGTGGTTTGCAAACTATGTTTAGGCTGAGGAAACTTTCATTCAAATGTGACCCCAAGCCAAATCCAGTGTGCAAACAAATACAAGCTCAGTTGATTGAGGGCAGAACTGTGAGCTCTGGGTCCCCTTCCCCTCCCGCTCCTCACCAGCCCCAGAGAAGCCTCACAGAATTCTCAGGGCTCTCCAGAATACCACAGGATCATGATAGGATTTGACATAAATGAGAATTTACTAAGAGTTACGCTCATTACGTATGCTATCTCATTTAGTTTTCTCAACAACCCCATGAAGTCATCATTTTACCAGTGAGGAATCTGGGGGCTTAGAGGGGTTAATAACATTAATCAATCAATCAATCAGTCAGTCATCCAGTCAATCAACAGCTGCTTCAAATAGCTTCTTATTGACCATGGTCTGGCCCTTGCCCAGCTGTCCAGCCCCACTGCTCCCCACCCCCACCCACACCCAGACATACGCACGTACACTCCAGCCACACCTTTCTTTAGGTCACAGGTACCCATGCCCCATCCTGGCCTTAGCACATGCTTTTCCATTCTTCTCCTGGTGCGTTAGCTTTTTTATGGCCGCTATAACAAATTACCACAAATTTAGTGGCTTAAAGCAAAATAAATTCATTCTCTTATACTTCTGGGGGTCTGAATTCCAAAATGCGTCAGCAAGGCTTTGTACCTTCTGGAGGCTCTAGGGGAGAATCCACTTCCTTCCCTTTTCCAGCTGCTAGAGGCTTCTGTGGCACATGGCCTCCTTCCAGCAATGTTGTCACTCTGCACATTGTCACATCTCTGACTCTGACCCTCCTGCCTCCTCCTCATAAGGACCCCTGTGATCACACTGTGCACACCCAGATAATCCAGGATAGCTCCCATTTCAAGATTCTTTACTGAATTACATCTTTTTCACTATGTAAGGTAACATTCATAGAATCTGGGGATTAGGATGTGGACGTCTTTGCAGGCCATTGTTCAGGCTGTCACACTTTGGTACCCCACACTCATCCTTCAGATCCGAGCTTAAAGGTCATGTTCTGGAGGAAGCCTGACCTTCCTGATAAGACCACGCAGTGATGGGGTCTCACAGCATCCGGTGCCTCTTTCTCTCATTGCTTGTCACAGTCACAATTTAACATTTGTTTGGATAGCATCTCATTAATGCTATGACTCTAACTAAACTTCAAGAGTGAGGGGAGCCACTTTGTTTTTCCATTTGGGTTTTCAGCAGAGTCGGCACACAATAGAGGCTTAATTAATTTTTCTTAAATAAACGGACGAACAAATAAATGAACTTGCCTGAGGTCACAGCAGCAAGTAGCAGAGGCAGGATTTGAACTTGAGCAGTGTGTTTACACAGTCTGACGCCCGTAGCTATACAGTAGATTGCCGCTCACAGACATGCAGTGATGCAGGTGCAGGGGGCATGTTTAAGTCTCTGGAGCGACATCCCACCAGGTAAGTGGTTCACTGGCCAGCCTGTACTTGAACTTCTCTGGAGCCCAACAGTTTGATATCCTGTGATTTAGGACACGGTTCATAGGTGGGGGTGGGGGTGGGGCCAAGAGGTTCTGTAACCCCCGGCCATGTGGTGGGACAATGGGTGGCCAGAGGCCAGGGAGGCAGCAGTGATAGGAGGTGGTGCAAGGCCCCAGGCAGATGAGCCCTCCAAGGGAGCATCAGGCACACACCAGAAGAGGAGAGAGCCAAAGGCACGCCCACGGGGAGAAGCCAAGAAGAGGCCATGCCAGCTAGGAAACAAGCTGTCAGAAACCCGGAGACGTGGGAAAGTGCAGTGTCATGGAAACCAAGGGAGCCGCAAGTCCACGGGGGAGAGGTGGCTGCCGGTGCAGTCAGGAGCTGCTGGCTGGAGTGGGCGTGAAAGGACCAGAGCCGCCTATCCTGGGAGGGCCAGCTCTGCCCTTCAGCAGGGCGATTTTAGCAAACTGCATAGGAACTGGAGGATGAAGTGGAGGCTGAGTGGGCGCTTCCAGGATTTATGAGGAAACTGGAGGAGACCACGCATTTCCTTCCTGGCAGGGAGGGAGACCATTGGTTGC
>PVKZ01001324.1:0-419872 GCA_004027375.1 Macroglossus sobrinus | reverse complement strand
TGTGGCCACAGCAATGACAGTTAAGTCCAACAATAGTTAAAGATCCCAGCCTCTGGCTGCTTTTGCCATTCCCCAAACTAATCTGAGGTAAATGGAGGCAGCAGCAGCAGCTGGGTGACAGCCCCTCTTAGCAACACCTCTGATGGCTTTCCTCCAAGCTCTTGGGTGCCAAGTCTCAGTAATTGCACCTCTTCCTTTACCTAAGTGTAGCCCTTAGGGACATAGCTGTTTAGTCCAGTTTCTATCTCATTGTTGTTTCAGAAGATCTGTGTGAGGGTTAAGTGAGTCAATAGACAGACATCCAATTCTCATTATTCACGGTAATTACATTCTATAAAGTCCGGGGAACACCAAATTAGCAAATACCCAACCAGAGCCCCTGGAGGAAATATGTACACACACACAGACACAAGTTCATGCATGCACATGCACACTTATGTTACACAGATTATAATCTTAGGCCCTAAAAGTAACCCATCTGGGTAGATTCTAGTTTCTTTATTTTACAAAAGAGAAAATGAGGAACAGATCTAAGTGCTCACCTCAACTTACCTGAGGCCTACCCACTCACAGCCGCTACAGTCGTGACTCAAACTCCCTCCCACTGTCCCCAGAGCCACAGCTTCCCATGCACCTCACACTGCCCACTACTGTCTCCATGAGCCAAGTAGGATGCTGAGCTGCAAATTCTAGGTGTCTTATATTTTCACTGCTCTGCTTATATCTACAAATAACCTTGAAGGTACCAGAAGAATCTAATTCGGGGTTACAGATAAACGTTATTGAATAGAAGTAAATATAGAGTCCCTCGAATAATGTGGGTTGACTATAATGAATTTAGAACATTACTTGGCACACAGCAAGTGTTCAATTAATGTTCACTGTTACCCTATGATTTCCATTTTACAGTTGAGAGAAAATTTAGTTCATATAATTTGTGTATGGCAGAGGCAGAATTCAATTCTTGTCCTGTTTCATCTGATTTCAATACCTGTGTTTTCAACCATTGCTATATTGTTTCTACCTGTCTCAAAAATCCTTAGTTATTAGCTTCAGTGACCCTATAATGTATTATCATGCTGATATATAATAATTTCCTTAAACTTTCCTATAATATTAAGAATGTAGATAGATTTCTTTTTTTTTGTATAACATAATTCTGTAATGAACTTTTGTATGTTTCTAATATTTTGCTTCTATTGAAATTCTCAGAAATAATAATCTGACTCAGGTGAGATAAACACCTTCAGGGCTTCTGCTACATGATGTAATTTTGTTTTTCACAAAGGTGTTGTTTTGATTCATTTCAACAGCATTTATTCAATGTGTCAATTTCACCAAAATCACACCACGTAGTCGAAAATTATTATTGTTATCAGCATAAAATTATTTCTTGAAGTTGTCTTAATTTTTATTCTTCATCTTGGAGAAATGTCTTTCCATGTATTATTTTTTTCTATTTCTTTCTGAATCATTTGTGAGAATCATTGGTGTTAAGTCTTATTGTTTGTCTTATACATTTGTATTTTCTATAAAAGAGAAGCTTTAATATGTTATATTTAATGCAATTTTTTAAGTTTGATAATACTCTTTTAAATTTAGTTTGGTTATTTATTGTAGAGGTGATTATGTAGTTTAGGTTTTATCTGAATTTGTGATTCTTGTTGTTGTCATGGAGAAAGGCTACATCAGAGGTCAGAACGTAACTGGCAACAAACCAGCATCACCACGGAAGTTTGGTGGTGACTTGAGGAAAAATAATTTGATCTGCCTTTTTAATTCTTTCATTTTAAATCTTAACTTTTCTCATTCGTAAAATAAGTGGATTTAAAAAGTGATCTCTAAGGCTTCTTCTGCCACTAAACCACTTGTTTCTAAGAGAATCAAGTGTAACTCTGGGTAAATATGGGGGAAATCTCTTTCTTTTGTAAAACTTGAGATATGGTAGCTGTATTAGTGTGTGGGCTGCCATAACAAAACACCATGAAATCTCACACACTGAAATTTAATTTCTTGCTTTCAAGGGGGCTGGAAGTCCATGATCAAGATGGCAGCAGGGTTAGTTACTGATGAGGCCTCTCTTTCTGGATTACACATGTATGCCTTTTCACTGTGTTCTCATATTTGAGAACACACATTCTCTGTTTGAATGCAGAAAAAGAGAAAAAGAGGTATCTCTCGTCTCTTCCTCTTGTTTCCATCAAATGTATTTTTTTTATTAGTTTCAAGTGTACAGTACAGTGTGTGTGTGTGTGTGTGTGTGTGTGTGTGTGTGTGTGTGTGTGTAGTTTATAAAACGATCCCCCTAATTGTTCCTTCTCACCTCTGGTTTTCTACCTAGCCAATATTTTAATGCTAACTGTATTCCTTATGCCATGCTCCCCATCCCCATAACCATCTATCAACTACTAATTTTCACTTCTTTAATCCTTCATCCCATTCTCCCATCTTCCCAACCCCCATCCCTTCTGTCCATTACCAAATTATTCTTTATATATGTCAGATTTTGATTAGTATTTTTTTGTTGTTCCTTAGATTTCATTCTTCCTCTTTTTATAAGGATGCCAATCCTGTCAGATTAGGGCCCACATAGATGATCTCAATTAATCTTAGTTACCTCCCTAAAGGCCCTATCTCTAAAGAGTCACAGTCGGGGTTAGGGCTTCAACACATACTTTTTTTTTTTTTTTTTGGTGGTGGTGGTGGGTTGGGGACACAATTGAGTCCATAACAGTAACCAGCTGCTTTTAGTGAATGTCACCATGCCACTACAATGCTGTTGGAATTAGGATTTCAGTGGAGCTGGGGACTGAAGAAAATTATGAAACGTGTGGGCCTTTCTGGTCTCTTCTCTTCGCTTTTCAGGCATGCCAGACTTCGCCCCATCTTACCTCCTGCAGATCACCACATCCCCACCTTTGGGCCTTTCCATCCTTTCTCTTCCTGCGTGAACTACTCTTCCTCTCGGTCTTTGATGGGCCAGCTCCTTCATCATTCAGGTCTGAGCTCTGCAGCTTAGCCACAGCACTTGCCCCAACTGTCCTCTGTATAGTACTTTCTGTTTCCTGAAATTGGCTTCCTTTTTTCTTGCCTATCTCCCTCTCTGCGGACTGTGATCTCCACTGGAGCAAGGGGCTTCTCTGATGTGTTTCTTCAGCTTCTAATACACTACTTGTTACATCCTTGACTCTCGAAATTATTTGTTGAATGATTGAAGTCATTACAGAAGTTTCAAGTAGTTTCAAATACAAAATGGAAAGTGGTAACTTTGCAAGAAATGTAACGTATATGGAGGTAATCATTTATACCAAAATAAGGTGTTTTCTTTTTTTGAGACTTAAGCTGCTTACAGGCATTCAACATGCAAGAAAGAAAGACTTGAGTTATCCCTTAGGAAGTCTCCTTCACTTTCTTAAAAGGCAAGGTGTTATACTCCATTTGTGTACTCCATGATTTAGTCTACCTTGACTGTTGTCTGCGACAAGAAAGAATTCACTTCTGAGGTTAAGATTTAAGAAAGCGAAACGTTATCAGATCACAGATATTGCCACGCTAAGATTTAACATGATTTAAATTCTGCAGCAAGCTTTACTATACAACTCCACAAGAGTTTAGCCTGCAGATGCCATTCACTGGCACATTATTCCTAAGAAATTATTCATTGAGCAGTGGGAATGCAATTGATCCTATATAAAATGTAAAGAGAAACTTGTTTTCATTTGATGGCTATTCCTTTTAGATGGAAAACACAAAGAAAGAAACAATTTAAAGATGCTGACTTATTAGTTGATATTTCTCTTATTTGTATCAAATACCTAAACAATTAACCCTGTTTATGTTTCGATATTCAGTGTTGGCTTGCCTCTTCTCATCTCAACAATATTTCAATGCCTGACTTGGTTTTATTTTTCAATCTCTATTATATATTAAAATGATTATATTTTGAGGGCTAGGCCATGTGTGTACATGCAGAAAATTAATAAGGTTTGTTGCCAAAATCTTTGGGTTACATTATATTTAATTTTTCCTATGTAAAAGCTTTTATAGGCTAGGAGATATAAGAAATAAAATAAAACATATATGCAATATATAGAGCCAATATACAGAACTATTCTAAGTAAGATATCTAATTCTGTGTTGGTTACAAGCTTTTATTAATCTAAATTAGGTTCACAAGCAAACTGAAATGTGTACTTTATTTTATGAAAATAAACTATGCTTAATTTTAAATTATAGCAAGCATTAATTCTTCCCTAACAGATTTTTGAGATGATGAGAACATAGTTGAATATCTTTATTTTGTTATCTTCAAATGTACTTTATGTTGAGAAGGGAAATTGGATAATAAATGTAAAAAATCTGAGGAGAATACTAACCTTTCTTTGAGCTGATTCTGGCCTGGATAGTTCTTCTTGGACACGGTTTTAGACTCCTCTCTTTATCATTGACTTGTTGGTAATTCAGGGATAGTCATTTCACCAATTTTCTTTGAATTTGTCTCAAGTAATGATAGCAATATGGTAGCATAAAGAGTTAATACTTCAGGCAGAAAATGTGTTTCCCTGAAGTGTGAGGGATTTGAAAGGCCTGAGGAATGTTCTGAAGCCTAAGAAGCTCCCGCAGGCGATGCTTGACCCTCACAGGCTGAATCTGTACAAAACATAAAGGAGCCTGTTAATGTGGTAGGTTTAAGTGAACAATGGGTCAGTTTAATATGGAAAGGAAGATTAAATTTTAGCTTGACTAAATTGAATCACCTGGTTAAATTGGTCAAAACAGCAGTTAAATTGTTTACTATCTTACAAGTTCACCAGTGAGTGCTTTGTGTTCCCTGGTTTCAGCCTATGTATCTTATTCTCTCACTGCTGCATGCATCAGTTACTCTGTGTGTGTGTGTGTGCACGCCCTTCTGTTAGTCCCATCCCAGTATAAGGTAAGCTCTTCTTTATCCTCTAGTAGGCAGCAGAAGTCAGGCTGTGGCTTAACCCAACTCTCAAAGTTGTGAGGACAGGGGAAGAAAAAATATCAAAAGAGAATAAAATATAACCATGATACAGGCTTAGACTTTTTTTTTTTTTTTTTTTTAGGCAAGTCAACCAAGGGTTGACCCACAGATTACAAGGACCTTTTTTTTTTTTTTTTAAAATTAATTTTTTGCACCTTAAGCACCTGGTCTTCCTAGGTGGTCTCCCATCCAAGTGCTAACCAGGCGTGACCCTGCTTAGCTTCCATTAGACTCCTTCTTTGGCTGTTCCCTGCCTGAATCCATGCGGCAGAAGCCAGAATTCCATTTCTAATTGCCTCTCCTTCCACCAGAAGTACACAGATATCTTCTGACCTTGGAATTCCCAATCATAGTGACTTCCATACTCAGATAAAAGGGAACAGAATGTTCTAATTCTAACCCAAGCTCCACGGAGTTCTCATATCAGTCCTATGAAGGACTTCTTCCCAGGAAGACTGACAATAAGGAATTTTTTTTCCCTTAAGAAAATTCTTCTCTCATCCTTAGAAGTTTGGTTTGGCTTCTGACAACACAAATATTCAAAGGCTGCATGAACACATTTTGCAAAATCTGTTTTATTCATATTTGGATGATACTGTGCATGGGTACCATCACCCTCCTACGTAATCTGGATTGTAGTTCAAGCTTTTAAAATAGCTCTCTGTCAAGTTTTCAAAAAAAATTTTTAGGGTACAATCTCACAGATCTAGTTAAGACAGAAATACAAGTGCCTGATAATATCATTTCGTTCAATGTTGTTTGGTTATAATGTTGATTAGATGCCATAGAACTTAACCCCAATTTTTATCAATTAGCCTATGGTAAAATTGGTTTCCTTATATGTTATTTTACTGCAGTCCCAAGAATCTACCGTGGATGTTAAGTCAGAACTTACTGTATATTTTTATGTTTTACCTAAGTTAACCTCCATATCTCACCCATACCACTCATTCCCACTTTTTCATTATGTTCTTCATCAGAGGTTCCCAAAGATCTTTCATATGTTAATTAATATTTCTATTATAATTCTTTTAAAATGGGTTACTCTTCTAATTCAGGGCATAATGCCTAAAAAAAAAAAAAAGCCCATCTTTTGATCCAACGTGACAGAGCATGGAAGATAATTATTGAAGTAATAGAATCCCAATATGCCAACTTTAACCTTTGTATTGCCAATCAAAATGACTTTTTATTTTAGAAAACTGATGGCGGTGGATTTTTATACCTAAATATGCTAATACTGCTTTATTAAAAGATAATTAAGAAATGGTTGTTGGTACAAAAAACAACTATAGAACAGAACAGCAAATGTATAATGTCACCTCATATCCAGGCAGGCATTATGTCACACAAATAATCTGAAGTGGAGCTGAATGCTCTTTGCAGCCAACTAAATAGGATTCTAAGATTAAAATCCTATAATTGTGGTTGGTAAAAATATAACTGGTTGAATTTGCAGTTAAGAAGGGGTCTTCACTGGATTCAGATTCCTTTAAAGGGGCATAAAGGTGATTCAGGGCACCTCCAGCCACTTACAAAAACTCAGTTGTAACACTGAATAAACGCTAATGAAGTAAACATCTTTTCAAGTCTTTTGTCTCTGCCTATTTAGCTTAAGAAATTCTTATTAGCTTAAGAAATCACAGAATGACATATGTTGAGGTTTAAAGATGTTTCCAGTGATGTGGGGTCCAGCAGGAGGTCAGCGTGGGCACCTGCACGTTTGCATGTCTCACATCAAAGGCCAGCGAATGGAAGTCACTTGGAAAGATAAAGAGCCTGGATTGGAAGGGCAAACCCCAACCAAAGGGCAGACCTGACGGCACCAGGTGGTCAGTCAGTGCAGTAAAAAGGAGGTCTGGGCCCTCTAGAGGAGGATGAAGAGGTACCAATGTGAACAGTCCGTTTAATCATATGTGTTTTCTAGGGAGTCAGAGTTTTTTCCTATCTCTGCTTCCTGGCCAGCAGGAGAGAAAAGTGGCCAGTTGGAAGCCAGTGTGACTGAGGTAATGAGTCTCCCACCCCCGTGTATGGGAATTTAGCTCCCAATCTTTTCCTACAGCACAACCTTCAAAGATAGCTGGAGAAGACCAGTTAATGGGAAGTGATTGGGAACTGTTTATTAGAACAGTTTGCAAAATAATGATAGCTAACAGTTACTGAGTGTTTACTAATGTAAGTGTTTTACAGAAATTATTTTATTTAACTTACATAACAACCTATGAGGTTAGTTTGATGATCCCCATTTTAAAGATGGATACATTTTGGCTTACAGAGGGTTAGACCATGCCTGAAAAATATGTGGAGTTAAGAATCGAGTCTAGATCTGATTTTAAATCCTGCCATCTTAACAATAATGATGTAGCAACTAGATGAGTTAATGAACTGTACTGTTTATCTGATTTCTCCTTCCTAGGAAGAGAAACATTTCAAAATCAATCATAACCTTATGAATTATTATACATCTATTAGTATAGTGCTAGAAAAAAAATTAATTTTAAGGCCATAATGTCATCCCATAAATAATAACTAACAAAGAACCAATGGTACTGTTACTATAGTTGCAAAGTTTAGTAAGACTATTGAAAGGTAGACAACTTTTGCAGATAAATAATAGTTTTAATCCTAATTCTTAAGTCTTTTATCATAGTCCCAAATCACTTAAGGTGACAATAATTGTCTCTTTTGCGAAATCCACATTAGCACCAATTATGTGCTTTTTGTGACCAATTATGTACTACTTTGACTTTTTTTTGGTGGGTGTAAACAAACATCTTCTTTTCTTGCTGGTGAAACCCCAATTTTCTTTAAGCATTTAGTAGCCCTTTCCTAGCAATGATAATTATCTTAGTTCCCTTATCGGGACTAATTTAGGACTAGTAACCTGACTCAGTTTTGGTCACTGAGATGCAAAGGGAAGTCTATTGCATGCTTCTGGGAATAGCATCTTTGATAAAGAGACACACAGAAAGAGTTATGCTTCTCTTCTACAGAGTATTCTTATTTCTGGATATGTGGTTTTTGGAATAGTGGCAGCTAGCTTCTTGTACCAATGAGTGAGTTATTCTGAGAAGAGCAGAGCAGAAAGAGGGAAAAATATTGGGTTCTTCATGACCTCCTTAAATTTCCTATCCTGAAGCCAAGAGCCTATTCATGTATGAAAAAAAAAAAGTACATCCTCGCTGTGAATCACAAGTTCCATTTTTCTGTGTTTTGCAGCTCCAAACATTCTAACAAATATAAATGACATCCTATTTCTTTTATCATTTAAACATATTTATGTTATAGAAGAAACTTGGATTTGTTTTATATCATCCTTCAAAAATGAATCCAAGTTTGCTGCTGTTTCTCATTTTGTGAATTATGCATTTCCTTAGATAAGTAGGTAAGTTGACACGAACACCTCTCTGCTAAGAACAGAAGACATTCAAATGAGTGGAGAAACAGGCAAAAATCAAAACACGGGCCTGACATAAAAGGGAAAGTATAAACTTTATGTGTAATTCATACATCGAAACATGATATTTACTCTCTGCAACAGTTGGGAAAATTGCCTTAGTAAAGGCATTTATTTAATAGCTCTACCAATTAACATTTATTGCACATTAGCATTTACTGTGCATTAATATTTACACTGAGCACCGTGCTCACCCCTAATTTTACCATTCTGTTTCTGCCTGTGAGGAGGCTCTAGTTAAGCAGGTGAGGCAAGATATATGTGTTTTATTTACTTCCGTGCAACAAAATATCCCTAAATTCCTGGGTCAGGAATCCAGGCTTGATTTTCTGTGTTTTAGGCTCTCTCACAAGCTGAACTCAACATGTGAGCCAAAGTTCAGTCTCATCTGAAGTCTTGGCTGGGTAAAGATCTACTTCAACCTCACTCACATGGTTGTTGCCAGAATTCATTTCCTCCAGGGCTGAATTCTGGATCTAGGATTTTGGTTCTTTGCTAGAGTTCAGCCTCAGCCTACCCTCAGTGCCTTGCCATGTGATCCTCTTCAACATGAAGTCTTTCTTTATCAAAGTGGACAAGCTGAGAAGGCAATAGGGAGAGTCTGCTAGCAAGACGAAATCAGTCTAAACCTGAATTGAGAAATGACATCCATATGCTTTTGCTGTATTCTGTTAGAAGCCAGTCACTATGTCTAGCCCACACTCTAGGGGAGGGGATCACTCAAAGTCATGAATATCAGGAAGCAGGAATCATTGGAGGCCATTGTCTAAAGCTGCCTACTAGAGTACGTACATAAATATTTTAAATACACAGCGACGGGTAATGTGTTCCAAGTGAGTAAAACAAAACAGGAATGCACAGGAGGAGGAATCAATTTTGGCTAGAGGCACCGAGAAATATAGTATGTAAAGAGCTGGGTATTGGAGCTAGACCACATATTTTATTTATACTATAGCTTATATGGTACACACACATGTCATGGTGAAAAAACAATTGGAAAATTGCTGTTCTTGGCAAGAGAGACTCATTGAAGCATTGTGAGTAGGGAAATGACCCATCAAAGAAGATCTGTGTGGGATTCATAAGGTTGAATAAAGGGGAGGTCTTGAGTTAGAAAGGAGGACTGTGGTGTTGAGAATAGAGAATAATGCCTGACATTGTCTTTAGGTTTTTGTGGGAATTAAAAAGAAGTGTGAGAGAGACAATGGAGAAAAGAACTGGTGTTGGTGATGTTAACTGAAAAGGTCAACTCAGAAATGACTCATTTTGCCCTTGGAACCCCTGGCTAATGCTAGTCCTATGAATGAAACAGGGAAATCAGGAAATTCATTTTGTGTGTGTGTGTGTGTGTGTGTTGCGGGGGGTGGGCAATTGCAATTTGAGATGCTGCTAGAGAACACATCAAGTTGCTACTTTGAATAGATTTATCTCGTGACCAAACTAATATTAGTAAAAATCTCATTTTTGGGAAAATGGGCAAAGACCAATCTTAGTAAACCACACTAATATATCTGTAATTCTAGAAGACTGTGAAATGTATTACCATCATTATTGCAGTGCTAGGATTTTGTTTCTCAAATTCCCCTGATGGAATTTCTGCCTAAATAAATAGCCATCAGATGACATTATGGGTCCATTTATCATAGGGTATTATAGATAATCAATTTACAAAGCATTTGGGAAATTTTTTCAGTAGCTGTTTTATTGGCTACTATTAGTGTCACATGTCAACCATCTATTATTTTGGATTTGCAACGGCAGCTAGTTTTTTCACAAGAAATCTAATCAATTTGGTACACAGAGGCTTATTACTGAGGTAAAATTCTCACAACAAGGAAAGCTTCTTTTGTTCCAGTGAGACTACACCATGGTTTTAGGTACCATTAGTGTAGCAATATACAGTTACAATTGTACCTAAGTTGGCAGAGCAGTTCTGATCGATAGACTATGATGGTTTAATTCAAGAGTGTGTTAGAAAATGAGAAAAATGGAATTTGGAAAACTGCATTTTTGTCTTACAGTTGTAATACTCTACATGGAAACGATCATCTCAGCTTTTTATGAAAGGCAAAACTGTCAGCCAAACTACACAAACTCCCCAGACTCAGCAGAACGGTGCCAGGGCTAATGCTGAGAGCAAATGTATCCATCTTGTTCCCAGGCTGGTGACGGAGTCCATGTGTTTATTGGAGCTTTGCCTCAGCCAAAGCCAGGAGTCTCTAGAATACATAATATGGGCAGTTTCTAGAAGGAGCTTAACAAAATGAAATAAAACAAAACTAATAGATGACATTTAACTTGTAGTTCTTGCCTTGTTTTTAGTTATGAAAATTAATTTACAAAAGGAAGCCCTAAAACCTAAAAATGGTCTGGAAAAGGCTCAATCAATCCCTTGGATATAGATGAAGATATGGCTGAAGACAAAGTTTGTCTTGTGATTTCCTAGCTAGGGAGCCCACACTACAGCAGGCACTTGAATATCAGCTGGAGACTATTTGCCTGGTCAGTTGTGAGGAGACAGGAACTGAGGTGTGAATGAGGGCTTACTCACAGGGGTGGTGCAAGGGAGATACAAACAGCGGAGGGCATGGTGAACACTCGAAAAGTGGAAAAGCGTGTGTGGAAGGAAGGAAGGAGCTCTGAACACCCACCAGTGGGGTCTGCTGAGTGGCTCCTAGGGTTGACATACTTCTCGACTAAAACAACACTCTGCATTACTTTTCTTGGTTCTCATTTGACCACCTTGGCTCTACCTAGTTCTTGTGAAATTGTCTTGAAGATGGAAGTATTAGTATTCACCATTTCCTAAAACTTTTTTTCTTAAGGAGATTGTATAACAAAAAGTGACAACTGGCAGTTACATGTTTCCATGAGAGTTTTGCTGCAAGAGGAAAATATTGTCTTACGAATGGAAAAACCTCATCCTTTTTTTTTCTTCAGAAATTCCAAATTTTAAATTGGGAAGAACTTAAACTGGTGAAATAGATGGAGAAACAAACGTGTCCAATGGATTTGCTGACTATGGTCTTATGTGAGAGGAGCCACACACTGAGGTGGCTGGGAAGTCTCACAGCTGCAAGCTTTGTGAAATATTTTTGCCAAGTTTCAATCATTTCCTGCTACCCGTTTCATGACGAGTTAAAAAGACAGCTTCCAGAAGTCAAGGGCATGTTAAGCCCCAATTGTAAATTGAGATGAAATTTTTAATCCATTAAAAAAATATTTAAACCTTTCAAATTAGAACGAGAAAAATAAGATTAATTTCCTAAATGATTGCTTTCATTTTTAATGATAATTTTGGTTTATTTTTAATAGTTCTAAAGAAAATGTAATCACACTGTAGAATATATGGAAAATACAGAGTACTAGAAAGAAGATGACAATTACATTTAATCATTTCTACCCCTCCTCCATCAGAGATAGAGTATTGGCACTTTTATGTGTGTGTTTTTTTTTAGTTTTTTCTCTCTGTTACATCAAGTCTGCCAAATATGTAAAAAATTAGCTTCAAATTTTGTAAATATTTATGTGTCCAACTTCTTTTTACTTAACACAAACATTTTCTAAAGTCATCACAAAGCTGTATCACAACCTATTGTATAGATGTAATGTAACTTATTAATGCCCTTATGTTGACATTTTCTAAATGTTCACACTTATAGATAAAACTGCCTATTTTCTCCCATTGCCAATATTCCTGCTCGCAAAGTAGAGACCACATTATTTCTTAAGATAAATTTCTAGAAGAAGATTACCATGTTAAAGGATAGGATCATTTTTCTCAGGCTTTAGATACCTGTTGCGAAATTGCTGTCCAGATGTGTCATGTCAATTTACTCTTCTGCAGTGCATGAGAAGTTTCATCTTAGTGTGTGATCTTCTCAGAACTTATCATTGAAATCTTAGAAATTATATTTATTTTTGGTTTACATCTGTATTTCTTTAATGAGAAGTAAAATTAAACTTTTCTTTTTCCCCATGAAAATGCGCTACTCATATTTCTTCTTCAGCAACTTGTTAGCCATGTATGTTTACCAAAGTCTCTTTCAGTCTCCGTTTTACCCTTCTATTCATAATGGTTGGGAAACTAATATCTATATTTTCCCCCATTCCTAAATTCAAATTGGGTTGTAAACATGAGATACATAGCATGAGTTTTAAAGGGTGGAATTGGGAGCTGATGCCTTCCTTTTTGGAGTCAGGCTGGTGGGCCTGTGACCTCTAGCACATGTGGATGTTGATGTTGCCCACATTCCACATTCCACTGTTTAGTCACCAGCTTCATGGATGCGGGGCCCTTGTGATGTCAGCAGCAAAGTTACCAGCAGAGCAAAATTTGTATTCTTGTAAATTATTTTTGCAAAAAAATTAAAATTAAATATTTAATAGCCTTCTTCAGGAAGGATTTTTTTTGCCATATACCTTAGTATTAGCATTAGTATATCTATTAGCATGTTTTATTCATTCTAAGATCCTTTATTTCTGGATTCTATTTCTTCTCTCTAGGCTACTCATTAATTCTCTTTATAATTATTACTTTTTAAAATTATGAAACATATTTTAGCTTTTGACACATTTAAAAAACATGAAGGTTATAGTCATTTTTATTTTAATATTTAAATATTGTTATTAGCATATTTTTATATCAGAAAAGAGCCTTTTATTTAAGTCTTTTTTCAGGATTCATATCATTTATTTTTTTCAGTTGAACTTAAAAAATGTGTTCTAAAAAGTAAGTCATAAGCTAGTTTTGGAATTACTGACCTCTTTGTATTGCTGTGTCTTTCCAGCCATGAATACGGTTCACTCAATATTTATTCAAATTGTTTTTCTATGTTTCTCAGTAAAATATCATAGTCACAATTTTCTAATATATGTACATTTCTTGTTAAGATTATTCTTAATTGTTTGTTACACTGTGAATCAATTTATTTCTAGCATTTAAGAAAGTTATTGGTTTTAGTATATCTGTATTTGACTAATTTTTTTTCAGTTGATTCTCTTTAATATAATTACTTTTCTTTAACAACCCTTTTTTCTACCTTATACTGCAAAGCTGATTTTCCATTCAAGATCTAGGTATTTTAATAATTTTTCTAAAGAAAAAAGAAATGCTATGTTTATTCAAATAAAACTAATACATGCTTATTAGGGTCTATGTGCACGTGGTTCTTCTCTATTAGATGCTAATGGGATTGTAATGAGAAGTCTCCCCTCTATATGGGGAAGAAAGGCACAGACACATGGACTTTTGAACAATAGTAAGATATTTAAAAGTAGCTGAAGAAGACACTTTGGAAAAGGCAAAACTATGGAGACAGCACAAAGATCAGTGGTTTCCAGGGGTTTAGGGGGAGGGTAGAGAGGGATGAACAGGTGAAGCATGGAGTGTGTATAGGGTAGTGAAACTGTTCTGTATGAAAATGTGATGGTGGATACATAACTATGTATTTGTCAAAATTCATGGAACTGGTTACCACAGGGAGTGAGCCTTGATATAAACTATAGGCTTTAGTTAATAGTTATGAATCAGTATTAGTTTATCTGTTGCATTAAATGTACCACACAAATGCAGGATATTAATAATAAGGAAAACTGAGGGAAGAGGAGACAGGGAGTATATGGGAACTCTCTAATTTTTGCTCAGTTTTCCTGTAAACCTAGTACTGCTCTAGAAAGTAAAGTTTATTAGTCAAAAATAAAATAGCTAAGGAATGCCATAGGAAAGATTTCACAGAATAGTGTTGCCAAATGCATAGTTCAGATAAAACTTGTAATGACAACTCAAGAAGAGGGGGTATTATTTCAAGCAAATGTAGTCAGAAAAAATTACAAAAAATACTTGCTCAAGTGAGATTTTGAAAGATGGATGGAGGCTTGCTTATTAGGCAGTACTGGAGGCTGGGTGGTATGAGAATAGCATGGAGGCAGGAAGGTGTCAAATGTAAGAGTTGGCTAAGTGTTTGCCTCAAATATGACATTTGAGAAGATAGGCTTTAAATGGAATTTGGGATAATATTTTCGAAGGCCTTGAATGTTGGGCTAAAGTGTTTGGACTTGAATCTCAAAGCAACAGAGAGCCACTGCAGGAAATAAAATAACCAAGGTGAAATATGAGTATGATGTTTTAAAAATAATCTGCTACTATAATTAAAAAAGCTCTATGAAGATACAGAAGTGGAAAATACCCTGTTCCCATTTTGTCTTGACAGCATGACACTCGTGGAGTTAGACAGGATGCCTAGAGCATACACAGTGATGCTCTGCCCAAATCTCCTTGGGCCCCCTTTCCTTGTGTGTGAACCAGCCCCTAGCTTCTGTGTTTTAGCTTATAACAGCCTGTGGGCTACTGGAGCTGCTTTGGTCACAAACGTATAGAGCTAGAAGGCCCTGGGAGATTCCGATTCTTTCCGTGTCTCACCAGCCAGACCTTAATTACTGACCTCACCAACTTCTCCTGGGAACATTTTTTTACTCTATCATTGGTATATAAATTCTTGTCTCAGAATCTGCTTCTGGGGTCTCTGACACAAGAAAATTCTCTAGTAACAACTTTCATAATAATTTAGCTTTAAAATACTGGAAAAATCTCTCCATCTCTCTGGTCATCCATCTTATTATGTGCATTATGAAGCTGGTGGTCAATGATAGTAATTTCTAAATTTATCTCTGGCTTTAATATTCTAAGATCCCTAATTCTACTATTGGGGTTCAGGGTGGGAACTATAGTCCCGAGAAGATAAATCTTTGTTCTGTTCTGGGGTTGGCCCCAATTCCTCCACCTAATTTTTTTAGGAATCATCTTGATTACCAGCTGAGATGAGAGTAGTCAGTATACTAGTAATGAAGAATCCTTTGGCTTTTAAAACCATTTGCTAATGCAATACAAGTAATTTGTGAAAAATAAAAAAAAAATACAATAGAATGGAAAATAGTTGAACTAGAGAAGAAGAGGAAGAAGGTGAAGGTGGAAAATATTCATCACAAAATGAAGAACAAGACAATGTTTGAGCAAATTAAATGGAAGCTAGACTTGAAGACTAAAAAGAGGAGGAAGGATACATTTAAAATTTAAGCAATAAACATTTAAATAGGAAAGAATGATTGGAAGCCAATTCGAGTCAACAAAAATACCTTAATGTTACCTTATTTTCCTCAAAAAAGGCATTACAGGATTTCTGAGGGATGCAGTTTATATCTGAGCTTAATCTTGGAGCTTTAAAATATAACAATGGCCTTGATAGGCAAAAATAGAATGCCAGACATCTTAAAAGCAGGATTACTCTTGGGCAAAAGTATGAAGAAAGCTGAGAGCCTTGGGTATCCTTTATTACTTCTTTCAGTATTTCTCCTTCACATCCCTTCATGGTGTCTTCTCTTCAGATGCCATGGCCAATCGAACTCTATCTGCAAGTAACAATTTCCCCTTTACTTCTCAACGTGGTCCCATCCAATTAGGATTCTTCCTTTCTCCTAAACTTATTTTCCTTCCTCTGGGCCCCACTCTTTGGTATGTATTAATGGATGACAATAGTTATTAATTACTTTAAGAAATCTCTGTTAATGTGTTGGCCGGATAACTGATTACCTTCTTGGACAGTAATGTTTTAACTCTGAAAGATGAATGTATAGCAATTTAGTCATTTATAGGCCTGATTTAAGGAGGGCAATATTTATGAACAAAAGTGATGTTTTTTTTTCTGGCTCTTTTTCCTAAGAGGGACAATGACATAATTCTGTTCATATAAATTAATGTTGCCTTTTTGATGACTGCTCCATATGGCAGAGAGAAATTTATATGCCAACATTTAGGCTAACTGATGTGCCCCACCAATGCCTTCAGTGTATGTTTGCACTAACAGGCATGGAATGGAGTAAATTCATTTTTCTGTTTTTCAAAATAATATTCATTGACCTATATACTTGATAAACTGTGTAATATGTTTTTGCAGGACATTGCAATTGTAGAAAGATTGCATCATAGGAAGAGGGAATGTCTCAGCAAAGTAAATCTCAATTTATCAAGATGGACAGTGAATATTTGCAGTGTTCCTCAAGTAACACAGATGGCTAATTTATTGATAAGAATGATTCATCAAAGCTTTGGACAATAGGTAGAATACATTGGTGACAGTAATAACTATAATCTTTGTAAAGTTGTAGGACAAAAGTCTTAATACAGTAGCCTTAAGAGCAAACAGGAGAAGAATTTCAGGCAATGCATTTGAAAGTTCATTAGAGAAATTCTGCTGTTATGAGGAAGAAAGAAATGAGAAGTAGCTGGAGGGTAAAGTGGGATCACAAGAGGGTTGTTTTTATTTTACAGTGGGAGAAATAATGGTTTTTTGTACATTGTGAGAAAAAAGTACTGAGAATGATGAATTCATGAATGCAAGAGAAGGAGGGGAGACTTGCTAGAGTCATAATCTGGAATAAATGAGAATGCATTCCGGCACATAAATTGTTGGAGAGTTGGCTGATTATAGAAGTATGGAAAGAGCACAGAAATGGGAATGAGAAAAGAGGATCTGGGTCCCAGTACAGGAGGGTACGTAGATGTAATGGTGGGAGCTTATAGAGTTCTCTTCATATTGCTTCAGTTAACAATGGAGTCTGAAGCAGGATCATTGCAGAGAAAAGGGTTAAGGAAGAGATTTGGGAAGTTTGAGGAGAGGATAGGTAGAAAAGAGACATATGTTTATTAGTGTTGGGGATGAGGGATGGCCTGTGTATCCTGGGCTTCTTGTGGGGTCTGGCATGATATGACTATCCTGATGGTTAGTTAATGGTGTCCATGCAGTTAACAGGGTCCAGGCTATGAGTATTGGGCATGAAAATTTTTCAGAGTCTGAGTGTCCCTTGATCATGGTTGATGGAGACTTGAGGCTATCAGGTGGATGACTCACATTTAACACACAGACTCCCTCTGGATTTATGATATGTTATGCACAACATCATTTCCTTTTAGATTGAGCATGAGGTGAAATTTAATTCTGCCAACCTAATGATTTTGGTTAGACATGCACTGTGTGTAGGCTGGTTGTTCTTTGGATCTTAGAATAGTGATGTGAGTAGAATTAAATTTTTAAAGAAGACTTTTCCTATTAAATCATGAGATAGCCACTAAACCCAAGGAACTTTTATTAATTTTACAAAACTATTAATACAGATAATCATTGCAGTTAATGACAAAAATAAATTCTACCATCCCAGTGGGGGTATATTTGCGAGTGCCAGAGGCAGTTCTCAAGTCATACATACTCATTGATTTATGTCCTGAAACATGTCTCTGATGAAAATCTTTCAGCACCGCCTTGCCACATATTGAAAGTTACTTTAGAAGTACCTTCCAAGGGAGGCTGGGTGGTTTTTTAAGCCATATACTTGGGGACTGAAAAGAGCCATGGGAAGAACATTCTGAGCGCACTCTTAGATTGGAAGGGAGAATCCAATCCAGAAACAAATGTAGATAACTTTCTCTTATGAGCATAATATTTTTGTCTTTAACTGTTAATTTCAATCAAGGGTTACTTTTTGGTTGGCCGAAGAATGTCAGTAGTCCTGTGGAAACTGTTGGTCCTGTGGAAACTGTCGGTCCCTGGCTAGAGTAGCCGCGGAGGAAGCGTGAGAACAGATGCCTTTAGGATGAATTTTTCAACCCATGCAGGATTCTTCAAGTGAAGCTGATGTTATTAAACCATGTGCGGTAGGTCATTTAGCAAATAATCCATCCACTAAAGGGAAATAGTGCCTTTCTAAGCCAAAAGCGGGGAGAAAATATGTCTTTATAAGGCCAGTTCAAATTAATGCTGGCGGCTCCTGTCACTTTGAGTATAAGACAGGATCTAAAATGGATAAACATGCAACTACCTCAACGAGAAATTTTCGCCAGCTCTCCTGAAAGACTGGGGAGAGAGAAAGGTAGAAAAAGACATGAAACATGCTCAGTCTCTGAGAGCGTTTTTGTCCCGTTTGTAGGTGAAGGAGCTCTGGCAGTGAGCCTGGGCTGTATCTCCAGCTGCCTGGCTTATGGAGCACACAGCCAGGAATCGGGACATGTCACGAGTCCAGAAAGACTCTGTCCTTTTGTGAAAGGATCTTTTCTTTCCATTTTCCTGGGCTGCCAGCATTTTTGCCTTTCTGAACTTGTGAAAACAGAGTGTTACTAGGTAAAATTTTCCAGAGCGATAATAAAATGTTCAAGAAACAATTCTTACTAGAAAATGCTGAGTAGTTGCATCTTACCCCTCAGTTACGGTTCTTTCTGGAGTACATTTTTTTAATTAAGTGGAAAATTGAAAGAACTATAGCTACTCAGACCCCTAAACCATAGACTCATCCAAATTTAAATTCAAAATACTAGAGTTTCAGGTTGACATAGAGCAAAGTGAATGTTTAGAAATTACAGTTGACCCTTGTATGACAAGGGATAGAGGCATCTGCAGTCCTGTGCAGTTGAAAATTCGAATGTAACTTTTGACTTCCTCCACAAATTAACTGCAGCTGGACCTTGATATCCACATGGGATTGGTTCTTGGACCTTCCCGCTCCCCCAACCCTACCCTGCAGATACCAATATCTTCAGATGTTCAACTTCCTGATATCAAATGATATGATCAGTGCTTATCGTCAGCCGCCTGCATCCACGGACTTCAAACTTCGGACGGATAATACAGTTTTTGATCCATGATTGGCTGAATCTGTGGATGTGAAACCTGCAAATATAAAGTGCCACCGTGTTTATTGAAAAATATCTGTGTATAAGTAGACTCATGCAATTTCAAACTTGTGTTGTTCAAGGGTCAACTGTACACATGGGTATTAGGATTTATTCATCAGAATAATTAGAATAGTGTCCTCTGTTTATTTTACTGATAGAATAGGTGAATTTAAAAAATCAGCATATGAGGGATGATTGTATCAGTTATGTGGCATGTATTTTATATGACCTCAAAAGCAAATGATGAGAGTGAAGAAAAAAATTTGGTTCAGGCACTCTGCACATCTGTGATGGTGATCAGCACATTTGTAGTTTCATTCACTCATTCATTTATTCATTTATCAAATAGTATTGGGCTCGTGCCATTTGTCAGGAAGTATGTGCTACCCCAAGTGGTAACCAAGGCAGACATGGCCATTCTGGAGTCAGGAAGACTGGTATTAGGCAAGCAACTACCACAAAGTATGATAGCTCCTACGATAAGACAAGTAGAGTTGTTATAAGAACATAAAGGAAGAAAGATATAGGGACACGTGAGGAAGAGTTCAGGGGTGGTGGATGGTCAAGGAAGCCCTCACCAGGGAAGTAAGTGTGAGTCTAGACTCAGGATGCCGGTGTGCACAGTGGTCTGCATCCCACACTCTCCCCCTCTGTTGTGGGAGACATGTCTACTCAGAGCCCATCAGTGAGAAGTGCCACCTAGAGGCCAGAGTTCTATAATCCCTTGTTCTCTATTCTATAGTCTTTACCAGAGCTCATTTTCCCTGGCACATGTTGGGGTGTGTGGCACTCAGCAGATAGACATTATGATTCTTGTTCTCCGTCCTGCCAGGTAGAGGGAGAGGTTGGGGTCATTATGTATTCAGCTTGTATTCATGATGGTTGGAGGAAAATGAATTATTCTACTGCCACTATGCATATGAATTCTGGCACCAGTTCTTTGCATAGTACAACCTTCATAAATGTATATGTGAGATCAATATTATCTTTATCTAGCTGCGACTCTAAGAATTGAAGTGTATTTTAATTCCTGAAATTCTGTTATTCTGTGTTAGTGCTGCCCTAATAAGATGTCTGGAGCAGTGGCTTTCTGAGGGAGGGTGTGATAATCTCAGAGAGGGCAGTGGGAACTCTCGATAATGATGCTGAAGTAGGTAGTTAGAAGCAACTTGAAGGTTCCTCTCTGCAGATGCAGTTTGGGAAGAATCAGGAAAAGCTGTTCCCGATTGGCAGGATTTGTGCAATCATACTATTTAAAAAAATTCTAAAGCGGGAACAGATGTGTAGCGTTGAAGGGACAATGTTGAAGGGATGTGGGAATTTGGCTATGAACCCAGAATAGGAAGGGTTGAAGAATTTCATGAGGGGTATCTGGAGAATACTGCAGTTTGAGGGTTTGAGTAGCTACAGGGGAAGTTTCAAGTTGAATCTCTAGTGTGAATCTGAGCCTCAGTGGCAAAGGGCCTTGTTTCTAATGAAAATGACTGCGAGAAATAGTTCAGCCTTTGACTAATGTTATAATTTTAAGGGAACTTGCACGTTAGTCCCAAAGACCCAAATGTTGCTACAGTTATGTTTCAGCAATTTTACCAGCTGCATGAGAAAAAGTGGCTGAATAATGAGGCAATATGTTTTTTTTTTTTTTAAGTTCTACTAAGCTAAATAATAATGTGACATGAGAAGAGCCTGGAATCCTTAGTCTATGGAGAAGAAATTATTTATGAAACTCTGGATGGTGGCACCAAATTGTTATTCATACAAGCAGTGTCTCTCCCTGTCATGTTTCAGGGCCATTTTTCATCTTGAGCACCAAGTCCAGCCACAGTCATTCTAGCAAACGTGGTGCTGTGATGATTCCAGGGTGTGTGAAGTCATTTGTGCCAGGTGAGGAAGCACTCTGAATGGAGACTCAGTGATCCATACTCAGCGAGGCTTGTCCTTTTCCACCATTAGGTAGCTAGAAAGTATAAAGTGTAACTTTAGAGAGCAGGAGACTTTTCCAGGAAGGGATCAAGAGTGAGGCCCAGAGGTATATGGTGCTTATGTCTTCCTGAGTTTGAAAGAGTGTATCCTACAATTTAAATAAGATATAAACTTTTTACTTAATTGAACTTAATTGGGAATAAATTTCCAGGAAAATGTTTTCTAACCCATCAATTCACCTCCTAGGGTAATTCTGTCAATGGAGAAGCTCTCTGGGCTCATGGAAGCCTTTTTTTCAGGGAAGTGTGAGATGTGCTTGCTCCCTTGGCTTGGTGATAGGGGATGCTGTCCTCTAGTCTCATACAAATAGAAGGTCTTTAAAAGGATCTCCTGTGAGCTTTGAAAGCCATGCCTTGTGGTTGGGAGACGTAAAGGACTAGTGCCAGGACCAAGTAACATCAGGTAGATCGTAGCCTTGGGTGGGTCTGACTGCAGGAGGCAATCAGAGGGTGAGAACTGCAGATGGAGCCAAGAATGTTCTGCTGCAAGAATCTCAGGTCACATAGGACTGGAGTTTTCTGATTCATAACACTTCCAATAGTAAAACAGGGGCAGTCTTGGGTAAACTGGGATGGTTGGTTACTCTAGATGTTATATTGAGATTGACCAGCATCCCAAATTTGTAAGGGCATGGAAGCCTGAGTAGTTCCTGTGGTCTAGATATGAACCACATGGGAGAGAGAACAGGCCTAGGGTCATCCTGAGTCCTGCCCAGGAGAGCCGCCTGGAGGCGTAGGGGAACAGCAGTAGGAAGCATTTTAAACTTTAGCCAGAGGCTGAGAAAGGAACCCAAGTGGCCTCATGAAAGAAGTATTTATTTGTCCTATGGCAGTGCAACCATAGGCCAGTAGGATCTAGCAGGGAACCTCTGAAGAGCCCATGAAAGCTTCCCTGGGGAGATGTCACCCTATCAATCTGCTGCTAACACTTGGGGAGGTAGCTTTAACCACCTGGCAAGCCTGGAACATGGGAAGTCACCTGGTCAGGGGGGAACTGGCCCATCCTCACTCCCTCCTGCTCTGTGTCTTGCCAGGAATGAAACAGCAGCTGGAGGTCAGGAAGGGGTAGAAGCCTGTAGGGTCTTAAGTGCCACGTTCCCTTGCCTTGCGGGAAGGGGAAAGACATAATACTAAGTCGAGTGAAACTATAATACTAAGTCAAGTCTGATGTTTTGATATCTTGGACTGGACATTCTTATTGCGTTTATCACTGAATTAGCTTAAAGTAACTAGAGTTTACCTATATTATCCAAGAATCAGTGATAATACCTGGCACCAAAGTTTTCATCCAGAGGCAAAGGAGGATAATTTTCACTGAATGCAGCTGAAAGGGATCTCGGAATCAAAAATAAAATTATACAATAGTAGTAAAAGAAGGCAGCTATAGAAATCAGGCTGTTGGTATCCTAATGAGAAGACATGCAGTAAAAATACAAAAAATGCCTGTTCTAAGACAGTAACTCCTAAGCATGTCAGTAAGTATCATATATCCTGGATATCAAGCATGCTGCAGCTTTAGCTTTCTCTTTCCGTTTTGGAAGAATTCAGAGTTGATGTCTGTGTGAATGCTATTTGTGCTTCTTACATTGGGAGAATCTGATATTTTCAAGGCTACACTTCACAGCAATCTGTAGGCTTTAACTTGCCATGGGAACAAACAGGCAGGCATCTGTTAGGCCCCCTGCAAGAACAACTGTTAAAAGGCTCCTCTCTTTCCCAAAGAAGAGTTCAGACCATTTATCACAGCCAGAGGCAATGCATGAAATGACATGTAACAAACAAGTGAATGAGTGCCCAATAAATCACAGTAGCTTGATTAATCAATAAAGATATCGATTTTTTTTTTAGTGATATTTCACATTCCCTCCCCATTCCTTAGCCAGGGGATTTACACAGGCCACTGAAAGATAAATTTATCTTCCATTCTTTGGGCTTGTATTTGACCCATTGTAATAGGAATTGATCATTATCTAAATGTTTTGGCTGGAATGTTGTAATTCTCTCTATTACAATGTCTAGAGTTGCTTGTACAGGTACCATCACCTCTAGTTACATATTTTTATAATATAGACTAATGCTTCTTATCAGGACTCCCCATGTAGTTCCCCTTTCTCAATTAAATGCCAATGAGAAAAAAATAATACCAATAATGGTAACTCACCTAACAGAAGGGGCCATATCAGCAAAGACTATTGTTTAGCAGTGGCTGGTACTCTCTGTAAGAATCTTACAGAGTGATGAAAAGTCCAGATGTTTGCTATAATGCCCAGTACTTTACTTTCTTCCTAAGAAAGGTTCCCAGTTCCACAGTGGAAAGCATGATTCCTTCTTATACTCCTGAACTGGGGGTCATGGTCAAGTAGAATGTTTATGTGCTTCTCTTGGAATGGAAGAAAATGGGAGGGCAGATCACTGTTCCTGGCACCTTCCAGTCACATGGCCCTCTCCCCATCTCCACACCGGCTTCCCTGTGAGGAGCGCTCAGTCTACATCCTGGGGCTGCATTTTCTCCTTGGTCCAAGGCAACCTTGAAGGACTCTACCAATTTATCCAAAGTTTGAAGTAATAAAATACAAAAGATGAACAACATAACCACGTGATTTGTGGTGTGTGTGTGTGTGTGTGTGTGTGTAAAATGGCAGTAGATATTTGCTAATGAGTATTAATCCTTTGTAATGCTGGTTTACATACCTTGAATTTTTTTTAACTAAAAATTCTCATCTCTTAGTTTTTTATCTTTGCCTGCACCTTTACATTCTGGTGTGTCTCTTTCTCTTTTTTTTAAATTTAAAAGCATTTCTTAAATCTCAATGTATATGCCTTTCTTAGATAAACCTATCCAGCAATATTTAAATACCATCCAAATGCTGAGGACTCTCAAATATGTGTCCATTCTTTTATCTGAGCCCCAGACTTACACATTCAGCTGCTAATGTTGCATCTCCACTTAGATGTCTCATGAGCATCTCTGCCTTAATAGAACTCTTGATATTCATCTACCTACCCTTAAATCTATTCTAACCCAAGTAGCCCATTTCCGTGAGTGACATCACTATTGACTCAGCTTTCTAAGCCAGGAATTACGCAGCTACTCTTCACAGAATTGACCATGAGACTTTTTACAGGGTAAATCTCACTGTATCATATTTAGAGTTCTTCAACGTCTTCCCATGGAACTTAGAAAATAATTCATATAGTGGTCTTCAAGGCTGTGCATGGACTGGTTCGCACCTGCCTTGCAAGCCTACTTTCATTCTGCTGCATTCTAGCTATATTGGCTTCCCTTCTTTCTCTCAACACACTCATGTCTTTCCTGCCTTGGAATCTTTCGCTTATTGTTCCCTATGTCTGGAACCTATTTTTATCCCATATTTCTTATCTCAGGTTAAATATCACTTCTTCAGAGATGCAGTTTCTAACTCTGCTATCTACAATAGGTTCTCCTCCTGTTCTCAGAATGTCTCAACATGTAATTATTTTCTTCATTTATTTATTTGTTAATTTAGTGTCTTACCCATTTCTTTCAAAAAACTTTTTTTAAATAAGCCCTTCATTTGTTAATGTGACTTTACATCTTTTAAATAATATTTTACTTGGCTTTATAAGGTCCTGGGTTTAAAGAAAAAACAAACTTGATGTATATATAATATAATTTAATAATATGTTATAAATGTTGTACATATAAACATATCTACAAAACACAGTGCCATCTATATTCTTCTGAGTTTAATTCCTGTGAGTGAGCACTGCTTACTTTCTAGCTCTAGTAAAGCAAGTAAAAGAAGCAGTGTCCAGGTACTGTGAGATCTGCTGCCATTTCCTAACCTTGGCCTTGGGTACTTTACAATTTTAGTCTCAAGTCCTAAAACTTTTTTAAATGCTGTAAATTCTATATGTAATTAAGTCAAAAGCAAACTAAAAAATAAAAATCAACAAAATCGGACATGTATTTATTACCTAAACTGTCTTTTCAAAAAATGGAGACAATAGAACATAAGCCCCAGATTTTATTTTTTGAGGCTAGAGCTCCACCTCTGTTGTCAATTACCAAATTCTCAGTGCCTAGCTCAGTTTGTGGTGCCTACAAGCATTCAATATAATACTCATTGAAGAAATAAATGTCAAAAATTACAAGTAAAATTACTAGACAACTGGCCATTCTCCTATCAAATAATTATCTGTTACCAAATAACTTTGTGCTGGTGAAGACTTTGGGCAATTGCACTTGCAAGCACTGATGATGGAACTGTACATAGATATAACTTTTCGAGAAGGCACTCTGGTAATAGGAATACATAAAATGTGTTTGCTATATGCTCCAGCAACCTTACTTTTATCAAGTAATCACAAAATGGGAAGAGATTTATGCCCAAGGAGTATATCATAGAACTATTCATAATAGCACCAAATTGGAAACAAACCATACATCCATTAAACTGGTGAAATAAATTATGGTTCATAAGTACAATTGAATAACTGGTGACCATTACAAATGATGTAGATTTATATTTATTGACATGGATGAATGTCCATGACATATTGTCGAGTAAAACTCTCAGATTACATATGTTATGATTCCTTTCACAAAAAGTTTTATGTATTTAACTCTATGTACATATATATCTAGAGAGAGAATGGAGGATTGTTTATTCAATGTTAGTGGTTATATCTTAGTAATGGAAGTTCAAGTGATTTTCACTTTTCCTGAGTTGTTTGCTCTTTATAAGGAGAATGTATACTTTTTATGCTAACAGTAAAATTATCAATCGCTATACCTAAATTACTGCTGGACTCACTCAACATTATTTTATTTGGAAATATTTAATTTGTATTTACAAATAAGTTTGCTCTGTAGTTTTGCTTAATGGATGATTTTGGTAGCAGGTTTTGGGTGACATTTTGGTTAAATTAAAAAATACTGGAATGACTTTTTTTGTTTTGCTAGTCTATGCTATAGAACAATTAAATACTATAGGACTGATCAGATTTTTAAATCATTGAAATGTACAGGTTACATGAACAGAAGTGGGAGGCAGTATTTCTTTGACAACTTTTTAAATCTCTTCCATGATTATTGGAATTACATCTTGTTTGATTAATCAGTTTTAGAGTTTCATATTTTCCCAGAAGTTTATTTTTTAAATATGAGAAAAATATAAATAATTTTATTTCAAAAATAAAATAATTCTGGTTATATTTTTTCTCACTTTTGCTCAGTTAACTTTACCAAGGTTCCATCTATTGTTTTGATTTTTTAATTCAAAATAATCACTTTCTGATTAATTGAATTTACTGAATTCTTATTTTCTAATTAATATAGTTCAATTTTTAATCTTTATTAATAACATATTTTTTTTAACTTTATTCTCTCCTTTTTAAATCTTTGAGGTAAATAGTTTATTCACTTATATTCATTTTTATTTAATAACAAAGGAGCAGAGTAATGAATCTATATTATGGAAAGTTAAAGTCAGTCTCATTTTCCATTTTCATTTACATAGGCTCCTCTGCTAAGCAATGAGCAAACAGGAGAATCAAGAGACAAAATGCAGATTTTGCAATTTAAAACGTGGGGCTCTATCTGATAAAATTTTAGTAAATAATCATTTATAAATAAAAATATAAGAATAAACGCAACACTTTATTTTCTTTGGAAATTTAAGAGGACATCGCTCTCTTACAATAATAGCTAATGACATAAAAGGGATCGATGCTAGACCAGAAAAGATTTCTTTGTGGATTTGTCTAATTAAAAGGGCAAAGTGAATGGTATCTTATAAAAGCCAAACTGCTTTAGAAGACAAACTAAAAAATTTTTATGAAATTCATAAAATAGCATACAAAAATTCAAGAAAAGAGACATAGAGAATACACATCTAATATGCATATAATAAAACTTAGAGAACAGGGGAAAAATTAAAAACTGTCAAAAAAATTTGAAAACAACCCATGATATTGGCGATTCGAGTATAAAGCACAATAATTAAACCTAACTTACATTTAGATAAAACCTGTTGACATTTTTGGGTTTTAAGGATAAGTATGAAATTCATTGATATTTAGGCAGAACAATCACTTTGCCTATGAAGGTAGAATCACAAAGGTAACATTTCTCACTGCAGTTCTCATTGACTGAGAATCCTTCCTCACTGTCTTGAAGGTAGTTGCCTTCTCCAACAGGCAAATGCACCTGTATTAGGAATAGTAATGCCCTTTACTTGCTCAACTTACCATTTTGCTCATGCCAGATGGAAGCCAGGGATGCTTCAGCAGGATCTGTGCAGATTCTGGAATCTGGCCACCTCCTGAGGCTTTAATGTGACTGAATTAAGTTATTACTGCTTTTTAGGAGCTAATAACCCTCTTCTGTATGAGTTGAGGAATAGGGAAGGGAGTTAACTAATTCACATTGCTGTTTTTTTTCAATTACTTCCTGCACAGCCTTTCTCATCACCTCTAGTGGCTGTAGTTTGGTAAGACTTTGCTTAGATCTGATTTAATCTGCATTATAATTTATGAAAAGTTCTTAAAACTTTTCAGCATGTGGATAGTACTCTTACCTAATTTCCAGTGATGATTGCTGATTACATTTCTTTAGATGTTTGGATGGGACTCTGTAGGGGGTGTGCAATTAAATTCATGAATTCAGATTGCCATTTTGGACCATAAGTCTTCAAAATAATATCTTGTGAAGAAACTTATTCCTGTCTGTCTGTGTCCCATGTGTTCTATGGGGATGTTTGGGGAGAAAAGGACAGCTTTCATTTGGATGTATATTCTTGAGATATCTCTTTTTCAGTAAAATTACCTGATTGTTTAGTTTCTATAACAAGTGCTATAACAGAATTTATGTTTTTAAGAATTTACAAAAACTAACAACTTTTAAAAATCAATGTTTAATTAATTCGAACCTTTGATAAATTATTCTTACCTAAGTCATCGCTTTTCACTTAACTGATAGTTTGTCCCGTGTGTATGTGTGTTGTGGGGAGCAGTGGTGGTACTATTTTCTTTTTGTTAAAAATAAAGAGGTAGATATAGCAAAGCATGCAGAAATTTTCATGCTTCACACTTTAGTTGCTGGAAGGTCCCCCACGTTTCTTGAGCCTTTGAGAAGACTTTTCAATGTGCATATTAACAATAGCACTTTTTACTGTTAAAAAGCAGCTTCTCCTTGTTTCTTTGAGATACCATTGGTAAAACAACAGGCCAATCTGGGCCCTCAGTGTGGATTTGGAACTATTTAGGGGAAGACACAAATTATTCTGTTCCATACAGTTCTAGGGATGAAATCTATCATCATTTTTGGGCAAATATGTATCGTGTTTGGGGAGAAATATTAGAAGCTGTCAGTAAAAAGAGAGACAGGCACTATATTCAGTATCGTAAAGGAATACTTCAGGTAATACAACAGTGATTCTGATGAAGCCAACCGTTGACACACACATACATGTGTGCACACACGTACCAATTCTAGTGGTTTTAGAAAAGCAAATTTGTGACTTTACATAAGTGAGTGGCACATTTTCGGCATTATTATGGTCATTGACTGATTGCTCAGTCCACATATCTGTTGCGATTGCCTTCTGTGGTTATATTGCTTTTCTGTGTTAATTTTCTTCAAACTGAAAAATACTGGGGCAGTTTAATAAAGACTGAATTGTTGCCCAAACGAGATTTATCTATCAGATTCCACTGATCTCTTCTGTGCCTGTTTTATGGGAAAACTGTTGGTTGAAGCTTTATGAATCTGATTTAACGGTTTGTGAAAAATGAATTCACATTAGCATCACTGATTTCATGTATCCTTTTAATTTTCTGTATAGAATTCTCTTTTGATTTCTGTATTCTAGGAGTTGATAAAATCCTGTGACAACTAGTAGCTCAAAACCAGTAAGAAACATATGTGTAAAGATTCTTTCTTCTTTTAATCTATCTTTTCTTTCATTAATTGTAACCAATAGGACATAACATCTTGGAATATACTACCATTCAAATATTTGAATTTAAATTTATGACTAGATGATAGGGTCACCCACTTAAGGGCTCAAAGAGGAATAATGGGGGACTCACAGTTGCCTGTCTCTGGAGTGGCCCTAAAGTATTTACATGAAGTGTTGTGATATTCTGGATATAAAACTTGTGATCTTGAGGATAATGAAATGTATCTCATCAACAACAAAATTTCTGTACCCTTGTGTGTCAGGTCTATCAGGAACCTTACAATGCCATATTTTCTCTTTTTATAAATAGAATAGATGTACCTGCCCTTGTTGAGGCTTCAGGTTTTCCATCTTCTTTCAAATCTATGGCTTCATCTTTTTCCACCTTACCTTTCTCGTTGTCATTATTGAATCTTCCACTTGTTCTTTATCCTCTTTCAGATCTTGAGCTATTGGTGATTAGTTTCTAGGACCCTCTCTAAGCAAGATTATGGCAGACAAGACAATCAAGAGTGGCATAAAGTAAGAAAGGAGTCTTTCTGTGTGGCCTGCGAAGTGTTCAGTCCCTGGCAGTGGCAGCAGCATTATTCTTCATCTAGGCTCTGAATCAGAAAGGCCCCCATAGTGGTTCTGATTCTCTGCATAAGAGTTATACTATGATCAACTTGGAAAGGATAAAAATCAAGGTCATTTGGGACGATTTTGTTTTGGGGGAGTTTCAAGTTGCATTTCTCCATTCTTTCATGCAAAACTATTTTTTTTCTAACTTCTAAAATGGAAATGAGTTAAGGTAGTCTTTAAAATTCCTACTCTCCAAACAAATTGCAATGATTTTTTATTTTTTAAATGTTAATATTGAATTCATTTATTGTGTACTATTTTATCAACACTTTCATTCCTTGGGCTTTGCTCAAGAAGTTGGCACTCTTACTTTGGGTCTTATTACTGTGGCCCAGTAAAAAACAAATCACCAAGGCCAACCATCCCATTTCATAGCTTTGTGGAGCACAGACTGAATTTTCTGCAGAGATCCTAGTCTAGAAATGACACTAATTCAGTCCCTAACATAACTAAGTTGATTGCTGTCCTTAAAGTCAATGAGATGTCAAATGGAACCAAGTTGTGCTTTCCCTAAGTCCATTTGCCTCAATTTCAGCTTAATTATCTCTAGATAAAAAGAGGAGGCTCCAAACAAAGTGTTCACTTTTATGATATCATTAATCCAAACCAAGGTAAAGGTACTGGATTCTCCCCATCAATGTAAAACAAGCACGTTCTTTATTTCCGTTTGTAAACTACAAAGCTCTAATTAAAAAACCTGGTTAAGGTCCAAAATCTTGACATGAGTCTTGCAGAGTTACAGTCTGGTTGAGTTCCAGGGGTGCTCAAAGAATTATTTCCTTAACTATGAAATGATTTTCTAGTCTCTGGGATGAACCCTTATAGTGGGTCTTGAATGGAATCATATTTCTCTGAATTCAGGCTTCTTGGTTAGGGCTTTGTTTAGCTATAACAATCTGGCCAAATGACCAAACCAAGGTGTCAGCAAGGCCACCTCTCCCTCTGGAAGCTCTAATGGAGAATCCATTTGTTGCCTTTTCCAGCAACTAGGACTGCATTCCTTGCATTTCTGGGCTTGTGGTTCCTTCCCCTGCAAAGCTAGCAGAGTAGCATCTACTCTTCCTGGATTTGCTTTTATCGTAGGGCTTTTTTTTTCATCTATGGGTAGTCAAATTTTCCTCTATCTCCCTTTTTTAAGGATACTTTTAATTACATTTAGGGCCCACCTAGAATAATCCAGAATAATCTCTCCATCTCAAGATCCTTAACTTAATCACATCTGCAAAGATTTTTTTTCATATGAGGTAATATTCACGAGTTCTGGGGATTAGGACGTGGATAACATTGGGAGCTATTATTCAGTCCACCACAGGGAGTGAGTTGGAGCTGTTACTGGAACATGGGGAAAACTATAGTAGCAGAAAAATGCTGTCTGACAGAAGATGTGGGTTAGAACCACAGCCACCTTTGTTAGTAGAATGCAACCACTGCCAAGAGATTACCGAACAAGAAGAGAGTTTGGAAAATAAGCACCCCAACTTATTTTTTGTCCCAGCCTCTCAGAAATGCAAGGAATGCAGTCCTAGTTGCTGGAAAAGGCAACAAATGGATTCTCCATTAGAGCTTCCAGAGGGAGAGGTGGCCTTGCTGACACCTTGGTTTGGTCATTTGGCCTCCAGAACTATAAAAGAAAAAAAAATTGTTTGAAACAATGAAGTTTCTGGTAATTTTTTTTTCAGCAGCAAAAAGAAACTAATATATTACCCTCCCTTTTCAAGCCTAGTGGAAATTATTCCTGCTATTGCTAGCTGCAGGTTGCTTCACCACCCCACATTGGTCTCCCTTAACCTGCGTCCACCTTTGGAAGATGTCCTATTCATTACACTCTGTTGAATCACCATTTGGGCATGCCGCTTGTTTCCTGCTGGGACCCTGATGTACCTTCCTTCCCCTGCTAAGGCTAGGAGAACTATAATAGGATATTGTCATTTAATTTTCAATGAGTTCCAAGAGGGCAAGGACAATGAATTTTGTTTTGTTGAGCCTGTTTTAGAAATGGATTAATTAGTGTAGAAACACTGTTAGTCTGTGTTTGAGAAAAGTCCCACTGGAACTAGAAACAAAAAGATTCTCAAATGTTGTCATTTACATTTATGCAAATATACCATACAATCTGAGCTACTATAATCTCCTAAATCTTACATAAATGGTCTTTATATTATGAAAGCAAGGTTTTACCTTGCCAATCACAATATGAAAATGAAATAACTTACTGAATAAATTAATTCTTAAAGTATTTCAAATAATATGTATACTTTTAAATACAGGCTTTCCGAAAATCTTTTTCATTGCTGGCTCATGAGTACCCAGTCTGGAAAGTAAGGACTATCAGATGTTATTTTACACATGCACAAAGTCTAACAGTTTATTGTGTGGTATTTTAGTCTCACTGGAGACGTTTAAAATGAGTTTGTGATTATGCAACTGTAGAACATAAATATATATATTAATGATATTAAGCTGAGATCCAGAATTAATCTGTAAGGTGGAGAACTTTTATACTTATACACTTAAAGAATAACAAAATGTGTTATCTTCTAGATGGATTTAATAGCTTTTTATAGATCAGAACCAAACAATTATTTCAAAACTCCAACTATTCTGACCTTTTTCATCACTGTTGTTACTGCTTTAAAAAGCGTTTTTTATATAGTGCTGGGTACTGAACTGGGATCTTGAGTGCACACTATCTCTAAACTCTAAAATTTAATCTTTTGCTGTTGCTCTTCTGTTCTGAAGAGAAAGTTTTCCTAAGAGAAACTAAAAGCAGCAGACAGGACTTTAAAAGCATATAAAAGGGTATTTTCTAAGTGTTCAGTAAAACATTTTTCTTTTTACTTATGGGACCCATGATAGATTGATTTTCTACAGTCCTCCAAATAACATAATTTCTACTCCTTACATTAGTACTCGACTTTCACCTAACACTCTTCTTGAACATATTTTATTTTCTTTATAGCACTCATTACTAGTAAAATTATCTTGTTTAATATATTTGGTTTTGAAATCTGTCTTCTCCACAGGAATATAAATCTCATGAGGACTGGTTCCTGCTATATCCCGAGATCTTTGAGAGTGCTTGATACATAGTAGGGCTGCAGGAAAAGAAAGTGTTAAATGAATCAAGATGTGATCACAGGTTATTTGGTGACAGCTATGTGTGTAACACTACATATTTTCTCTGAAAATAAATTCGGGAAGGGGAGGTGGGGAGGGGTACGGGCAGAAAGAGAAACATGTTAGTGTGTCAGACCAGTATGTCTCAGACAGATTTCATCATCAAAGTAGACCTAAAGTCAAGGCTATGTATCATCCATCCAGAGATGTTCCATTGCTCAGGAGTCAGGGATAAGTGCTTGTTACTGCCAGTGCTTTAAACAATTTAAAAACATGCTGTAACTTCCATCCCTTGTATTCCTAGAATAAGATCAAGGATGAAAAAGCCCCAATAGTTTCCAATCTCAGTGGAAAATTGGCTGTCACATGGAACGAGATATATACTAACTGATTTTGCCATGCAATTGGGTTCTTAATGAAAGCAGCATAAAACAAAACTGTACCTCTCTGTATTTCATTTGTGGTTCTTGTACCTGGAATAAAATGTAACTGCTGTAAATCTTTAAGTTGGGTTCAATAAAACAATAATACTGTACTGTTCAAACTGACCATTTAGCTTAACCACTGATTTGTTACACCATTAAGTTGTCCCAAGCCTTGTCTTAGGGCTCTTCGCTAACTGGGTAGTTGTTAACTACTGTAATGAACAGATTCTTCCAAGGGGAAAAACATCTTAAACTGCTAAGGTAGTGATGACGCTGACAGATGCTTTAAAGGTGACTGTGGAAAAATGAATAGATTCTAAAGTTATTAAAGTTTAATTATGGAGGCCTTATAGGACCTTAAAAATTGCTTTAGAAATAAAATTGGCACAAGAAAAGGCAAATAGAGTCTTGTCTGTAGAGGCTTTGCAATTTGCACATTACATGTCAGATTTCTTAGCTGCCACTTTAAAAATCTCTGTAGTCAAGTTGCAAGGTTTGGAAATGAAGTACTGTTTATTATTAGGAGTAGTGGCCATGGCATTTATTTTCTCTTTTTGACCTGAGTACTCTCTAATGTACAAGTATTCCTCACATCCTCTATGAAGACAGTCAAGTCAGAATTAGAATAAGCTGGTGGGAGAGTATGGCATCTTCAGGAAATAGTCCTTAGAACTAAAGCATGTTGTCACAGGTAGTCTGGCATGGTCATTGACACCAGGGATAATATTTATCCACTTATAGAAATGTAATCTAAACCCTTTATTTTACAGAAGAAACTCTAGGGTTTTATACTTTGAGTAATTTTTTGTTTTTTTTTTGTAATATACAAGGGCCCTTTTTTCTTGCAAAAGAGATTCATCTCAGTATTCTTTTAGAAACCTAGCTATCTGGCAATTTTTGATAAGTGATTTTCCAAGATTATATTAGTATCTACTCTTTTAAAAATGTATAAAATGAAAAAATGAAGCCATAAAAATTTTGTAGAAAAACATCCATGAATATTTATGTAATTGTGGGAAGGAGGAAGGGGTTCTTTGTTCTTGAAAGGTTTTCTCAGCATGGCACTAAAGGCAGAATTCTCAAATGAAATGTTCATGCACTTCTACATAAACATAAAAAACAAACTGAATGCAAACTAAAAACTGGATAACAATTTTTCTAGATAATAGATTAAATATTAATTTGTTAAATATAAGAAACACTCTTATAAATAAATAAGGAAAATTGGAAATAAACTACATAACAATGGGGGACTGATAAAATAAATTATAAACTATAAAACAAAAGTATATAAAAATATAATTTTATATAGGACATGGGGAGATTTTTACAATATAGCTAAAAGTGAGAGGCAATTACACAGTAGGCTGTATGATATGAAAAACATGTTTATATTTTTACTAACTGTTGAATGACCAGGACAGAATTCTGGAAGGCTAAGCATTCAAGTGTAATGATCTTCTTTGTTGGCAATATTTTGGGTGATTTTTAGATGTTGTTCTAATTTATCTAAAATAAACATAATTACTCATGTAAAAGAATTACATCAAACAGTATTAAATACATTATGGACATATCATGGATGTCAGGCTTCTGCTCAAAAAATTCTTCCATATTTATTTTATTTTTGGTGAATTACGTTGAAAGTCTTTTCAAGTGGAAACCTTTGGAAACCATATTAAATCTTCCAGGTCTTTAGGGACATAAGTTGATATTTAAAGATTCTGTTGATAGTTTATATGAGAATATAATAAGTGGATTTCATCCATTCTGGAATTTATAAATCAAGGGGAAAATGATGCAGCTGCCACTTGTATCAGTGCACCGCAGAGGACCACAACCCAGAAATGACACTGGTCACACACAACCAACCATTGCTGACTCTGAGTAATAAAAAGTTTCTGACTGTAAACTCACCGTTCCTGCCACAGCTGTCCTAACAGCTCCATGCCAGGAGCATAGCTAGAGAAATGATTACTGGAAAAAATTCCATAAAAAATGTTCTGCCATGATGTGACTACTTTCTCCACATGTCTCATTGTGCTCTGCCACTGGTGTTCTAAATAGGTATTGAATGGACCAAGTCTTGCTCTTAGTTTCTTTCTTTTTATACCCATATTCCTCCAGCATAAATATGATGTTATGGGTAACTAAGCTATTAGTAGGGGCTTCTTAACCTGTATTCAAATCCTGGCACTGCCACTTGCTACTGTGTAACCTTGGGCAAGTTAGTTAACTTCTCTGTTCTTCGTTTTCTGTATCTGTAAAATAGAGTTGACTACTACCCACCTCATAGGGTTGAGAGGATTAAGAGGGCTATGCACGTAAAGAACTAAGACAGCAATAGGCCTATAACAAATGCTCAGTGAATGTTAGCTGTGAGTATTGCCAGTGTTCTAAGCTCCTAAGTTTAGAGACAGTTCATGTTTACCATATAATTCTGTGAGTAGCTGAAAGGGCTGGTTAATTCACATCTTTGGAGTTCTAACTCTGGGATAGCCACTTAGCATTAAATAATTTTAACAACTCTAGGCATTTACATTGTTTTCTCTTTTCCAGATGAAAATGCTGAGGTTCAACAGAACCTGTTCTCTTCGAATCCTCCATAGTCTCTCCTTCTATACATTCTGTCTCACTCTGTTGCAATTTCCTCCAGAATTCATAGCTATGATTCTTAGTAAGCCTCCTGACCACCTCTCTTCATCCTTCCTGTACTCTTCAGGGAGCTTTAAAGAGTCCTGATTAAGGAGCACATAATAAGACTTGCTGGTGGTTCTCCTATGGTCTTTTATCCCAGTTCTAGTAGGTCACTTTTGCTCAATCTTGGAGAATTAGTGCTTCTTAGCACTTCCTTTTCTCTTGACTTTGGGTCCTGCCTTCTGTTTAGTCATCTCAGAATAGCAATCTTTGCTGTACTTGGTTACTGCTTCCTGCTGCCATACTATATCCATATAGATTGCCTGTCCAAACATCTACCTATTGTGTACTTATTACCTTCTCCTCCTCCCAATGCTCTGTTTTGTCCACTTGTAGGCCATCTATTGACAGAAACCACCTGCTTACTTGAGCTTCTGCCTAATGGCTATTGGCTCCTTTAGTATGCCACTGGCCAAGGCAGATTTTGTCCCTGCTGGAGAATCATCGGATCAACAGCATGCTCTCTGTATTAGTTCTGTTAGGACTATAGGTCTTTCCAAATCTGTCCATCTTGCCAAAAATAAAGCTCCAGTTCTGGGAACCATAGTCTGTTCATTTCAGAATCTTTTTCTGAACTCCTCTTATAGCCATTCATGTGAGCCAATAAATAAACTCCTTGTACCAATTCTATGAGGGTGGGAGCAGGTCTCATTATTGTCCTGAATTACCATTGCCATAAGAGCATTCTCACATCTGTTCATGTGAAGAGCTTGGGAATTATCCATATGGAAGATGCTTCCTGCTTCTGAATGGAGGAGGTCAACTGGCCATCTCAATTTATGTTTAAATGGCTGCTATGAGCTCATTTCACTTCAAATAAAATTGTTGATAAAATTATATTGATTTCTCAAGCATTTAATGTTTAAATAGTTTTCATCAGCTGTCAAGAGAGAAAATGCCCACAGAAAGTAGAAGATAGACGAGTCAATTCTCTGACTAGAGTAGAAAAACTGCATTATTTGAAATTCTCTTGCCTGTCTCCTATAAAACTGAAAACATGCAAAAATAACCTCTTATTTGCATATAAAATAGCTACATAAAATTGGTCTACAGCTTATCTCATGCTGTAAGCACAGGGAAAAAGAAAATACACATCTGTATGTACAGCTTATGTTGAAAAGTCTTATTAAACTTAAATTATGCATCTCCATTCAGGAAAAACTTCTCCATTAATAGAAAACTGTAGCCATTTTGCTTGGCAGAACACTTCCCAAAGTTCATGTGCTAGACAGCATTTTGCTATGTTTATATAAGTTGTTGGTTACATTGCAAAACAAAATATTTGATTAAAACACTGTTTCTTGTTTCTTAATGTCTTGTGGAATGAGGCTACACTACTGAGAAAGTGTCATTATTTTTGAGATTGGTAAATGTCAATCATAGGGGTAGAGCAGAGCAGGAACAGGCAGAGGGACTCTACGAAGCAGACTTGATACTCATGAGCACAGAGGAGGAAAGAAACAGCAGGATCAGGTAGGGAGAGTCTCTGATGGGCACAGCTCTGACAAAGGGTCAGCCAGGCTGATAAGGAGCTGCAGAGTACAGAGTGCTCATTAGAAGGGTTCCATGTTGAACAGCAGCAGCCTGACGAGTATGTGGCCTCAGCATGAGTGCTTCAGCAGACTCCAAAGCATGGCCTGTAGAAGCAGTTAGCTAACTGAATCCTTTGTAGCATTTTTTCCTATAAAGGGAGATTGAAGTGTGTACCATCATGGCTGTCTTTACTGCTATGGTAGCCATTTGCTGCCTTCAAGCAGATGTTCTTACATTTTATCCAGCTTTTTTAGTTGGTCCTGGTGGGAAGATTAATCTGATATACTATAATGTTCCATAGTCATAAGCAGACCCTTGAATCTTATTTTAATAAAAATTCTAATATAGTTTGGTATTAAGGATTGGCAGTCAGAAACTATTTCTATTTGGAAGTTCTTTGCAAAAAAAAGGAGAATGCCAGTCTTTTGTCTGATAAATTGATTTTCTTTTCCCTTGTTGAGACAGAGCTTTTTTGGTGCCTACTACCCAATATGCCCTACTGGTCCACCAGAAATAAAAACCCTATGAGGAGAAATAATTGCTAGATCATCAGGCCTTTGGTCTTCAAATATCTTTTTTTAGTCTTACCTAAATCTGGCCTCCCCATTCCAGAATGGTCTTTCCTACTACTGAAGTTATAAACAGCTTTCTAATCACTGAGTGGGCTAGGAGATTATAAAAAGGTAATGAGCATGTAAATAATTTCTACTCATATGAGACTGAGTCACTGAGGTCAAGAATTCTTAAAAATTCTTTGTTTATATGTTGAAATACATAACAGATCTCAGTTCTTAAATGATTGAATGAAGAATGATGTAGGTGGGTAGAAAAAAAAACAGAGTTTATATGAAATGTTTCTGGTGGTGATAGAATCTTACGGCCCTCTCTGTACCATAGTTCTCTTCCTCTCATCAACTTCTGAGCAGGGAAATTTTATTGTGGCAGATAGTTGCTACCTGAATGATGAAGACTTATAAAATGAGAAGAAATAGGTAAGTTCTGAAGAAAGGAAATATAATTATAAAATTTATGGAGAATCAGTGGGGCTTTGAGTGATGAAGATAATGAAGCATTGGGTGATGGGGCAATGGTGAGAGGTGTTAGAGGGTACAAGATAATATAGTATGATTGGAACATTATGGGTAATTTGGCCACACCTGGCATCTTGCCTGTTTTTGTACATAAAGTTTTATTGGAACACAGCTATCTTTATTTGCTTATACATTTTTATGACTGTTTCCATGCAACAACAGCAGAGTTGAGTAGTTGCTAAAGCTAAGAATATTTATTATTAGGCCTTTACAGAAAATATTTATGATATCTGAAATATAGAATTAGAGTAGGCATAATGAAGACCAACATCATTGATTTTTACAGTCTTTTTTCTAAAAGCAGGAAGACCTTTTTTTTTTGTGGGAGGGGAGATTTTCATTAATATAATTCCAACATATCGGCTACACTAGATCTTACCTCTTTTAGCTATCTTCTTGATAGTTCTCCTCTCCATAGTCCTCGTTTTTTCTTATTTCTTCATTTTTCTTTCTTTATCTCCCTCTTTCATTGAATTTGCTTTCCTCTTTATCCTCTTGTCATCGTTTTCTTTCTTTATACTTGAAGAATTTTATTTTCCCAAATTTTCTGCCAAGTTGTTAATAATCTGTAAGTAGGGTTGGTATTATAGGTCCGATGTACTTAGCCTTTAATCTGTCTTCTTTCAAGCTTAGCATTTCCAGCACCAGTTGTCCTAAGGCAGAGCACACCTGTATCCTCCCTTGGAGTACAGAATCCCAGAGTGGATTTCACATCAAATCCACTCACATCTCTCACTTTCAATGCATTTTGCTATCCAAGTTTATGTGCATGTCACCACCTGCAGTTTAAATAATGGGCAATTCCACTGGCTCAGCATAGCCTCTGGCTTTCATGTCATATTTTTTCCCTGACTCCTATAAAGGAATGCTTATTTTTTTTCTTTCCCAGATTATTACAAATCTAGTCACTATTACAGAAGAACAATTTTCTAGTCCCTTTAGTTTTGCTTGTATTGACTTTTTAAGCTCTATTTCTATTGCTTTTAAAGTTGTATGTGGGCATTTTCATTCATACAGATAACTAAGTGACAGAACACTGTGCTCTCTGTACTCAGCAAGCATTTTTTTTCATTTGAGATCCCTATTTTTTAATTAAGTAGTGCAGTGATTTAAGCAGTGCTTCCTGAAGAAATTTTATTATTGCACAACTTCTACCATGATTACTATCATTTACCATGAGCAAAACAAAATAAAGATTTGTGGATGGTCAATTAAGTTAATGTAAATTCAGTCATATATAACTCTATATTCCTATATATCTTAGATTCACTTTCTATACAATGAATATCTACTTCCTGCTTAACAGATTGGAAAGAAATCATTGTCATAACTTTGCCTTAAATTGGTTTTAGAAAGGTTGTTATGAATAAAAAAGAAGTAAAATATATATTATAAGCAATTAAGAATTTTAATTTAAAGTAATGATAATATAATTATCTTTGGTAGTATACAGCTGTTAAAATTGCAGAGCAGGTCTCATTAAAATGTTAAAGGAGAATTTCAACTGCTTAGACAATAATATGCAAGATTTCTTAATTGTTTATTTTATTAAAAACTAATTTTGAAGATCTTCAGGAAGAGTCCCAAATGATATTTGTTCTTGTGATTAAGAAGGAGGTATTAGTTTAGGGTTGTAGCTATTGTGAAGACTAAGAGTTTAAAGAAGATTTAGCTTAAAGGAGGATGGTCCAGAATGGCAATTCAAGATTTCTTCTTTTGTGAGTTTCTGGACATGCTTTGGCTAATTCCACAAAAGTGATTTTTGGATAAGCTGACAGGAGAGCTTCATGCATCCAGTGTAAACCAAACTTGATCCTGAGAACTTCTTGAATTCCCTTGAATTAAACAAGTTCAACAAAATATTATTAAATATTTATATATTTTCTAATTTTATATTGAAATAATGTTTTAATGGACATTCTTATATATATCTTTTTCTTAGAGTAAATTAATAGAAATAAATCTTTGAGGTTAAAGGTAAACCTTTTTGAATCTTTTGACACATTACAAAAGTGCACATTAGAAAGCTTATAACAATATATTCCCTTTGACTATTGTGTGAGTGATCTTATTCCCCACTCATTACTCTTCATCGAGCTCCCCAACATTTATTACTTTTCAAAAGTATGTGTTAGCCTGATGGATAAAAATGGCAATTTATTATATTAATTTCTTTTTGATAATAGAAATGTAGACAATTTTTTATTTTCTTATGACACATAACTATTCCCTGTCTCTCTTGTGGTATTTGTTTAACTTTCCATCTCTGACATCATTAATCTGATCCTAATCTATGTTCAGATAGAAAAGCTTGTTTGAACAAATAAGAGTGACAGAGCTGTTTAGACCAGTAAAGAATTTTCTAACAGGATTTTTCTTAAGCAGAGATGTGGTACCTATGTATAATGGAATGTTCCCTAGCCATAAGAGATGAAATACTGTCATTTGTGACATGTTAAGTGAAATATGTCAGTCAGAAAAAGTTGGAAACCATATGATTTCATTTATATGCCGAATATAAAACTGAAAGCAACACATGAACAAGACAAACAAAAACTCATAGACACAGAGAACAGTTTATTGGTTACCTGAGGGAAAGCGGGGAGGGAGGGAGGTAGATAAGGGTAAAGGGGGTGAAATATATGGTGACGGAAGGAAATTTAACTGCGTAAAGCCACAATGTATATTATCAAATTGTACACTTTAAACCTATATAATTTCATTAACCAATGTCACCCCAATAAATTTAGTTAAAAAAGAAAAGTAGAATAGGTCACCTTTTGAGGCAGTGAACTTCTCCTAGAAGCATCTATCTTTGGAGAGATTTTCAGTTGCCAGAAGTTTGGAATAGTTGTATCTAGGTATTTTTCTACCTCTGAAACCCTGGATCCTTTTGAATTTTTGTATGAAACATTTTACATATTGGTCCTTATTTGTTCTCCAGAGAAATAAAAAGAACAATTAACTTTCAACTCAATAGTTGAGTACAGTTAGAAAACACTTGTCTCTTATAAAAAATAAGAACCAGTAAGGTAACTTGGGATAATTTATGCGAGCTCGGACTCAAATGTCTACTCACAAGGCCAGTGAGAGGATGTTCTATTGCAATGGAATCTCAGACAATAACTCAGCACAGGAAAATTTTGGCATGCATTACATACTCTTTTGAAATAGTACAGTAAGGAACACCAATAGCAATAATCGTTTTACCCAAACATGACATTAGTTTTTTTTCTGCTTTCAATGTAAATAGTGCGTTTATAGTCCACTTAACACTAAAAAGGTAATTTTCTCCTAATGAACAGAAGAGTTGTAAAAAAAAAAAGTGTCATGATATACGAAGAGTGGTGACTGTTTTTAATGGAATTATGCATGCTTGACTCTCATTACCATAATTAGCTTTTCCCACATTATGTGTTTTGTGGGTTTATATTCTACTAGAGTACTAAATCAATAGCAGCCTCATCAGGGTCTGAAAAAAAAGTTCAAGCCAAATGAACTTTCCCATATGGATCTAAAATAAACTGCCATAAATTAACGTGAGGGTTTTTTTTTCAAGCTCTTGTAGAGTCTGAAATCACCAAGAATACATCTTTCAGACGTATAATTATATCACATTTTTTGGGAAAAAAGACTAAACAAAGTAAAAATATGAAAGAATGTGCTGTTTTGTAACTTTTTTTCTTCTTTTTTTTGTAACTTTTTTTCTTTCTTTTTCTTCTGTTATTCCTACTTCCTATGAAGTACTTTGGAATCCTGGCTATAGAAAGATGAATTGTTTCATAAGTTGAGGCAATTAGAAAAAAAGGGAAAAGAAAAGGATACAATATAGAAATTGAAAACTTAAGAGCCAGGCTTTGCCTGTAGCTCTTATTATATACAGTGGGCTATTATAATCTACCTTCCAATTATATTTTCTTTATTGGTTGGTTCTTGTAGCATCATCTTGTATCATTAATATCATCAAACATCACATTGGGTCCTATTCTGTATAAAATATATTAGCATTACTGCACTTTGAGTTCACAATTTAATACTGATGCCAATGTTGGTGATAAATATTAGGCACTTAACAGTATACCAGGGTCCTGAGCTATGTCCTTCAGAGGCATTACATTGTCTCATTTAGTTCTCATAACTATCCAATGAGATAGATGGTTTTATTATAATACATTTTATAGATGAGGAAACTGAAGCTCAGAAGTTAAATAACTTGACAAAGTTTATCTACTTAATAGAAAACATAACTGGAAGAAAAATTGAGTTCTGACTTCACCCCTGCACTTTTAATCAGTAAGATTTGTTACCTACCAACCAGCCATCTCAAGAAAATTTGAAAATTGGCAGACATAAAGGAAACATGGATCATTTAAACTGTATATACATTTAGAAAGCCAATGACTAGAGCATGAGCAGATGAGAACATAGAGCAGAGCTCCGAGGAATAGGAAGATGATAATGATGATGCACAGTATGGAAGAAGAATCATCATAGGCAGAGTTATTAAGCAGGCCTGGCTTCAACTTGGAATCTGCCAATCTTGTCCTACCTGTCACTCTGCTTTCTTATCTTTATTTCCTTCTTCAACAAGATGTTCACTAGAATTCAAAGATTTTTCCTGTTTGAGTGATAAGATTTAAGGTTTATCCCATGGTAATAACAATGTTTGTGTATTATTCCTATGGTATACACACAAACCATAAAGGTTTATGTATTGTACAAGTCTATTAGAATGTTTTGGACACTCTCTCTAATACCCACAGAAGTTAATTCAAATTTTACAAAATGAAAGAAGGAACTTGATCAAGGAAGTCACTAAGAATTTATTAGGTCTTAAAGGCATCAACTTCACTTTCCTGAAAATGAGCTGTGAACTAACACAGGCCCCTAAAACTATAGTAGGAGCTGGATGGGGAGCCTGTGGAGAAAGACTTAGGTTGAGCCAGGAGAGAGGGTGGTGGTGTTGCTACGGGGGAACTGGAGCAGTTAAAGAAATTTGGGCTAATTCTGGTTCTATTTGTAACCAGCTGAATAATCTTGAGTCAAGGAATTAAACTCAGTTTACTCACCTGTAAAATGGAGTTGATCTCTCTAAACAATGCATAACTTTGCTTGTTTTTGAATTTTTTAAAAATGATTTCATACCATATTCAGTCTTCTGCACTTGATGTTTTGACTTCCTCATTGTATTGTCTGAGGATTAAATGTCTGAACATCCATAGAATTTTTGGTACTGAATAATACCTAGTAAGTAGTAGATGTTCAATAAATGGTAGTTTCCACTTTCCTTAACTCTTCATATCTTCCTTCTTGGTGGTGAAAATAAGGTGATCCCCACAATTTCAAGACAAGTAATTGCTTGTTACCTCAAAGTATTAGCCAATTTGTACAAGATCACCAATAAAACTATAGCTACCCTAGACATAACTCATGGCATCTTTCCTGAGCAGTTCTATGCTAGCTGTTATCGTGTTATTTTGTAATTCAGTTTTACAAAATGCTTGTGAGGTAAATGTCATCATTCTCTCTTTACACAGGAAGAAACTGAGCATGTATAACTCTTGCCTTAAATCACAGAGCAAGATTTATATCCACATATTTTTAAACTCTAAAACTAGTGTTCTTTCTATTCAAATATGTCCTTGCATTAAAGGTCATTTTACTGACAGAATTACTGGGGAATTTAGATTATAAAATCATTTTGTTCTTTACCGTATTCTTAACATTTTTCTCTTAGCTTTACATTTTTTTAAAATTTGACTTTGTAATATTTGATGCATGTTTAGGAAAGGGTATATGTACCACATGTAAAGTTATAAAACAAGATAACAAAAACACTTGTAACTCCATCCCTAACTCAGTAGCTAAGATATTTCCAAGTTTGTTGAACCTTCCTGTGTGTTCCTTCCAGATCTCTCTCTCCTGTTTGTTTTTTTCTTACTTTAAAGTAGTTTCATTCTGTATGTTAATGTCTCCAAGGAATGCTTAACTTTTCCCACTTTTGAGTTTTTTTCAAAATGATCTCATATCATATTCAGTCTTCTGTGTTTGATGTTTTGGCCTGGTATTATGTTTCTAAGATACTTTCATGTAATTCCTTATAGTCATATTTATTTTCATCACCCTATCATATTTCACTGTATTTTTCAAAATTTGTTTATTCTCTCATATTGTCTTTTAGATGGACATGGAAGGTATTTTTTAAAAATAAAAACCTTTATAAATTTTAGCTGTAAAGAACACTGTTTTTACTGATATCCATGGAAATATCTTCTGATGTACCTGGGTGAGAGTTTCTCTGGAGAATGTGCTTAAAAGTGGAAATGCTGAGACAGGGGATATGCACATGTTCCTCTACACTAAATAAAACCAAATTTATTTTCTAAGAGGTTGTATCAATTCACACCCTTACCAACTGTGTATAAGAATTCCTTTTGCTTCATGTTGGCCCTAAGTTTTGGTGGTCTGAGGCATTACTTTCCCCCGCTCTCTAATGAGAGTTAAACACTATTTTATAGTGTCATGTACATTTTCTAATTTAATGAAGTCGAGCTTCTTTCTCAGTTTATTGGCTATTAGTGTTTTCTCTTCCATAAAATTACCACCTCATAGTTTTTGACCATTTTCTTTTGGGTTGCTTGATTATGAAGAAGTTTGAGTGAGTTCTTTTAGATACTAATGTGTTGTGAATATCTTCTAGTATTTGATATATCTTTTCACTTTATAATACTTTGTATTATTCTTTATTTCTACATAGTCTAACCAAGATTTTATTGTATGATTAGGATTTTTTTTGTTTTGAATGAAATCCAATTGATCAATTTCCCCTTTTGTGGATTGTGCTTCTGATTTTGAGTCTAAGAAATCTTTGCCTAGCACTAGATCCTCAAGATTTTCTTCTTTTATTTTCTGTAAATGTTTTGTAGTTTTACATTTTACAATTAAGCATGTGATCTATTTTGAATTAATTTTTATAAGCTGTGAAGTTAGAGTTGAGATTCACATTTTGCGAATGGATGCACCATTATTTTCAGCACCGTTTGTTGAGGAGGCTCTCCTTTCTCTATTGAATTGCTTCTGTGCCTTTGTTAAAAATCAGTTGAGCATATCTGCATAAGTCTGTTACTGGAAACTGCATTTTATCCATTTATCTATGTGTCTATTCCTCCACTGATACTATACTGTCTTAATTATTGTAGCTATATAATAATAATTTCAGAGTGATTCTTTGTTGTCCAGTTGTTTTAGCTATTCTAGGGCTTGTGTCTTTCCAAATAAATTTTAGAATAAACTTGTCTATATCTAAAAAAACTTTAATGGGATTTGATAGGCATTGTATTAAATCTATAGATCAATTTGGGAAGAATTGACATCTTCACTAAGTTGAGTTTTCCAGTCCATGAATACAGTATGTCTATTTTGGGAGTTGATTGATTTTATCAATATTTTGTAATTTTCAGCATATAGTTTCTGTATATGCTATATTTTGAACATACCTAAGTATTTAATTTCCTCTGGAGAAATTGTAAATGGCATTGTGATTTTAATTTTGGTTTCTGCATGTTTTTTGTTAGCATGTGGAAATGTGGTTTTCATGCAATGATCTGCTGTTCTTGGACCTTGCAGAACTCATTTGTTAGTTCTAAGATTATTTTTGTAGATTTCTTCGGATACTCTGAAGCTAATCACATCATATACAAATGGAAACACTTCTATTTCTTCTTTCTGATTTGTATGCCTTTTATTTATTTATTTTTGCCTTATTGCAGTGGCTAGAATTTCCAGTAGTATATTGCATAAGAGCAGTGAAAGTATACATCAAATTTTGGGGCAGGGATTAAGAAGGTGGTTCATAAGAGGCAAAAGAGAAGAAATAAACTTGTACTAGCTTTTGGGCTTTTCAGCTGATGATAACTGTGGTTTTTTACAGTTTCTGAATGTGTGAGAAAGTAAACCTCTATTGTAGCTAGCCCTGCAAATACAAAGCTATAGAAAGTTTAGAAAAAGATGGGTTTGGACAGCAGGTATAACAATGATGATAGAGCTATAAATCTAATGTTGAATTTTTCTAAGTTCCTTAAACATGACATTGGGTATGAGTTAATCACATGTTTTAATCTTTAAGGAGGTGGAAAGGTATTTGGTCCCTAAGTTCTTCTTTATTACTCTGTCTGTACTGTGGAATCACATAATTTGTAGACTGAGTGGAAAGTAATGTAGACTATTGTTGCCACCATCTGTTTATAATTCAAATTCACATTTTTAGAAAGATAAGATACAAATAAAATGGTCAGCAAAAATTCTCCTGGGCTTGATGTAAAATGGGCTTTAGAGGTTCATATCTGCTGCTATTAGACAGTGCATGCTAAAGCAATGTCTTCTGGATCATCTTCAAGCCATGAAAAAGTTGCACAAAGAGGGTTTCATTCACACTCCTTCTATGTTACTCATCATTATCATATTAGTTATTAGTTATTTACAATATCACTGGTCTCTCTTCTGGGCTGAGAAGTAGAGAGAATGCAAAAGGAGAAGTGTAATGGACCTTGATATTAAGGAAGAAGAGAGATTGATAAACAACTCTAAGGTTGTAGCTAAAGTACAGCTAAGATACGGATGAAAAGTCACAGAAAAAAGCACACAAATGCTTCATTTATGTGACAACACATAGTGTTTGAAATATCATATCCTCACATGTTTGAAATAATCAGTGTGACAGTCAGAATCCTTCAGGTTCCATCTGGATATCTGTTGTATTGTCAACACTGCCCAGTTTTGAAGATAGTCTTCATTTGGCTTTGTAGCACAATAGGTTCTTTCAAGTTCACTTGTTTTCTTCCCTGTAACATGTGTTGTTGCAGCTCTAAGAATACCCTTTTAATGACATCACAGATGATTCATCTTCAAGTCTTCTATCACTCAGCACACTAGGCCACACTGACACAAATCCTCATTGCATTTATGCTACCTAATTTGAAAAATACTGTCAAATACTTCAAGGAGAAAGAACCCTCAGGAGAATTAGGTGATAATATTATTCAGCGATATTGATTGAGAGCATTTACTTAGACAAAACAAAAATATGTGACACCTAGTATGTATCTATCACTCTCCCCAGCTGGTGCACAGGGAGGCAGTTGGCTTAAGCTATGAAATATTTTCCATCATTGAGTAGTCCCTGAGTCACGATGTGAGCAAGGAGGTGAATGGAGAAAGGGCCAGGTCCAGCCCAGCAAGAATTCACAGATTCCTGGCAAGTTACTTTGATGTGCTTTGCCTTTGAAGTACGTCTTTTTATTTTGTGTGCCTCTCTTTACCAATCTCTTTATTAGTCCCTGTAATGTATCAGAGGGTGAGAAATCCTCTGATAATTACTTCTTTGAGGGAGTCAGAGAGAAGCAAGATATAGAACAAGGAAACAAAGAAGACGGGGAGAGAGTGAGAAAGAAAGAATGCCAGAAGTGGGGAGGAACTGAGTAGTGAGTGTTACAGCCATTTGGCATTTGGATATGCCTTGTCTATATTTTAGTTGCAATATGTGCCATTAAAATAGCCAGGACTTGGCTTTTGTGGCGAGTATTTTATACTCTTGTCTCCAGAGTCTTAGGCCAGTTTTATGCTAATAAGAATACTCATTTGTGTTTTAAAATGTCACTTTTAGAGAAATCTATAGTCTCATTGAGTATCTTTATTTCACTTATTTTAGAAATTCTTGGAAACTCAAGGCACACTGCCAATATCCTCATCTATAAAATAAAGTTAATAGTGGTATCCATTTCATAAGTCTATGATGAGGAAGAAATGAGCTGACATTTGTAAAATGCTTAGAATTATCCCTGGCAAAGTAAATGCTAAATAAGTGCTTATTACATAGAATAAAACAATTATTTAAAAATAAAATATAAAAAAGCAATAATAAAAAAATAGAATAAAATACATTTTGTTAAGTTAGATTGTCTGTCATCATGACACCTGATCTAGGCTGAATTAGTTTCAAACTTAGCTCGATTACTCCAGAAAAGTCAGTGCTGTTCCTGCCCTCTCTCAGCATAATGAGGTGATGTGTGAGTTCCACCCTGGTACCACCTCTGACAGATAACACAGAAGACATTTGCTTTAATTATTTCCAGGCACCAGGCTTTTGACTTCTGTGGTGCTATGGAGGACACTGTTTAGGTTTTGTCAAGAATATTACTGCATTGTATGGTAGTTTAGCTGAGATGTGGCCCAGGGCAACTAGATGGTGATTGCTTTTATACAGTTAAAAGTTTCTCTGGCTCAAAATGTGATGACTAACACCATTTGGCTCCCCTTCCAGGAAGAAATTCAAAGTTGTTTCAGACTCCATGTTTTCTCTTCATATTTCTATTGAGTTTCTTACCATGCATTTTAAAAGCAGTGCCAGAATAAAGCACTTGCATCCTATGACTGATTTGGCACATTAATCATTAATTTTTCAGTAGAACCTAACCTAGAATGTCCCAGTGGCAGATTTCTTACTGCTGTTTTTGCAACACCCTCAGAATATTAAGGCTAGAAATTTACCCAGGGCTGGGGCTGTTGATCTGGTCATCGCTAGCCCCAGGTTATTGCCTTGCATTTTATTTTTTGGCTCGTATTCAGGCTATAGAGATGGGTGTGCTAACCATTCACTGTTATAGATGAACATTGGCTGAAAGCCTGACTTAGGGTTTCCAAAATAATTACAGTTTCCTGGTTACCAATATTTAAAGTTTCCAGAAAAATGTCTGCAGACTCAATTAGAGCCTCAATACAAAGGAAACTGCACCAGGTCTGTGTATTCAAAATTCTGAGCATGTCCAATTTATCTAAAAAAAATAGCTGTGGCCATTTACATTTTTTAAACTATTGTCTTAGAAGTCAAGTCCATAGTTCCTTTTTATTTTGTAATGGTGAAAACTTAGATCTAGGGACTTTGGTGCTCTTCTATGTTCTATGGGTAGGTTGAAACCATACAAATTAAATTGTATTCCATCTTTATGATCTACCTGATCAATATCCTGTGATTAAAAATTAGTATAAAATAGAATTCTGGATTTTAAACTTGGTTGTATAGCTGATATCCTACTTTTCATATTGTTTCCTATGAACAATTAGAAGAACAACAGCAACAACTAGTACAATGTACTTAGAGATGGCAACGTGTCTTACAGTGTGCTAAGTACATTGGTTATGTGTTCTGTCATTTAACCCTCACATGAAATTCCATGAGGTCATTATCATTATCTACATTTATCGAGGAAGAAATCAGGACTCAGTTGACATTTTTTAATCTCACAGATAGTACGAGATAGAGATGAGATTTTAATCTGGACCTATCTGAAGACAAAGTCCATACTTTCAGCCATTATGTTAAATGTGTTTCCTTGATGGCAAAATTGCTAGTGAGGAGTTAATCAAATCTGTTGGGACATGTGGCAAGACTAGTACATTTATATGTCTGCTGTATCAAGGAATACTGACCAGAAAAGGAATCTAAATTACATCTATCTAGAAATTTTTTGAAGTATTCACATCAATATATGCTCCTCATGCTTTCTCAAAGTCTTGTTAAAAATCACTGATTTTCTCTGTACAGTGTATGAATATGTGCATTAGTAAAGAATGTATAGTTCAATGACATAATGTGAACACAGCATTAAATTTTAACAGATGTGAGAGCATAGTCCACATTTCAGTTCCCTGGAGTGATCTTCCAGAAGTAAGGGTTGGTCATGCCTATTCTCCCAACTACCCCTAACAGCTCCTCATATTCCCCACCTCATCTTCTATATGAAAGCAGGAGACCATCTGTCATGGATACGTATTATAATGAACAATATCATAGGCATAAGGAATTAAAGACAGCTGAGAAATAAGACTTTTCATTAATAAACTATTCATAAATATGTAGCTGGACAGAGAATTAAATATTGTTTAGAGAGAGAAGGTATATTAGAAAAAAATGGGAAGAGAATAATAAGTATTTAATTGAGAACTTTTTATGTACCTGGGAGAGAATAATAGTAATAATAGCTATTTAAAATGAAAACTTTTTAGGTACTATTTTTTTATAAGTACATTATTTTATTATTTTCACCACAACCCTTTGGACTAGATTTCACTTTGGTTCCTTTTTCAAAATGATAAAATGGAGATTGAGGGTTATTAGGTATTTTGCCCCATCATAGGCAACAGAGCCAGAATTCAAATCTATATTTGCCTAATCCAGAAGCTCAGATTCTTTCAGCTAAAGCCTCCACACTGCTGAATGGTGCAGCAGTGGTGTGCTTGACAGAGCCTCACTAATAGAGCTGTTCTCTGTGGTCGATATGACAATAATTTTGAAGAAAGCATATCATAGGCATAGAAGATAAGCTAAAAGAGAGCTTTGTCTAAATTAAAAAAAATTTAACATATTTATATTATTTTTTATTTTCCTCACAAGGAATTAACTTTTCTTAAGGAAGAGACCACAAAGGAAGAATATTATTAACTTGATGAGAAAGAAATGCTGAAAAATGTTTTGTCTAGAAATAATTGTTTCCAGAATGATTTTGCAATAGGACTTCTGAATAAAGAAAATTCAACATAAAAGAGGGATGTAATGAAAAGTGTAATTTAAGATTTAATAACAGAGAATTAAATTATATTCCTCTCATTCATTAATGTAGAGCAATGCACCCTCAAATACTTAGTATGTATTTTCCATGAACAAAATAATTCTTCTGCATAACTACAATATAATTATTAAAGTCAAGAAGATTGATTGATATTCCTATCCAATACTCAGGCCCCATCAAGTTTTGCCAAAATAGCTAATAATGTTCTTTATAGAAAAAGGATCTAGTTAAGAATTAGACATTACATTTGGTAGTCATGTCTATTTAGTCTCCTTTCGTCTGGAGCAGTTTCTCCCTCTTTAAACTTTTTTTTTTTTTTTTTTTTACTTCTGTCACCTTGACACTTTTCAAGATTACAGACAAGTTATTTTATAGACTGCCACTCACCTTGGGCTTCTCAGATTTTTCATTATAGTCAGATTCTGGTGATGTACTTTTGGCAAGGCTATTCTGTGTTCTACACACCAATGAGGTACACAGTTTTGTTCATTCTTTTTTTTTTTCATTAAGGTGGTGTATTCCAGCCTTCTCCAACTTGAAGTTACTTTTCCCAACTTTTGTAATTAATAAGTATTGCATAGAAGTACTTCGAAACTATGGAAATATCCTGTTTGTCCTTAAACTTTCAAAACTGTTTTCATTTATAACTATATGAATTAATGGTTTTATATTTTTTAAATAGATTTGATTTCATTACTATCATTATTTATTTTGATGTTAAAATATTCCCAGATTTTTTAGTGGCTTTTATGTCATTTTGACTTATCCTTATCATTCTATGAGTACTTCCTTGCTTTCTGGATAAGATGTTCCATATTCATCTTTACTTTCCTTGTCCCAGTCCTGTTATCAGCTATTTTTCTATGGACCCCTGATTTTTTTTAAACTGAAAACATCATATTTAGAAGCCAAGATCTGGTCATGAGATTTCCTCATTTCTATTGGGGTATCACTGTTCCCAGTTGATGGGCGAACGCACACACACACAGACACACAGTTTTTTGTCTCTACCTCTCCAGCTAGTTTAGGTAGCTATTGAGAACCATGAGCTCACAATGATACTACCAATTTTAATTCAACTCTGCAGAGTTCGTTCTGGTTTCTTTCTTTCTGTATTTGTAACTCTTTATCTCTTATACTGTAAAACTTGGCTTGCAATTTCTTTAATGTATTTATTTGATCACTCTCCTTGTGCTAAAAAATTTCCAATGGCTACAACACTCCTCCCAACCCTTTCTGCACCCACAGCCCTTCTCATTCCCTTGGGCTCCAGCTCCTGTGCCAAGCTCCTCCCCATGAGGATGACCTCTCCACCCTTCCTGGACTGTGGCTCCCTATGTCTGACTAGTCCCCACCCCTTGTAGCCTCCTTTCTCATATCGCTTAGACCCTATCACTTTGTACCAGGCAGCTGCCCTGGCAGACAACCTCCTCACCCTACTCAGCGTCTGATTCACCACATTGGACCTCCCCTCCTCTTGGTCCCCTTCTCCTTGGCCTATTTATGTTCTGACACACTTTACCAGGCCACTCTCAAGCATGGATGCCCTCTTCACCCTTCAGTTTTCCACTTCTACCGTTCGATAAACATCTCCATCACCTTGTTGGGCCCTGTCACTCCGTGCAGTCCACTCTTCTGCATGGATGTCTGTTTTGCCTGCTCCATCTAATGCCTTTATGATTGAATTACTGAGGAAGGCAAAGAGGGGGAATGGAGGGGAAAAGAGGGAGAAGAGGAAGCTGAGGAAGAAGAAAAATATTTCTGAAGACTATCACTGTTTAATTCAGAAGAAAGCATTAAACTACATACTGAGGCTTAATGGGATGGTGTTAAAGAATGAAACTGATTTTAAGAAGACATAAGTTGCAGAGAAATCCATGTAGATCAATCAAGATTAATTTGTATAGCACTCTTTTAATGTCTAGATTTACTGAACTGGATAATCTAAGCCAAACTGCAATGCTTAGTCTCTTAGACTTCAAGTCTGTATAATCCTAGGAATGTCTATAAATTAAAAATAGTGCAGTTTATGCTATTTAATTCTCAACTTCCTGAGGGAAAAAAAGTCTTTGCTTAAAGATATAATTTCCCTGTGTCTCTAAAATTCTGGTTTATTTTTTATTACATTAAATGAATTGCTAAAATAGTTTTATAAATTTGACAAAAATATGTTCTCTATTCCTACATAAAGATACACAATTCTAATTTTTTAGAGCCTAAAAATACCACAAGAACTAAAAACAGTTTTCAAGTAAAGCAATCTCTAGATGACCTTTATCAAGTGCTCACTCTATGTTGGATGTGCCTTATACTATTTCATTATATCATCACCTCCATCCTGAGAGAGAGAAAATTTCATCATCCTCTTTTTTTCAGATGAGAAAACTAAGGCCTAAGGAAGCTGAGGAGCTTATCCAAGGTTACACAACTGGTAAAAAGTGGAGTAGGGGTTTGAACTCATCACTCTGATTTGATGGTCCATGCTCTTAACCTTTGTGTAGCAGAAGATAAGTGAAGGATCCTAAAAAGTAGAATCCAGAATCTTCAAACTTTTGTTACTTTGCTTATGCTAAATGATATTTGATCATAATAAGACCTCCTCCCCCAAAAGTGGCATTTTTCCAAGTTCATTGTTCTATGGAGCCTTAGAAACCAATTAAGAAATTAGGGTTTAATTACCTATGCAACAGGAAAAATGCAAGCCTTGCCTTTTACCTGATGCAAGTGAGCCCAGCCTTGGTGGTCCTTGCCCTACCCTGGCTCTAGAATCATGCCTGCCCTTCCCACTGGTTAACTCCAGCCAGTGCCCACTATAGTTAAACGCACTGATCCTGGAGCCAGACACTCCTGAAACCTAATCTCAGCTGCACTATTTATCAATAGAGCTTTTCAAAAAGTGAAAATTTTTCTGAGCTTTATTTTTTATTTGTGAAAGAAAAGTACATAATAAAATAATAACTGATAGTGTTGTTTTGTGATTAAATGAGCTAATTATTGCACAGAATGTGGTCAGTCTTTCTTGTTCCCCTCCAACGCTTGTTCCCATTGCCCTGTTGCTGACACCTGCTGGTCTAAAGTCCTTATTTTGTTAGCACTCTACAGTGAGGTCTTGTTTGCTACAAAACCCATTCTCTTCTTCCCATATCCATATTTATGTTTCATGTGTCAAGGCTGATAGCAGTTTGAGTTTAGAAATAAAGCAATTAAATGAGCCTCCTGGGAGTCGTGGCATTTTAAAAGCAAATGTTACCCAAGCAAATCTCGTTGGCAGACTGTCAAGCTGTGTGTCAATATGAAAGGAATTTCAGGTAGGGTAGGAGAGACATTTTTGGTAAACCTTCTCAAATGGAAGTTTATTAACCATAGTCTGCTCTTTCAGACAGAGGGCTGGCCTCCTTTATATCAGCGCCCAACATTACCCATCCGCTCTCATGAAAGTCAACACTTCTGCTCCAAAGCCAAAACAAGATGGTCTGAAGATTAACTGTCCTGATAGTTTTGGAAGGTTACTGACCTCACCACAGAGGCATACCTGGGAGATCTTATCATTTGTAGAATGCATGGGTGACTGAATAATAATAATCTAATGATCTTCTGTTTGTAAGATGTATAGATGTAATGAAAGAGATAGAGCCAAAGGGTTAAATGAATAGATAATTTTGAAAGAAGTTAGGGAAAGAATTGCTTTCTGAAGATAAAAGTAAGAGTTTTTAAGAATAGGCTTTACTTAGCTCCATTTATACATGATAGTAGCTTACGGTAGGGTGAGTAATATTAGAATCTCACCATTAGTCACAATATAAAATAAATGCTGTTCTTTCTTGATGACTCAAATCTCAAGTATCACTCACAGATAAACATATTTCTAGTGACTCGTGTATTGACCATTGACATACCTTGAGGGAAAGAGAGAATCTACTACCTTCTTCCCACACATCATTCTTCAAAAAGAATTAGTAAAGGTGAATCAGAAACATGCTCCTCCCACCTGCTGCTTTTTTTCTGACTTGAACTCTATCTTTAGGGTTTGAGTCTTTATGTTTGTTCTCTATGGTTCCATAAGAAATAATTTAAAAGATAATTTTCTTAGTTGCCCAGCCAGAAAGAATTACTTTCAGAAACTTAGTGATCTCTAGTACAGCTAGGCCTTTCTCATACATTCAACATAAGCCCCTTAATATTGTAAATTTCGTTGAAGTTCAGAATTGACTAGAAGGACCAGCTCCTCCCCAGGCCAGGGCTGTCAAGGCTATGACTTCAGCTACCAGGGCAAGGCAGCTAATTAGGTCCTCGAAGAGCAGAGGATAAAGACATTTCGGAAACCTAAATCTATAGTGGAGAAAGAAGGGCCCCTTATGAGCATGACTGTAGTAAAACACGGAAAGAAAGGAATGCAAATACTCTAAAAAGTCTTATGAGATCATGCCTTTTTAAAAAGCATTTTAAATCTGAAATTATCTGTTAGTGGACTGTGAGATCAACTATGAGGCCATAACTTCAGGAAAAGTAGGTCAGCATTCAGAAGCAAAAATAAGAAAGAGTCTCGGCACTAGTAGGGCTAAGTGGACTACTTCAGACCTGTGTAATTTCAAACTGTCTTGAGAAAATTGAGATGCCAGTTCCTGATGCACATTATTTGTTGGGAAAGACTCTGTTGAGAGCATAAACCTTTTTTTTTTTTTTCTGTAAGATTCTTATTAAAATCTTAGTGAGAGGACAGTTATTTCACATGTTTTCAGATTTTGCTTCTCATTCCTCATTTTGTCCTCATGTAGTCAGGGATTTTATTATTTAGAATGAGGCATGTTAGTTTGTAGAATTATCTGTTTAATATCCCCTACCATTACTCCCTGCTTAGTATTCCTGGCCTACCTCTCCCTGTTCTGTGAATCGTTATCTGATTATGTTTATGTCACTATCATCTGAAGCTCATGATTATATTTGTGACCTTGGTCATATCACTCATCTGCTATGTCTCAGTACCCTCCTTTGATAAAGGTGAATGACAGTTACTTTTAAGCTCTTTAGAGAAAGATGTATGTCCTTAGTTATTTGTAAAGTATTTGTCAGAGTCCTAAGAACTGTAAATCTGAGAAAGTACTTGAACAAAAAATATGGCATTGGAAAATCTATTTTTTTTTATTATTATCTACTTTTTAAAAACTCAGCAATTAGCTCAAGTCTAACACTATTGTAAACAGTTGTTTTATATTTGAACATGTTATTGGGCTAGATCCCATACACTGTAAATAAGTCATAGTTTCTTCCTACTAGAATAAGAGTGATAGGTCTAGAGTATTGGTGACATATAAATGAATAAGCTAGATAAAATGCAATTCATGTCCTAATTGCTCCATACTGAGAGAAATGAAAATGTCTGAATAAAACATAGTCAAATCCCAAGATATATCCAGTAATTTCAACCAATATTAAAACTAATCCAACCAAGATAACTTTTATCAAATATTTAGGTGCTAGGTTCCTTGCTGACCCCTGAGTTTATAAAAAGATGATGCTCTCGTTGATGAGCTTATAGTCTAATGGGAGAAAACAGAGATTATCCTGAAAAGAAAAGGGAGTCATTAAATGTTTTAAAGCAGGTAATGAATATATAGCTTTGTATTTTGGAGACTTTGGAAACCTAAATCTATAGTTGGGAGAGAAATGCCCCTTGTGAGCATAACTGTAGAAAAATAAGGAAAGAAAGGAATGCAAATACTCCAAAAAATACTGTGAGATCATGCCCTTTTAAAAAGCATTTTTAAATCTGAAATTATCTGTTAACGGACTGTGAGATCAACTACCAGGCCATAACTTCAGCAGGAAAAATAGGTCAGCACTCAGAAGCAAAAATGAGGAAGAGTCCAAGTACTAGACAAAGCTAAATGGGCTACTTTATTCTGGGTTTCTTGTGAAGAATAGTTTCGAGGGTGGTGCATCAGAGCAAAACTGTAGGCTATGGCAATATCAAATGCCAAATACATGCAAGATTCTTTGTTAATCACCAAAAACTATGGAGTAATGTATATGACATAGTTCTTGTTTCCAAGGTGCAGGCAGCATCCTTAGAGATTTACATTATAAAGCCACATGAAATTGAATAACAGGTCTAGGCTTTCCTTCCTTAGAAGCATAGCATACTTTTGTCTTTGTATTTTATATCAGGAACACAGCTATTGCTCAGTAAATGTTTGAATAAATGAATGAGTTGAAAGAATTTCTAACCAACACATGATATAACTTTAAAGGAGTGAGAATTTAACACAAAGAAATAATTTCTGTGAAGTGTGATGACTTCAGGTACCAGGGAAGGACAGCAGAGAAGACAGAGTGATTACCTCCCTTTACATCAGACAGGACACCTGATTTGAAATGGATTTTCAGAGGTAAAATACTTGTTTTCCAAAATGGCGCAGGAAGGAAGCATGTTTAATAGAGAAAACCACGTGCATAGGAATGGGAGTTATGAAAATATTCGCAGTTCTCTGACTTCCTGTGCATTAATCTGGCTTGAGTATAAACAAGAAGAGATTAGGGCTAAAAGAGAAGAGGCATTAGATAGAAGGAGACCACATCTTAAAGAGCTCTGTATGCCGCACGAAATAACTTAAGTCATACCTTGTAGCCTCTTAAGGAATTTTGAGCACAGGGAGGAAATTATCAGTTGTGTTGCTACTTCCCTCCAGTAACAATGTCGAGGGCAAACTAGAGGCCGTGAGACTAAATCATGGTTAGTTGAGAAACTTCCATTTAAGTGGCAGTAGGATGATGGTTTCTTCTTTCTCTTTTCAAAATTCACCTGAGACCCAAAACTATTTAGATGTTATTACTGACAGAAAAACCAAAAGGCCTTTATAACTCTGAACCACCATTTGTGAGAGGAATTGACTATAACTGGAAGACACCAGGAAAGAATCCCCTTGACTGAATATTTCAGACACCAAAGCAGAGCACAGCCATGTCAGTGAAACATACTGAAGCAATGTTATAAGCCATCACAGTATACAGAAATCTAAGTTCCAGCGTTAGAGAAGAGAGAAAGAGAGTTTGAGAAGTAGTGAAAGCATGCTAACTGCAGGAAATAAATGGAGTCAAAACTATGATTATCATTTCACTCTCTCTAGGGTAGAATGAGTAAAAGTACAAGAGAATCTAAGAGTTACACTAATGGCATTCTCTACATAAGTGGTAGGTAAAAATTGTTCTTCTGATACATATAGACAAAGACTCCCATTGTATCACAGAATTATAAAAATTTATATCATGAGAATAAATATTAAAAATTGATATATAACTTATATATGACAAAAATTCACCTTTAAAGGGTATAATTAAGGGGATTGAATATATTCACAGAGTTGTGTGATCATCACCATAACTAATTTAGAAAAATTTTATCAACCCTAAAAGAAACCCTGTATACCTTGGCAGTCACCCTCAATTCTTTCCCTCCTCTAACTTCTGGCAATGACTACTAATCAACTTTCTGCCTCTATGAATTTGCCTATTTTGGACATTTTATATCAATTGAGTAATTTCATAAATGGTTTGTTGTATCTGGTTTTATTCACTTAACATGTTTTGAAGGTTCATCTGTGTATGTATCAAATTCATTTTTATGACTGAATATTTCTTATGTTGATATAATACATTTTGTTTGCTTATCTATTCATGAATTGATGGACATTTGGATTATTTTCACTTTCTGGCTATTGTGAAAAATGCTGCTGTGAACATTCATGTACAATCTTTTACGTGGAGATTTTACTTCTATTCAGTATATAGCTAAGAATAGAAATATGGGAGCATATAGTGACGCTGTTCAATTTTTGAGGAACTTTTAAGTGACTGCACATTTCATAATTCCGCCATCAATGTATAATGAGGATTCCAATTTCTCTACCTCCTCACAGGTTTTATTGTTCATTTTCTTAATCATAGCCATCTCAGCGAATGTGAGATGATATCTCAGTGTAGCTTTGATTTGCATTTCCTTAATGACTAAAGATGTTGAACATATTTTCATGATTTCATTGGCCATTGTATACCTGCTTTGAAGAAATGTTTATTCAAACTCTTTGCCCATTGTTTAATTGGATTATTTGTATTGTTGAGTTGAGAGTTCTTTATATATTCTGGATACCAGTATTTTATCAGATTTGTAATTTGCAAATATTTTTCTTCCATTTTGTGGAGGGTCTTTTGCCTTTCTTCAGAGTGCCCTTTGAAGCATAAACATTTGTAATTTTAACAAAACCTAATTTATCTATTTTTTTTCTTTTTTTTGGTGTGTGTGCTTTTGTTGTATCTAAAAAACCATTGGCTAATCAAGGTCACAGAGATTTATACCTATGTTTTCTTCTAAGATTTCCAAAGTTTAGCTCTAATGTTTAGGTCTATTCTGAGTTAATGTTTTTGTATGGTGAGGGGTAGAGTTCCTACTTCATGCTTTTGCATGTGGAAATCCAGTCATCCCAGAAACAGAAAGGCTACTCTTTCTCTGTTAAGTGTCTTGAAACCCTTGTGAAAATCAATTGAACATAAAAGTAAGGTTTTATTTCTGGACTTTCTATTGCATTCATTGATCTATACATCTATCTTTACGCTAGACCCACATTGTATTGATTACCAGATCTTGATAGCAATTTTGATATGGGGAAGTTTGAGTTCTTTGACTATGTTCTTCTTTTTCAAAATTGTTTTGGCTATTCTGTGCCCCTGGCATTTCCAGATGAATTTTAGCATCAGCTTGTAAATTTCTACAAAGATGCCAAATGGGATTTTGATAAAGATTCTGTTGAACCAGCGATCAATTTTGGGAGTATTGTTAAATATTGGAAACAATATTTAGTCTTCTGATCCCTTAACATGAGATATCTTTATATTTATTTGTATATTCAACTTCTTTCAACAATATTTTATAATGTTTAGAGTATAAGTTGTATACTTCTTTTGTTAAATTTATATGCACTTCATTCTTTTTGGTGTTATTGTAAATATAATTTATTTCTTAGTTTCATTTATAGATGAAACTAAGAATAAAACTTCTATTGCTAGTGCATAGAAGTGTAACTGACTTTAATATATTGCTCTTTTATCCTATAACCATGCTAAACTCATTTATTAGCTCTATTAGAGAGAGAGAGAGAGAGAGAGAGAGAGAGAGAGAGAGAGAGAGAGTGAGTGTGTGTGTGTGTGTGTGTGTGTGTGTGTGTGTGTCTACCTCAGAGTTTTCTGTACGTAAAATTATGTCATAAGCAAATAGTTATACTTATTTTTCAGTCTGGATGCTGTTTATTTCTTTTCCTTGACATAATAATCCAGTTCTGATTATTCCTAATTTACTTTCAATAGTATACAAAAATTCTTTCCTATTTAACTCTGTTCCTCCCCCATCCTTTTTACCATTATGCTTATATTTTTTTGGTATGTATTTCTTTGAGTATATTCTACTTGGAATTTACTGAGATTCTTAAATGTATAGATTAATGTACTTCATCAACGTAGAAAGTTTTTGACCATTACTTTCTCAAATATTCTTCTGTCCCTTTCCTGTCATTCTGGGACTCACATTATGCATATGTTGGTGTACTTGATGGTATTCCACAGATCTCTGATAATCTGTTAATTGTTTTCATTGTTATTTTTTTCTGTTCCTCAGACAGGATAATCTCAATTCAAGCTTGCTAATTCCTCTCTATGTTGGTTCAGATCTGATGTCGAGCCCCACTACTGAATTTATTATATTTCACTCCAAAATTTCCATTTGGTTTTATTTTATCATGTCTATCTCTTTATTAGTATTCTGTATTTGCTGAAATATTGTTCTCAAGTTTATCTTTACTTTTTAAAAACATATATGGTTTTCGGTTCTTTAAATATATTTAAAATAGCAAATTTAATGTCTTTGTGTGGTGAGTCAATCATCTACAAATCTTCTAGTGCAGTTTCTATTGTTTCTCTTCCGTGTATGGGCCATACTTTCATGTTTTTCTTTTTTTCTTTTTTTAATGTCTCATCAATTTTTGGTAAAAACTGGACTTTTAAAATAATACAGTTTGCAACTTGGTAAATTAAATTCCCCTCTCTTCTAAGGGGTGTTGTTGTTGCTATTTATTTAGTAACTTTCTGAGCTAATTCCATAGTCAACTAATGATTAGACATCAATTTCCTTAAATGTCTTGAATCAAAGGCACCCAACCCTTGCAAAATGCTCTGTGTGCATTTTGGGACATTTGTTCAGTGTTCTGTGAGGAAGTTAAATCTTTTCACTTTTTCTGCTTTTGAAGTGCTTCAGGGTAAGCCTAGCATTTCATGGATGTATGCACAACCCTGTGCATGTGTCTAGCCCTATGCATATTCACAGCCTTCTAGATTTCCAGTAATAAAATGGAGCTTTTAAAAAAATGCTCAAAGTTTGAGCATGTCATTTCCTAGTTTTTCTTTTTAAGTTTTTTTTTTTTTTTGAGCGGGGGCAGGTTCTTATTTACTCCAATTGGTATGGCTGCCTCGGGCAGTTGTGAAGCTAAACAATTGCTGCTGATTGTTTTTGACAAATGCCCCATGGAAAAGGTTATAGGCACCAAATGAGGTCTGAGTCAGGTCTAATAACAACAAACCCTGAGAATGGGTTTTCCAGGGAATTGACAGAAATGTCAAATAATAAAAATTTTCTGAATATAGTATTTGGCTAAATTTGATGTTGGTCCTTTCTAGTGGACCCCTCCAAACCTATCCTGCTCACTTAGATGACTGCTAGGTTGTTTGGGTTACCATGATTGTGGAGTGGTTGGCTTTTAAGGATATCATGGACCTGGTAAAGAGAGGCATGAGAATAGAGCACATTAAAATGGTACGAAGCTCATTGTTATTACTGAGATTCAATAGTTTTTCTTGAAAAAACTCTTCTTGGATTGTTGCAAACCTTTGGTTAATATTCAGAGTTCTGAAAAAGTTGAATTTGATAATTTTTGCCAGTGTTTTAATTGCTGCTATGAAGGATGGCTTTTTAGAAGTTCTTACTTCTTCATTTCTATCTATATCTCTATAGGGAAAGATTTTTAAAGTTTCTGTAGAGAAAACAGAACAAAACATTTCCCTGCCTTGGGTGAGAACACATGACATTACTAGCCCTTTCAACACAGAAGAAACAGTGTCTTTAAAATACCGAGCACCTAGAATTTTGTATAAAGTCAGTATATAAGTGAAATATGACACAAAATAAAGACACTTTCAGATATATGAAGTTTAAAAACTACCCCCTCAGTACCTTCCCCAAGAAACTACTGGAATATATCTTATCAAAATAAGACAATAAGTTGAGGAAAAGAATGACATGAAATGCAAAAAAGAGATAGTTCTATTTAGTAAAAGGGAATGGGAAGTTGAAGATTGACTGCTATGTAGACTAGTTCAGTGCAGAGCAGCCAGTCCAGATTGGAGGAAAAGGCCTGAGTGCTCCCAGAGAATGTATCAGAAGACATAAGGACCTATAAAAAACTTAATCTGTATAGAAGGCTTTTTAATACAGATGGTAGGGTTGTAAAGATATGTAGTCTGAGATACAAAGAAAGTGAGCACAGTGTTCAAGAGGTTTAAGAAAAGTTTTGTAGAGATAAAAAGAATTTTGAAAACTTACAAATAAAAGGAGACAGAAATTTTTAGTCAATTAAATAACTTGCATTGTTCAGTCCCTTAAGTTTTGTTATAAGCATATTTTTTATGTTTATTTAAATAATTATCTGTAAAGACAAAGTATAAACATATTTAGAATGGGAAATGTTGTATTGAAAATGGAATAGGAGGGCAAATAGCCTCTATACCTTCAAAGTTGAAGAAGAATTTAAGGAAATGTGGTTGCTGGAGATTTTGAAGGATGGCAAAGGAAGAACTTTTTTAAGAGTAGGGTGATGAGGGCATTTCTATTATTGTGCGGGAGAAATGGAGATTGGATGATGAGATCCAAGGGTTTTAAATCATGACATCCAGGAGTATCTTTCTAAGGAAAATGAGATCCAGATGGACTTTGACCAGTTAGTGTATGCTTAATCTCCCCTTGGGTTGAATTTCTTTCATGTCACCTCTCCCAATAAAGTCTATAAAGTACTTGTAAGCTAAAGCTAACAAACCCTCTTGAATGATGTGTTCATACAGCTAATCAGCTTCATTTCACTCTGCCCCTTCCTGTTCAGTTTTCTCAGCCACAGCTGCTGCTTTTAGCTGCTTGCATTCCCCAGTGGGAGATGGGAAGTGGGGTAGGGCAGGAAGCAGAGAAAAGCATGGCAATAAAAAGGAAAGTATGAAGGGATGGAAAATGGAAATTTAAAATAAGAGTTCAAAATGGGAATGAGGGGCTTCGAAACAAATAGTTTGTCAAAGGAATAAAAATAATGTTAGAGGAAGAGGAAAAGGTGAGGAAAAAAAAACATGAATAGAATAATGCCAGAGCGTTTCTTAGTCATTTTAGATTTTTTATTTTTTATTTTACTGGTTATGAGTAGTAGTAAATATGAGGCCCTTATTAGACCATCCATTCTTATTATCAATTTTTTTCACTACGAACACATGCAAGGAACATTCTCATGGATATACCCAGGTTTATGAGCAATTCACAGCACCCTAATTCGAATTCCATTCTTTTCTCTTTCAGCCCAGAATATGTATTATAAGCAAATAGGTAAAAGTGATCTTGTTACAGAAATAACTATTTAATTTATCTTAAAAATTAAAACAAAGCTTTTGAATATTTAACTTATCATAAATTACTTTTCAGAACGTTCACAACCAATCGTGGCACTTAGGTTGGGAATAACTATGATAAGCTACTGACAAAATTTTGTATGCCAGTTTACTGCACAATAGAGAATAGTTTCTATATGTAAATGAGTAGCTGGGGGAGTGCAATCAATTCAGCAAATAACTTTTGAGCATTCCTAATGTGCTAGGCATACTGATCTTGATCACTTATCATAAGCTCTCCAAAAGCATGTCCTTCTCGATCCTATTCCTTCCATTCCTCCTCCTACCACCGTATCTTAGTTTCTATTACTGTATGACATATACCCTATATTCTATAATTAAATAAATAATGGGTGATTTGGTGCAGCAAGTGCAAATGATGTAGAATCTTCCTCTAAGTACTATTTTAAATGGAGAGAAAAAATATATATACAATTAAAAGTGATGTGATTTCTTAATACATGAATGTTATCAGTATTCTCCTTGCCCTATATTTCTATCAGCCATATATTGTGACATTTAAAAGAGTTCTGCCTTTTCCAGGAAGTTTAAATTTGAGGGAGATGTATAATCTGGGGTACCTGAAGATTGGTGAAAAAAGAACCCAGATAAATAAGAGGCTAATACAATCTAGAAGGTGAAGCAAGAAATGCCATGGGTACTAGGTGAATGGGAGAATTGTTCTAGAGCAGGTGAAGATGATGAGAAATGGCAAAATAACTTTTTGAACAGTTTTATTGTGCATTTCAAATTGGATAGCTAGCAAGTACAAATAGAGAAATGAAAATTCAAATTGGTATAATATTTTAAATATTTTAATGGCTGGACTGCCCTTTGAATGTACTTCATATGGAAGCTGAGTCACATGAGACTTTTTCACATAAGACTGAGTCACATGGACAGGCTACATTCATATTGAAGATGTAAAGCAATTAGTTTTAATGGGGTAACAATGTGCTCTGGGGGCCCAGAATAACATTCTTATGGGACATTTATAAAGGAGAAGGTAACATAAAAACAGGTTTTTAAAGGTTGTAAGTTCTTTAGGGAGGGGGCAAGACATTCTATAATGAAGATAATGTCTGAGAAATACCAGTTGTTTGAAAGTATAAAATCTATGTGTTTAAACAGAGATTTTATAACCAAATGTTACAGCAAGTGAAGTTAAAAAGATTAATTATAACTGTTTTTATTTATTAAATGTTTGGTAAATGCCAGATATTATAGAATTATCTTCACTGTTGCAACCAAGTTGTGACCACATTCATCATTATAGTAAAAGGTAAATATTTGGAAGGGGACGGAAGATAGAATCCTGGTGGATACTAACACTAACGGGGAGACAGAGAAATAAAAGAGTAAAATATAAATGGTCAGGAGTAGTAGAGAATGAACAGAAACTAGAGTATCAAAGCAGAGGAGAAAAGGTCCACAAAGATGGATGTGGCAACAGGGCCAAATTTCAATAGTTTGAGGTCTGAAAAGAGAGCAGCAAACATTTAGATCATTGTTGGCATCCTGGAAGAGTATTTTCAGTAGAATATTGGAAATAAAAGTGATATTACAGGAAGATTCAGTGACTGTAGAATGAGAAGGTAGAAGCAGCAGAGAACCAGCTGCTTTTGAGGATTAATGGTCCTTGAAGGAAGGAAATGGAAGACTTACTCAAAGTATCAACATGACCTAACAGTCTTCTCATAGATGAAGAGGGAGGAAAACATAGACAATAGGACTGGTCTAAGAGATAAAACATCACTGATGCAGGAGATTCGATGGAAGAGGATGGACTCCAAAAGCCAGATAGATGATTTGGGCTTGGAAGGAGACCACAGGATGGCAGAAGTGGATGGAAGGTTCCATGTTGATCTGACTCTGCACTGAATTTTTATCTACTGTTTTGTACCACATCTCACTATTTCTGTAGGGGCAATAAGCCAAACCTGTAAACTGGATCACAGTGATGATTCCATTGCAGCCAGGGTACTGTAGGACCCTGAGCTTGTGCCCAGTGCTTGGCCAGAATCAATAGTTTCAAGTCTTCTTTATAAAATAATTGTGACTTTTCTAAACATAGGAAATTTTCAGAGTAATGTAGAAATGTGACCTGTGTATCAGGACAGTTTTATTCATATCTAAGCCCAGCAAGAACAAGACAGGACATAAATGGAAAATAGGATATGTAGGGCCGTATGTATGCTTTAGCCCCAACTTCTTACCCATTTCCAGAGTAAATCTTCCTCAGTAGATCCCATGATATCACCGATCACATCCAATAAAATATTTAACCATTCAAGAATCCCACAATATTTTGAGGTTTCTCAGGAGCATAGAATTCTGACACTCAAACTGCAGTCAATGTTAGCAGCACACAATTTACATCGGACCCTCTTTTACACATGCTGTAGTTAATTTTTTTATTTCATTTTTGTAGGAAACATTTCTTCTTACTTAATTGAAATCTATTAGGCAAAAAACGATCCCACTGGTTTTCAGAACGTAGGAACAGATGCTCTGTTAGGTCTGATTTTGTGAATTAGAAACCAAATCTGATCACATGGTATTATCTGAGTGCCTTGCCAAGCAGTAGACTGTCTTCTCACATTTACCTGTTAATGGGCTGCAAACATCAGAAATTAAAATATTTTATAGATTTTATTTTTTAATTTACATGATTAAACTCTAAACAATTCTGTGGTGGTGGTGGTGAGGAGTCCTAATTACTTAACTCTTATAGAGGGTTTCCTTTACATATATTCTGCTTTATGTAACCAGATCCTCAAAAACTCAAAAAAGTCAGAAAAGACTCCCTTCCCCCACTACCCTTATTTCATGGATAAAGAAACCGAAGTTCAGAGGTTAAATGACAAGCCTATCTTAGGAAGTGGCTAAGCGAAGAGAAGCCAAGTTTTTTCAATCCGTACACCCATCTTATTCAAGTCCTTACTTAATGGAGAAATTTTCTGAGAGGAGGACGTCATGGTCCTAGGAAGGTAGGCTTTATAGCCAGGCTAGAAGACTGGTGTCACTGTGCCACACTGTTATATTTTTTGGGTACCTAGTATGTGCCAGTTACCAGGTTCTTTGTTCTATGGATACTCTTATTTATCATAAACAGTGCTGCAAGGTTGTAGTATTATCTACATTTTAATAAACACAAACCTGTTACTAAAATGATTAATTGGCTGGTGATGGGCCAGCTAATAAGTGACAGTCAAGACTGAACTCTAGTCTGCCTGGCTTTCTCCCTGCTGCCTCACTGATTTGTTATTTTTAGAATAGATAAATTTGTACATACCTTGTGGGGTATTTGACAATCAAATCAGAACACAGGGGAAAATCTAATACAATATCTTCATTTGCTTCAACAGCAGTGATGGGTGCTATTTGTCACTCTAAGTTACTCAGCTGCTTACCACTAAAGCTAGAGCTCTGCTGTAAGTTTTCTGATTTCCAACTCCCACTTACATTGTCATTTGATGCTGAGAGAAAGGTCTGTGGGCCAGACAAAAAAACAAGAGAAGGAGGAAGAGCAAATTGGACAAAAAGTGGGGAGAGTCAGCAGTGACAGCCATGAATATAATGATGGGCATGTGGCTAACCAGGAAGGGACCCTCAGGCAGGAGTCAGTCATGTGTACGGGTGAAAGTCTGTGAAGCAGAAATAGCCCCAGTGGGAAGGAAAGCACTGATGGATATGAAAGCAAGCAGAACCATCTTTTGACTTAATTTACCATTTGTTTGACTTGAGGTAAACTAGGAGGAAAGATCCATTTAAAGTGGATTTCAAATTATGAAATTAAAGAAGCTGCAAATTGCATGTATAGAAATTATAGATGACCTGACTATGTCCAAGTACAGAAAGAATCAAATGGATATGAGTAAAACATAATTGGAATTTAAAATGCATATAGTAGTTGTAAGGAAGAACCAGACCATTTTGAGTGAGTTCACCCATCCATTTACTCGTTCATTAAGTACTACTTAGCTCCGGCCATATAGGAGGCACTGTGATAGTAGTTAGCAGTACAAAGCTGGAGGATGAATGGCCCTTAAGGAGTTCAGATTTTGGTAGGAAAATATATAAAAACAAGTAACAATAATACAACATGAAAAGTACTAATAAAGAGTTTTGATTAGAGCATTATTGGAGAACAGAATAGAAAAACTCAATGTAGCCTTAAAGAGCAGTTTAGGAACTCACTTATTAACAAATTAAAGTGATTATTTTCTTGGAGGATCAATAACAGTTATTCTGAAGGAAAAGGGAGTGAGATTTATTCCAGAAAGAAGTACAAAGACACAGAAACATCTCGTGCTCAAGGATATGCAGTGTGTTATGTGTCTGTGAGGGGAGGTGGTAAAGATAATACCAAGAACAACATATTGTTTGGAATTATACTTGTGGGTGATGGGAAACCCGGGAGGATTTGAAGCATTGAAAACGGTATTTCTGGGGCAGAGCCCATGGATTCAGAGCTCACTATATTTGTCTAGATGAGAGATGAAGGGTTGAAATAAGGTAGCAGAATGGAAAGGAAGGCCAGAATAATATTATCTTTAGATTTTTTTTAATTCCTATATAACTTGCTATTTTAAAGTGCCTAAATAAAAGCCCATATATACTTTAGCTTTTACTTTTAAGTACCCAAACAAAAGAACTTTGCTTAGTGTAATACTCTTTTTTAAATCAATGGTCAGCCATGTCCTTCACACTTTGACTTTTATCCAATCTTCCTCTCCTTTCCCCTCCTTGTCTCACTCTCATACTCTTCCTCCCCTCAGCTCTGGCAACACCAGGCCCTCCTCCTCACCACACAGTCTCTGGTTCCAAAAATAGGGGAAAGGGTTAAGCATGGAGCTGGTAGGAGATGTACTCTGAAATGGGTGAACACTTCTGTTGGGGAAAATGTGGAATAAGTGAAGGCCAGCCCCCATGGGTTGGTGGGAACATGAATAATTGTGGTAACATGGCCTTACTTTGCAGAATAAGAGTTAGTGTTGGGAGGCAGCCATCCTGAAAACTGTAGGGAATCAGTTCAGCTCAAAGGCTCTGAAGTCCATTCTGACCTGCAGAGAGGTGACAACTCCAAGAGACCCTTGTTTTAGAAGGGGCTATGTAGAGAGAAACATTGGAGCCAGGAGCAGCTAATAATTTGTATGAAAATAAGAGTATAGGTTTAACATACAAATTTTATAAATTTGTCTTTTTTGTCTTATTGAATAACATTTAGAAAATTTTTATGTTTGCTAGTGTTTAAAAAGCACTAGCTAGTTTAGTCGATTGTACAAAATAAGTTACATTAAATCCTCTTAAAAGGTAAAACATTGATACTACTATAAGTACCCTGATATTAAATACAGAAGCACTACAATATTTTGCTTTGGTATTACAATAGTTAAATGAAATTAGTCTCCCTACTTGATTAAGGAACCCTGTGAATTATCGTGGAGAATGGTAGGTATTCCAAAAAAATAGGGCAGACTCAACTTTCAAAAAATTGAGCAACAAAAAATTAAAAACTACAGATTGAAATTCCTAGCCACATTTTAGAAAGAGCTAGTAAGTGGGAAAATGTCAAGTTAAAAGAAGGAAGCAATAATCACTAGGGGCCAGGGAAGCACACTGAGAAAATCCAAACAAAAATAATTTCATGACCAAGAGAATGCTAATATAGTTATTTTTATTTTAGTGAGATGACATTTGAAAAATGTTCCCATGGCTACAAAGGAGATGAGGATACTATGAGGTCATATCTGTACCTGGTTGACCCATCTTTTCACTTAGACAAAAGAACAAACTTTTGCTAGAAAGGACCGGAGAGCAAATATTTTGGGCTTTGTGGCCCATGGTCATGGTTGCAAATACTCAACTCTGCCATTGTAGGATGAAAGCTGTGAGAAATATATTTAAATGAATGAGTGTGGCAGGGGTTCCAGAAAACATTCTCTATAAAAGCAGATGGCTTGTGGAATTTGGTCCACAGGCTGTAGTTAGTGGATTCCTGGATTATGGTGTTAAATAATGAGTTGAGATCAACTTGGTGAGGTCTCTAGTGGCATGCTGATGTAGAATCCCATCTGTGACTATGCGTTGTTCAAAAATGTTCTCAACTATGGTGATGAGGTAGTCAGTAAGTTAATCATATTCATGAGTAATAAGAACTTAAGGTAAATAGCTAACATTTGAAGGACAATCAGGATTCAAATGGTTATTTGATAGATGAGTAATGAACAAAAATGAGAGATGAAATTTAGTAGGGCTAAATATCAAGCTTTGTACTAAAGGTAAAAAAGAACTCTAGAAGTATAGAGGGTAACTTTGCCTGTGAAAAAAATCTCTGCAACTGATAGAAATGTTTGCAGTTAGCCAGTGATGTGAGGTGATTACCAAGAATGCTTAGGATACCCTAGACATTCCCAAAGTGCGGGGTCCAAGACAAAGAAGTTGTGATCCCACTGGGTTTGGTGTTGACTGCAGGGCTACATTCATTCAGTTTTAGGTATGGCTAATTAAATATTTTGCCATTTAAGCAAGGATGGATACTCACTGGTTTGAGAAGGATATAAAAATTCAAGGCATTTATTCTTAGAATTGTAAATTCTTAGAATTATAAATATGTATTCAGTGGAGAAGTTATTTAATTCCTTTAAGTTGTTGAAAAAGAATCATTTTGAGAGTTGCAAATTTCTCTTTTTTTGGGAAAACATAGGAATAGAACAAATCTTTGCTTTGTTCTAGGAAGAAAGACTTTGATAACCATCTTTAGCCACATTTGATCTGAGCTTAGTTTAGGAAGCACTGAATCAGTGAATTAATTCAAGTGAAGACATTCTGACAACGTTAAACAGTGAGAAGACAGCTATCATTATCACAAATTTTGGATTCCTTTTCGAGGGGTAAGAGAATATAAAAGCCAAAGAATAAAAAGTTAGGAAAGGAAAAAAAGGGAAGATTCTATTTGATAGAGGTACAAAATTCCCTGGATTTGAAATTAATAAATAACCCGTTAGCCATGAACTTTTCAGTAGGCCTACATGGTAGCTTCATAGAGGATCCATATTCAGGATATTGGAATTCATTCTACATCAGCCTGCCTCAGATGTAATTATCATTGAATTGATTCATGTTCCAGCAAGACAAATTCTCAGATGAATTCTTTTGATGTATAGATCTTTCAACTTCTTTCCTTATTATGATCTATAAGATGAGATTGTCTATGGTTGGAATGATTCCCTATGATGTGTGCGTGTGTTTGGCTTAATTTTGTTTTAAAATTATTGCAGCTGTATCTCTGCTGGGCTATTTCTGTTAATGTGTAATCAAAGTCTCTATTTACTCTTCTGTTAAATGGAAAGGAAAATGCCTAGTTTTACAAATCTAATCCTTTGAGGATCAATTGAGACCACTCATAAAATTGTCTTATAAATAATAAAGCATTACAAATTTTATTAGTTATTTAAAGACAGAAATAGTGTAGGCATTAACTCAGAAGAATAAAAGCTCATGATTTGCCAGAAGTTGTTGGTTGTTCAATATGACTGGCTGAAGTGAATATTAAAAAAAATCAGTAGAACAGTGGAAATTGGGTTTGGGGCCAAATCATGGAGGCCTTGATTGCCAGGCCAAATTTGTACTTTTATTCATTAGACAATGCAAGTGATTGCATTGTCTAATGAATAGAAGGTTGATGCAGTAAGAAAAATTATATAGCTTAGGTGTAAAATGTCTTTGAATGAAACAATGAGGAATTAAGTGGTTATTGAAATAATCTAGGTGAGAGGTAATAAGGCCCTTGGCTAGAGAAATGGAAATGAGCATGAAGGGACATTTGAGGGAGAGACAATTGAAAACAGAATCAGTCTCAGACATGAAGGGTGGATGAATAGGAATATTCATGCTATCTTTGCTTCTTCTAAGTGCTTATGACTGGGAGAGTTAATAGAAATAAGGAACACAGGTATGGCCTGTGTTCATAAACATATCTGGGTCAATATTTTCTTTTTTGCTATACAGTTCCAAAAGATATTTTGTCACCAGGTAGTTCTTTTTCTCAAATTGCTTCAACACATATGCATTCATTGTTTAAAATTATACCTCCTAGATATTCAGTAATATTTCCATGTTCCATATTTATGAGCCAACATTCTTACTTCCAGGTGTTCACTTTTACATAGAACACATTTACAGATTTTTTTCTGACACTATATTATGTGTGTAAAGGCTAAGTCTGGAAAAGTTTAACAGATAAAAACCCATTCTTCCTGTTATGCACAAGGGATTAACTGAAGCAACTCCCATTAATGTTAATCATCCAACTCTTTGGCTATTAAAGTGTCACCACATTCAGAGGAAGAGGTCACACATGAAGAAATCAAGTCAATCATTTCCATACAGTGTACTGTATGAGGCAATATAAAAATTTATAAAAAAAAATGAAGGGCTATTTTTTCCTAGCATAAAACTAAAGAGCAATATTTCCTTCTTAAATCTCTCAGATTCACTTTGGCTGAGATTACCTTCCATCTTATTCCCAGTTGGCAGTACCTATGCTCTTGGTTACATCTTCTGTGGATGTTCAATGCCTTCTCCATCAGCTAGCATTTCATTAAACTACTTTCTATGATTTGGACATAATAATAGCCATGAATTATTGAATGTTCAACATATGCTAGTTGCTTTAGACCATAGGTTCTCAAAGTGTGGTTCCTGGGTCTTCAGGATCACCTGAGAGCTTGTCAGAAATGCACACTCTTGGCCTCCACCTCTGTACTGCAAAACCAGAATGTGAAGAAATGGGGCTCAACAACCTTTCTTTTAATGAGTCCTGAAGGTGATTTTTATGGACTCTGAAGTTTGAGAACCACTGTTTTAGATATATCTCCAAACACAATATGCCTACCTATTAGGAGTTGTTCTCTTTTTTTGATGTCAAACTGGAGTTTAGAGAGATAAAGTAACTTTTCAAAGTCAAGTAGGTCTAGGATCTCAAAGGCAGGTCTGTAACATCCTTTACAACTTACCACATTGATACTGTAGTGTGTGTTGACTGAAGACTAAATGTGTGTCACAGAAGAACAAGGCTCAGTTTGTGACTTCTATCATAGGGCTATGTGCAAAATTTTTGCCCCCCCCTTTTGCCTGTTTCTTCATGAATAAAGTAGGATTAAGGATCATTTACTACTGTGTGTGAGAGATCCAGCCAACCAATATGCTAGCACCCAGGGCTATGAGCTAAAAGACTAAGCTAGGCTAGGCAACTAGAAAATACATTTTTAAAAGAAAGTCTTGCAAATAATAAAATAACCTGCTCTAAGAAATTGATTTATTTTCCCTTTATAATCTCTAACATGTAAATCTCCACTGATAATTATTAAGAGCTTTACACAGTCTTAGGCTAAATTAGAACATTTGACCCTGGCAATGCATACACCATGGACAGTATAAATTTTCAGCCCTTCATTCCTAGTTACTGTTCCATACAAGAATACAATAACATGGTTACTCTCTGGTAAACCTTGTTCATGTCACTAATCACACTCTTCCAAGAAATTTTGCTCTTCTGAGATTAGTTTTATTTCACTAATATTTATTGAAAACCTGTTATATTCTCAGTACTGTGCACTGGAAGGGATGTAGACGGTAATCCGGAGATCATACACATTCTCTACCTTACGGTAGTGAAAGTAAGTTATATGCACACAATGAATGGCAACACAAAGAGACAATAGAAATCTCGTGGAGGAGGACCTTGCTCCTAGAGTCGCTATGAATTCAGGAAGCAGAGTAAGATATTCAGGTTAGGGTGATCTTGGAAGAATTTATCCTAAACGTTGAAAACCTAGGGAGGATCCAGAGACAAAGAGAAGAGGAAGTGGGCGGCCACCTTACGTTCCGCGTGATGATTTACTTCCACCACGTTGTCTTCCTTCCGAATTCTCCTCTGGCCCTACCCTCAGGGGAGCATGGGAATGTCAGTGTGCGTCGATGTGGCCCAGTAATTGAGGGCTAGTCCTAATTTCTGCATTGGTTACATTTTTCTATTTTGTTTTCAGTCTACTTGACTGGGATCTGTATTCATAGGTAAAGAAAAGAAATTCATATTTCTCTGAGAGCACTGTTGACCTGTGTAAAATATGAACCTGACTTCATAGGGAAGGAAAGAAGTGTGTGAAGGACATACTAATTGATGAGGAAGAGGTAGAGTCAGGATGTTAAGTTGGTGTGGATCCCTTCAGCGTTGGGAAAACTGCAACCAGCAGGCTCTCCGGACGCTGTCCTCATCGATATGCAGGGCAGTCTGCGTTTCTGACATGGGCGAACTCCACAACCTGCAGTTTGTGTCAAGAGCTCCTCCTGAAAGCAATTATTGAGATTCACCACATGATTTCAACTCTTTGTGGACCATAAAAGAAACACTTTACCATTTTTTGAAAGAGCTATGAGCAGGAATGTTGGTAGCTTATGCATTATTTAGAGCCTGCTGTCCTGCCTCAGCCTCACAAAGGAGAATGACAGCATTGTCACAATGGTTTCAATGTATATGATGGTAGAAATACAGATGTTGCATTTTGGAGCTTCTTTGAATTGCTTGTAATCTGGTGACCTATAATTAGTTTGCTGAGGATATTAAACTCCCATTCTTTTTTTTTACCCATCACTGCAGATAGGTGTCTGATATCACATATTAAAAAATCATATTGCATATACATTTGAGAAATGTAGTATAATGATATTATTAACTCCAGCTCATATTTTATCCAAAGTCATACATATAAAAGATTACAGGGCATCACATGGACACAGCTGATAACTGGATTTGGCTCACTCTTATTTCCAATAGTGTCACATAGAACAATTTTGCTTTCTTTCGAGACAGTTTCAGCTAGGTGCTTAGAAATGTGTATAAGACTGTTACATCAGGATGCACCAGTGAAAAGGCCTGGCAGCAGCAGCCTGTTATAGTTACATCAGCTCCTCTGCCTTCTTTCCCTTTTTGACCACTTGTAGGTCTCTTATGTGTTCATGAGGGGACGGAAGATTAGGTTTGAAACCTTTGAGTAAATTCTGCCTTTTTATGCTGAGCAATTGCTAGGCTCTTTCACTTTGATTTGTGCATGCTTCTGGAAACTTCTCCCATTACACCTTCTTCTCCCAGTTCCTCTCCTTACCTCAGTTGCTCTAGATTCCTATGGGCTTCCTCATTTCTTCAACACAATGCTTAGGCTTTGCTCTGAACACACCTTTGATCATTTCACTGACAATTCAAAAATCTTCATTAAGTCCTACTTGCTCTCCAAATAAATTACAAACTCCTCAGGGTGATGATTAGAGTCATCCTGCAAAAAATATATTAGTTCTTCCAGGTGTATACCTTGTGCCCTAGGCAGCCTGGGCTATAGCTGTTCTTACATTTTTAAAAGACATTTTTATAGCAGTTTTAGGTATAATAAAAATAAGAGGTAAGTACAGAGATGTCCTGTATACCCTCTGCCCACCCTCCAACATGGATAATGTGTCCCATTATCAATATCACCCACCAGAAAGGTACTTTTATATATACCAAGGATGAATCTGCACTGACACATCATAATCACTCAGAGCTCACAGTTTACCTTAGGGTTCACTCTTGGTGTTGTATATTTTATGGTCTTGGACAAATATCCATCATTATAATACAGTATTTTTACTGCCCTAGACAATTTTCTATGTCAATTCATCTACTTCCCAACCCCTAGGAACCACTGATTGTTTTTAATGTCTCCACAATTTTGTCTTTTTCAGAGTGTCATGTAGTTGGAATCAAACAGTATGTAGCTTTCTCAGATAGGCTTCCTTCACTGAGTAATCTGCATTTAAGTCTCCTCCATATTTTGACCATATCACACTGTCTTGATTACTTTAGCTTTGTAATAAGTTTCGATGTTGGCTAATATTAATCCTCTAACTTTGTTCTTCTCCATAAAATCATTAGAATCAGTTTGTCAACATTCATAACATAACTCAGTAGGATTTTGTTTTTGACTGCATTGAATCTATAGATCAAGTTCAGCGGAAGTGACACCTTGGCAATAGTGAGTCTTCCTATTCATGCAAATGAATATCTCTTTACTTCTTTTTTTGATTTGTTCATCAGAGTTTTGTAGTCTTCCTTATATAGATCTTGATATATTTGCTAGATTTATGTCTAAGTATTTTAATTTTTTTAAGGTGGTAATGTAAATGGTATTGTTTTAAATGTTCATTTTTGGTATATAGGAAAGCAATTGATCCTCCAACCATGCTATAATTGCTTATTTGTTCTAGGAATTCTTTCATCAATTCTTTGGGACTTTCTACATAGATGATTATATCATCTGCAAACATGGACAGTTTTATACCTTCCTTCCCAATATGTATTCCTTTACCTTCCTTTTCTTGTCAGTCTTAGCAAGGACTTGCAGTCCAATATTGAAAGGGACATCTTTGCTTTTTATCTCCTCTTAGTGGGAAAGCTTCAAGTTTCTCACGATTAGGTATGAGCTGTTTCTTACTAAAATGCCATGCTTTTACTTAAGTAATTTTCAAATTAAACTTTACAACTTCCTGAAATTAAGAGACATTCGTTGCTCTAATCTCTAAAGGTTCAAATCATAACAATTCTCTAACATCCATAACATCTATAACAATGCTACCTCTTTCATAAAAATTGTCCTGTTACCTACAATCAGATATTCTTTCCTTGGAATCTCTGTATTTGTTCTCTTTTTCATACTAAACCACCACAAACTTAGTGGCTTAAAGCAATATGCATATATTATCTTACAATTTTTGTAGGTCAGAAGTTCTGGCACAGCTTAGCTGATCCTCTGCCTGAGGTCTCATCAAGCTGTAATCAAGGTGTCAGCCTGTCTGAGTTAGGTTCTCTTCTAGAGGCTTAACTGGAAATGAATCTGCTTCAAAGCTCCTTCAGGTTGTTGGCAGAATTCATTTCCTTGCAGCTGCAGGGTTTATGGCAGCTTACTTCTTAAAAGCCAGAAGCAGAGAAAAAGTGACTCCATTAAGATGGGTTCTATGCTCTTATGTAAGAATGGCCATGTATTCATGTACATCCAATCATCTTTGCCACTTTCTAGTGGTTAGAAACAAGTCACCGGTGTTGCCCACTGTCAAGGGCAGGAAATTACACAAAGGCATGAACACCTTAAGGATCATGGCAGCCTCCTTAGAACCTGCCTGCCATGCTGTTATATTTTCTGCTTTTCTGTGGTATATTTTATGGCTTTCTTCTTTCTCTTTACTAGCTTTTTTGTTTGTTTGTGTTTTGGCTTCATTGGTTCAATGATAGTCTATTTATGCTTTATTATGCCTGAACTGTTTGGTACAAAGTATACACGGGTTAAATAGCTTATGAATTCAATTGATAATTGAATGCATATATTTTTCTGTCCATTTTTTTCTCTATTTCACAGATTATAAGCTTTTTAAAGGCAAGAGCAGTATTCATAACTTATTTTGCATAGTACCTAGTTAGGTATAAATCATTAACATTATACTCATCACTCATTAAATAAATATTTTAGAGCCTGAAACTGTTAAGCAATTAAATTCGTTAGATCAATATAATCCTTGAGATGACGGAAGTACCATACCCTGTGAGATATGTTTTATGTGGGATACCATGGTATCCTTGGTTCTCCAGAAATATTGTGCCTCTGATATTAGGGCATACTATGTTTTTCTATATTCTCGTTTCTTAGCTTTGTATGAAATGTTAGCTGTTGTGAATAGCTGCCAAATATCTTAAAATCAGGGAATTATTTCTGGGATGAGGGAGGGTGGTTGGCCATGGTCAGAAGATAGTGGAAGAGAGGTTCTGGGAAGGAAGAATAAGTGAGTAGAATAATCCAGCTTTCTGTGAAATCAGCCAAATTATTATATTTGGGTATGTATTAGTTTGTGACTTGTCTGCCTCTCCACATAAGAATATAAGCCTCATGAAGGCATATCATAGGTTGCTCAATAAAAATTTGTTAAGTGAATTAATTAATCCATCATGATTAGAAGGATAAATACATATATGCTACCACCACTCCATAGTCTTAGGATATCTGAGAGCTTCTAGAAGGCTGTTGCTTTAAGCCTCATTCTCTCAGGTTTGGCCTGGCTTGGGAGGGAGCACAATCAGCTATTTTATTTCTCTTTGACACTCTTGTGAAGTGCTTGTCCAGTTAAGTTTGAACACCAATTAGAAGACTGCAATAACTACCCCGTGAATCTAAGTTCTTAGGTCAGGATGACTGTCCAATCACTGGGGTGGGGGTGTCACCTGAACTTGATCGTTTATTCAGAGAGCCCTTCTGAAGGCTAATGGGGCCTGTATACCTTTCAGACTGGCTTGGAACCAGATTGCATGCTAAATGCCTGTACAGAGTCCTGGCCTCATATTTTGGCAGTTTCCTTCCTGAAGAATTTCCAGTTACAGTACTCTACTAATAGTTTAGTGAAAAATGCTGAGTGTGTCTCTTTATCTTTACCCTATGTTCTCGTTAAACTGACCAAGTTCAATAGCAGCTTCTAAAGCAATCTAATAATCTCTAAAGTGTTTAAAAAGATTTATTCACATTATCACAGTAACATGTCTTGCTCCAGAAATGTATTTACTATTCCTTTTAGAAACACAGCTGCGGTCTAGGTAAATAATACAAAACAGTTACTTTCTTGCCAATGGAAAATGCTGTTTTTGTATTTATCCATTTAAAAAGCAAATGAAAGCATTCATGCTGGAGAAAGATGTATGATAGATCAATCTTAAACTTGCTCATTTCTTATTAATTCATATATTTACTCATCACTATTTTTTCAAGTTTATCTCTATTTGGTTTGAGTATGGAAGGCCTATCTTCTTTTAAGTCAGTCTGGTTATAATAAAAATATATTATCTTAAGACTTTTATGGTTAGGAAACACGGCTTATGTTTAAATTACAACTAGCTGCAAAAAAAGGGGTATTGTGTAAATCTTGAAATAAGAAATTTAAAGTATTCATAAAAAAATCTGTAAAGTATGAAGTCTTAGCATTTAGAGAATATCTTTCTTTATAGAGTTTTATCTGAATCATCAAATTGTAACTGATTAACTCTTTGATGAGTGAGAGTATGAATGAATGCTAGCAGCAAAAAGCAGGCTTCTTGCAGCCCTCTTCCCTGCAGTCCATGATGGAGTGATACCGTTTGCTGTTCGATGGTCATTTTCTGAATGGCAATGTGTTTTAAGTGTGATGTCTTTCTTATTGTAACTCTACTGCATGTGCATGATTGAAAGTATATTATGTGGTTGAAACAATTTAAGTTATTGCTGTAAATCTATAAAATACTTAATATGGGCAAAGTACCTGGCTCAGGGTATGTACTCAAAAAATGAATATTAAACGAATATGTCCTTGCTACTTTAATTCCATTTCCAATATTGAAATGCCATGTAAATTCCACTGAAACCCATTGCTCATGAGATTGGGGGGGCAGATGGGGGAGGGCATTTTCTATCTGGATCTCCACAGTACATTGCCAAAGGGCACTGCGCACGGCTGAGAGGGCCGGCTAAGGCAGAAAGCCTAGATGCTGCTCAAGGATTCGTCTTGGCTATCAGAGGAAAGGAAAACTGTGTAATGTGGGAGTTATGCTAATTCTCTTCTGTGTGTAGGCTCCGAGTCTGTGGAGATCCAGGTGTCTGAGCTGGTCTGAAATGAGTGTGAAGATTTCTGAGCCGCAAGCATTTCTGGTTAACTCTGTTGCCTCACAAAGCAAATTCACAAGTTAATGGAAGGTTTTGAGGATGATGGGAGCTCCATCTTGTGCTCAGCTACATGTGGGTAGGAACAGGGTGAACTGCTGGTGCACCAGTGAGGTTCAGGATCTATGTGGCATGTGTTATGACATCACAGTCCTGAAACTAATGGAAATGTTGCCCACTGAACCAGAATCAATCAGCTGTTCATTCCTCCTCTATTGGAATTTATTTTAAAAATTAATTTATAAAATTAAAAAACTCTAAGTCAAGAAATAGGAAAGCTTAGAGTCATTAATCTGTCCCTCTTGCATATCTATTTGGTTACATACATTTTACAAAGAAATTTGGAATTTAGATGAATCTTTAACTTTTCTTTTTCTTTGGGGGTCTCAATCGTTCTCGTCTAAATTGTTTAATGTTTCATTGACAATCATTCCTTGTAACATTCTTGTGAATTAGGTAAGTGGAAAAAAATGTTTCCTATTTCCACAACATAAAGTTCTGTGATAAACTCCTCTGAATTTCTACATCTGCCTTATATGCTTCCTCTGGGCATTAACTTCCTCAAAGTTTAAATATCAGTCAGCTGTGCACCCCACTCCCCTACTGAATCATGGACAGTTCACTTTTTTATGAATTCTAGTTTTGGCTTGGGGTTACATTTCACATATTTTTGTGATTATTGTTGGCACAGAACATAGAACTCTGCACTTACCTCTTTTGAAAGCTGGGGTAATGTAAATGACATCTAAGACTGAAGCGAAGATTAAATGGGATTTATAGAAAATGTCAAAGTTCCTGCCACACAGCAAGTATTTCCCATAAATGTTGATCAAAGACTCTGATACTAATTTTCTGAGCTGGCTGCGCATTTAAATATCTTAAGTGAATTCTAAAATTATAAATATTTATTAAATTATGGACAGAAGACACTTCTTTGAATATAACAGGAAGCACATCACAACAGAATATGAAGATTCTCTCTTCTTGATATTATATTGCATCCTTTCTCTTTCACCATTTCTCATGATTGAGTCCCTCTTAAAATTTCAACTAAAAGTAATGGACTTGAGAGTACAGGACAGTTAAGTAGGTAACTGCCCATGTTCCATTGCGTCTTTGGGCAGAATCTGCTGGGGATTGTCCACATATTCCTAACCATTTCAAAACTGGAATAATCATCATGGGTGGAGACCTATATGTAGAATCTTCCCAAAAGAAATAGTAGAAAGTACGCAGTTATGTAGAATCTTCCACATTCAGTGACAATATTCACTACTCTTATTTGAAATTCTAAGAAAGAACAAGTTATTGATTTCTTGATAATCCAGCAATTTAAATCTCTTTTTATTTATGAGATCCCAAATTCCATGCCCTTTTTTTTTTTCACCTAGAAAATGGTATCATATTATTCTGGGGGAAGGTGGGAAATCTATTCTACACACTAAAACAAGTTTGTATTCCTAGCAAAATCTGGAATACAAAAGTACATGAGAGATTTCAGTTTAAGCTGCCCAATATCTAGCATTAGAAGGAAAATGCTCACTTGAATCCAAGGTCCTAGACAATATGTCAATAATGAAATAAAGACTGATCTCTGACAAAAGAATTATCACATGCAGGTGATAAAATTAATAAATAACATCATCTTATACAGTAAAATAAATTGCTGTGGTTTTAAAGTACAAATGCTATTAGATTGTACATGTTAGAAATAATGTGCATCTATATTTATGTGTTCACTCAACATTTTTCTGATCATGTCCTATACACCAGGCACTAAGTCATAGGACAGAGAAACACAGTATTTTTACAAACTTGTACCCCACTGCTAAAGATTCAAGTAGATGAAGAAGCACCATCATCAATAACAAAAACAGCTTCCCTGGGGTTTTGATGTGTCACTCTAGTTAATAACTACCACTCAACGTGCTAATAGGTGGGGACAGACATAGCCTGGCAAGAACAAATTTCTAGCTGTGAACAGGGTATTATGGAATCCCAAAATAGGGACACTTAATCTGTCCTCAGGGAGCTGGATAGGGAAGGATTTCTGAAGAAGGTGACACCTAACCAGTCCAAATATTTTGTTATTTTTTGAGTCACAAACAATGCAGGAAACCAATGAAGGACACAAAGCAAAAAATTATTGTCTATGAATTTGATATTCTTAAATTTTGCTATAGCATATATAAAGTGTTTTTTTTCTCCTGAACTAGTGAATTTTGCAATCTATAGATTTTAAATTTAAGATTTTTAATTGAATTCTGTAATTCAGGGAAATATAATTCCCTTTGCATATTTCTCCCATCTTTTCCTTTGACATTTTCTGGGATTTCTATTATCTATATGTTAGTATCTTATTCTATTTTCCACATCTATTTATTTTCATCTTTCTATCCCTTCTTAGCCTTTGTCAATTCTACAACTTATTTCATTTATTGTATTCTGTTTTTCAACTATTATATTTTCAATTTCCAATATTTCTACTTGCTTTTTTTTACTTTATAAAATAACTTTTCTTTGTAGTGAATTCACTTGCATTAATCTATTGCTACATAACAATCATAACAAATTACCCTAAAACTTAGTGACTTAGAAAAACAGAAATCATTTTTTGTCTCGTTCTTTTTATAGATCAGAAATTTAGTGAGTGTACAGCAAAGGTGGCTTGTCTTTACTCCATGATGTCTGGGGCCTCAGCTGGAATACTTGAAGGTGGGGACTAGAATTATGGAATTGCATTCTCTCACATATCTGTAATGTGATTTCTGATGCAGGTGTTGGCCTAGCTGGGATTGTTTACAGGAAAATCCACATGTGACCTCTCTATCTGGTTTGAGGTTCCCTAAAACCAGGTATCTGGGTTCTGAGAGGTGGGAGGCACAGAATGAATGGAAATATCAGACAGAGTTGTTTTTTTCATCCAGCCTTAGAAATAACTTAGCATCACTTCTGCTCTACTCCATTGTTTGAGGAAGGCATGAGTCTCTGCCCAAATACAAGAGGAAAGAACAAAGATGACATATGTTGGTCAGTGGAATGTCAATTATATTGTAAGAAGAATATGTGAGAATGAATGAACGTACAGTTGTGGGCATCTTTGTAAAATACAATTTGTCATATACTCTTTATTGTCTAGGGTTTTTTTTTTGTGTGTGTGTGTGAGCTCAGTTTTCCTGGGGCTGTAATTATTCTTTCTGTAATATGCAATGAAGTGTGGTGAACACAAACACTAGCTTATACACCTTTTGGTTAGTTTAAGAAACAGATGGGCTCTTCCTCCTTGTCCAGGTAGAAGATTCCAGAAAAATCACTCCTTTGTTTCATTGCAAGGAGTTCTCACAGGTTTGTTCTTTGGATCTGAGGTCTCTCTTATTCCTATTTATTTCCTAATTAGATTTTTCAGAGGAACCAAGTAGCTCAAACTAATTCTTCATTTGTCAGGAACTGGAAGCTTCTATTATCCTTATTTTCTAAATAATCTGTAATTAGAGCTTTAATTTCTTTGTTGCCCTTGAAATTATTTGGAATAGTGTGGTTTTGTTTCCTAAAATTTCTATTTCATTTTTCTACTTTTTTTTTACATCCTTGTCAAAGTGGCGTTAAACTATTTCTACATTTTGGAACTTAAAGTTATTTTTATCAATTATATAATTTTTGTTACTGTTCAAGGGAATCTTGAATAGAGTATTTTCTTTTCTTTGGTAAACTGTTTTTTTCTGCTTGAATTTTTTTTTCAGAATTCTTTCATTATCCTTGAAATTCAGAAAACGTTAAAGTCATTTCTAGATGATAGCTTCCTTTTTATTACCATGCATGTTATAAAGCAAACCATTTTAATTTATAAGTTCAGGCTTTTAACCTCAGGATTTTTTTTTTTATATTTGATCTACAGTTATACCTATTATTCCTAGTTTTACATCTTTTTAAATAAGTCTTTTTCATCTTTTTTTTAATCTCAAGATAATTAAGCTGTTTTTACATGCAGTTAGATCTTTAATCCTGCTTGAAATGTTTTTTGATGTGAAGTAGCTAATAATTATTTTATTGTCTCCAAAATTTACATCTAGTTGTTCTAATACCAGTGATTTGAAGTGACACATTTTATCATTTAAAAACTTTCATGTATATTTAAAGACATTTCTGTACCATCTAATTGTACATCGATCAATTTTTAAATTTCTTTTTGATATCTCCAGTGCCATTTTGTCTGATATAAGTATTTCTACCTTAGTTTTTTTTTTGTTTCTATTTGCATGAGATATCTTTTTCCATCTCTTTACTTTCAGTCTCTGTATGTCTTTTGATCTGAAGTGGGTCTCTCGTACACAACATATATACGGGTCATGTTTTCTTATCCATTCAGCTACCCTATGTCTTTTGATTGGAGCATTTAATCCATTTACATTTTAAGTGATTATTGATAGGTATATAGTTATTGCCATTATATTATTCATATTTATAGTCTTCTTTCTTCTTCAATTGAAAAAACTTTAAAATTTTTTTGTAATACTGGTTTGTTGGTGATGAACTCCTTTAGCTTTTTGTCTGAGAAGCTCTCTTTCTTCTATGATTCTAAGTGATAGCTTTGCTGGACAGAGTAGTCTTGGTTATAGGTCCTTGCTTTTTTATCACTTTGAATATTTTGTGTCAATTCCTTCAGCCTGAGAAGTTTCTGTTGGGGAATCAGTTGACAGTTCCCTTGTAGATAACTGTTTTTCTCTTGCTGCTTTTAAGATTTTGTCTTTAACCCTTGGCATTTTAATTATGATGTGTCTTGGTGTGGGCCTCTTTTTGGGACTCTGTGCTTCCTGGACTTGTATGTCTATTTCCTTTGACCACTTAGGGAAGTTTCAGTTATTATTTCTTCAAATGGGTTTTCAATCCATTGCTCTCTCTCCTTTCTTTCTGGTACCCCTAGAATGGGGGTGTTGGTGTACTCAATATTGTCTCAGAGGTCCCTTAAACTAGTTTAAAATTTTTTTTTGCTATTCTAATTAATTGTTTTCTGCTACCTTGTCTTCCAAATCATTTATTTGATCCTCTGCTTTATCTAATCTATTGATTCCTTCTAATGTAGTTTTCATTTCTGATTGGTTCTTTTTTATGGTTTCTGTGTCCTTTTTAATGTTTACTTTCTCTTTGTTAAAGTTCTGAATTCATCTATTCTTCTAAGTCCATTGAGCATCTTTATAAACAGTATTTTGAATTTTGTACCTGGTAGCTTGCTTGCCTCCATTTCATTAGTTTTTTAAAGTTTAGTCTGTTTTTATTTTTGAGACATGTTTCTCTTTGTTTTGGCTGCGTCGCTATGTTTGTATCTGTGGATTAGGTAGATTTACTATATCCCAGTCTTGGCAGAGTGGCTTTATATAGTAGCTGTACTGTGGGGCCCAGTGGCACAGTCTCCCTGGCCACCTGAGACAGGTGCTACAGAAATGTCCCTTGTGTGGGTTGTGTGTGCTTGCCTGTTGTAGTTGAACCTTGATTGCCATTGACACATCAGTGAGTGGGATTGATCCTAAGGCATACTGGCTATGAGAACTAGCCTCAACCATAGCAGATAAGATGCTGTGTGTGGGCTAACTCTATGGAGTATCATTTGCCCTAGTAGAGATTTGGTGCCTGCTGAGACCACCCTTGGGTATGCCATTTGTGGAGCTAGTTGAGTGGTATTCTGTTGTGGTTTGAAGCCTGCCACTGGGTGTGTTGGTTCTGGGGCCTCTTAACAGGGGCTCTAGTGCAGGCCAAGCTCTGTTGTCTGTGTCCCACCCAGAGGTATCTGCTAGGATATACAAAGTGATCTGCAGTTGGTAGCTGCCTGTGCTAGGCCCAGAGGCATATGAGAAAGGCCATAGTATGAACCAAGGCTGGCTGCCACCAGTGGAGGGCCTGAGGCCACTAAGTACAAGGTACAGGGTATGCAGAGGCCAGCATCCCTGCATGTGGCCTGCAGACCTTTGAGAGTTTTTAGGCAAGTCCAAAGCGAGGGCCAAGGCCAACAGCCTGTAAAAAAAAGCAGTTGAAAGAGGCTGGAGTACTGTGAGAGTTAGGTGGGATAAGCGTCTCAGGGAGTCATCAGGGTGTGGAGAGCAGTTTTCACCAGGTTAATGCAGATTCAGATTTAGCTGCTGCCTACACCTGTAGGCTGTATGAGTCGAGGGCTCAAAAGAGGAAAAATTATAGCTGCCCCTCCAGCACTCAACCTCAAGCCACAAAATTCAGTTTCTCTCTGTATGTCCTTGGCACTTTTCGAGGTACTCATCCTTCAATGGAGCTTAGGATGAGAGCATTTGTGAGTGACTGAGTCGGTGCATGGTCTCTTTCAGAGGACACCTGGATTTCCAGCAGCCCTGTCTCATGCTGATGGAATTGCTGCTGATTTTCACAGCCAGAAGCTGTGAGGACATTCCCAGCACTGATGCTCTGGGCTATGGATCCAGGTGTAGGGCTTGGACCCCTTGCTCTTCAGAGAGGAGCTCCTCCCCTCCTACCAGTCCCAATATGGCTTCTTCTTTATATTCTTAGTTATAGGAGTTTCATTCAGCTAGTCTTCAGATGATCCTCCAGGGTGACTGTTCTATAATTTAGCTATAATTTTAATATGGTCAAGGGAGGAGGTAAGGACAGCATTTACGTACTCTGCCATCTTGACCAGAAGTCCCCTTCAATGCTGTTGTAATGCGGCTTTACATGTATTTTAATACTATTTCAGGGCAAGCTCAACCGTATATATATGTATGTATATGTTTTTTTCCAGATGGACTTTTAAAATTCATAAAAATAACTTAATGTTTATTACTTGTTTTATATTATCATCAATTATTGCTCTAGGAAAGAAATGTTCTATATCACATCACTCAATATGGTACAATTAAGCCCTTGCAATATGTTCTAGTACAAATGAGAAACTGAATTTTAATTTAACTTAAATAGCCATGTGTGGCTGCTGTGTTAGACAATGAAGCTCTAGAAGACAGAAGTAGATAGTGAAGGAATAGATCATAGATATCCCAAGAAGTAAACCCTTTTTATCTCTGTATTTTTTTCTACTATTTGTTGATGTCAAAGTATGCAGATAGAGCTCTTTTACATGCTTCTCTTCAGTCTGGTTTTCTGTCCGGGAACACGATGTGACTGCAGTGGTTAGCAGCATCAGCTTTCTTCCCGGTGCTACTCGCAACTGCATTAGAGAAGAGACCCGCCACGTCTGGTAAACTTCTTTTTGCATGTCTAGGATTAGTCAGTTGGCACAACAGATCTTCAACGAGCTATAACAGCAGAAATACGGTGGTTCTCATCTTTTCCATTTTCTTCTCTCATCCTTTCAGATTATAAGAATAAGCTTCTATCAGAAGTCTTACTTCCTGTGTCAATTCACTACTGTTTCAGTATAGGTAGCAATATACATATATTTTTTTCTGTGGATTTAGAATTTCTACCATTCCAGTTTAGCAATCCATAGCCTCTGCTGTCTAGGTGGTCATATTGCATTAGATAAGCCAGTCAGCTAAATATCTGCCATGCCAATGCCTCCTTCTTTCTTCTAGCTACACAGATGTGACCTTGGCCCCCTTGCCATACTGTTTTGGCAAGAGGTGTCTGAATTGGACTTGCAAACTCACAGACTGTGCTAGTAAAATTTTAAAAATTGAGACCATTTATTTATTTTCCAATTTTAAGAAAATCTAAATAAATGATCCAGGTAACTTTGCAATATTTGACTGAGAATTCATGAGGAAGAATCGGGGCCAGATCAGTTTTGATATGGTATCTCACAGACTAAGGGATAAGTGACCAGAAGATAAGAGTAAGCACAGAGAGCCAGCTGGTCACTAAGGGGCATGGTGCCTATGAAAGAGATAGAACACTAGATTTCTGGCTTGAGTTACTGGATAGGCAGTTGTTTTATCACTGAGATAAAGACTGTCATATTGTGGTGCCTGTGAGTATCATGAGAAATTGAGAAGGTGCTATTTAGGAAGGAGTTGAAGACCTGAGCATAAAGTTTGTGGAAGGACTGAGTTGAAATAAAGGTGTGGATTGGTCTAGTTGGATGGCAAGAAAATAAAAGTATTAGCAAATGTATTCACCTAATTCTTAGGAAGAAAGGACAGAAATGGTATAGGACTGCAGAGTCAGAGCTGAAAAGAAGATAACAGAAGAAGAGTCTCAAATTCTTCATTAACCTAATGTCACCTTGGTTATCCCAGAGATACATGCTATTAGTGCTTCAAGTAATTTTGTCTTATTACTTTAAAGTAAATAATACAATGGTAAGCGAAAAATTCCTCCACGTGTTTGGCAGAAAATTAATTCCGTGCAATAATTTCACACATTAAACTATTCAGTTATCAAATCTATTTGTGAAACACTAATTTATACTGTACTAGATATTCATGAGGAAGCATAAAGGTTTTGAGAATTCCTGGTGCAGTTAAGAAACCCAATCAACTCAGCACTTTCCTTTTTCTCTCCTCATCTCTTATGCAACTATAATCATACTGTATATACTTCTCCCCACTAAATACATATTAAAATAATATTCATAAAAATTCCAACAGTTGTATAATAATTTATCATTTGGATTTGTTATAATTAACCATTTCTCTTTTCGGCCTTTGTTCAAATGCTCTATTATATAATACGCTGTGATAAATATCTTTATATTCAGCTTTTTCTGCATTTTGAGTTATTTCCTCAATAATTTTTAGATGTGCCATTTAAGAGCATTCTTAAGATAGTTTATAATTTTATCTAAAAATTTCAATAATCTGACAGCAACAGTAAAAATTCATTAGCATTTTTATTGGAAATTATTCTTCTATTAAAATATGTTATTATACTGTGACCAGGACTTGATAAATAAAGTGTATAACTTTCCCTTTCTGTAACTTCTCCATCACTCCTTTTAGCAGCTCTTCCCATGCAACCTACAAACCATCTCTTTTATTTCATTTAAATTTCCTTTCTCTTATTCTACTGCTTTTCATACGTTTTAGTCTTTACCAAACATTTTGAAAATAATAGCCCAGATCTACCTTCTCACCTTCCCATTAACTTCCTGCAATCAAGTGTCTGATGCTATGACTTAAAACACTGACACATTGTATTATACTTTATTTTATCCTCTGGAGGACTGCATATGCCTTAGAGGCAAGAATGACTGTGTTGGCAATTCATAGCATCTGGCACAGAATGTGTACTCAAGAAAATGAATTCATTCAACAAACATTGTGTGATGTAGCCTCATCCATTTTTCACTTAAGCTTACATACAATGCATTCATGTGTCTAGCTGTAAGAGTAACACAAATCCAATATACCTTTTTCTAGGAGCTATTCCATATTGTATTTCCTCTCCTTTAGTATTCACTAAGCTTGTCTGTCTGCCTGTTTGTACCTACCTAATTGTCATATATATCATCTGATTATCTATCTTTGTTTAAATCCTGAATATCAAGTTTATACAAGTTGGCTTAATCTTATATTCAGATGGTTTTCAGTCCAAGATAATTTGTACGATAGATGCAAGTAAACTACATATTTTCATTAAGATAATGTTCCCCATATCTGCAGGAATAGAGCTTGTGACCAAGATCAGAGTTCTGGTATGGTTCAAGAAGTAAGACAGAATACTGGAGCTATTGCATAAAGTTTTTGTGTCACATTATTCCATCTCTAAAAAAGAAGATACTGCCTACTACTTGACACACTGTATGGTCAGACACTACATGGAACCAATACCAAAGGAAGTATGGAGAAAGTTTTCTGATTGAACTAAGCAACACATGTCTAAACACCCTCAGAAACATGTACACACAATTACAGGTCATGTCTATTACCAAAGAATTTCTAACATTATTACAGGATCTTTAGTGAGATGCAATTGATCTGGAAAGACTTTGTAGAAAAGGTCAATTTGAGGTCATATTGAGAGTTTTCATCTTAAATCAAGGGGAGGCTCACTTTGATGAGGGGGATAAAGGCTATGTGAGCAAAGTGGTAGACAGTTTTAATGCTGCTAATTAATAGATGTAAGAAGCAGTTCTGAATTATTTCTCAGCTGACAAAATGGTGCTGAAAATGAGTAAACACCGCAAAGCAAGAAGCTGTTGCTATTTAACAAAAGAATTTTTATTCTTGGCATACAATTATGGATAAGAGATTAAAAAGGCAGAGGAAGAATAAAGATGCTGATGAGATTATAAGCATCTAGTCAGGATGCTTGTGGAGACATTGAGCTGGGTCCTGCCAAAACTTTTATATCTAAAAAAAAAAAAGGGCAAGGCATCTAAACACAGGTGTTCTTTAGAGTAGCTGTCCCCAACCTTTTCGGCACCAAGGACTCACTGGTGCTCCTATGAGAATCTAATGCCTGATATCTGAGCTGGAGCTGAGATGATGATGCTAGCACTGGGGAGTGGCTGCAAATACAATTGTTTGCCTGCCTCTCACCTCCTGTTGTGTGGCCTGGTTCCTAACAGGCTGTGGACCCACACTGATATGGGGACTGGGAACCCTTGCTTTAGAGAACGAACAAAACCATTTTATAAGGAAAAAGGAGAAAAGAGAATAAGAATGGATGGGGAAATAAATGAACATCTTGCATAAAATAATAGTGGCTAGCTGTCTTAGTTCGTAGGAGAGTTAGCAAAAGAGCCCCTAAATAAATGGTTGTCTTAAAGGTTTGAGTGCAAAGGGAAATGGGGCTCCAGAGCACTTGATGAAATACACAGACGTGGAATATAGTATTGTGGTTCTCAAAGTGTGTTCCTTGGACCAACAACCTCATCTCCAGCAGGGACTTGCTAGAAATAAAAGTTGTCTGGCCCCTCCTAGACCTACCAGATCAGAAACTCTGTGGGCTAGGACCAGCAATCTGTTTTAATAAGGCCTCCGGGTGATTGTAAGGTGTGCTAAGTTTTGGAAATACTGATTTAGGAGATAGCGTGTGCTCACTCCTGTTTCAGCATATCACTGACAGTAAAAGACAGTAGAAACAGAAAGTTTACAGGATATTAATGTCACTAGCTCTGTGAAGAGAAAAATATGAGAGTGACTGGGAGAAAACCTTGCGAAAGGGAATATGAGAGAATGTTTCCACTATGAAAATGCCTTCTTTTAGTCTTAAGAGGAAAACATTAAGTTATATCAACTATGAGTCTTAAATTTATTTTGTTATAATGTAATTGAAGAAAATAATTTGTAAATAGTGTTTATATAAAAAGTTCTGTCCCTTCCTTCCTTCACCAAACATTTTCTCAGCAAGGTTAGGCAGGAGATTCTGTGTTTTGTTCTTAGAGATTCCTTTTATAAATTGTTAGGATGCAATGATCTCTGTCTCTAATACAGCTGTTGTCTCCTTAAGGCTTTTCTAAAATTAGAAGATAACAAAGGTTGGTGTGTTAATCCTTTGCAAAGGCCATATGCAAAAATGGGAAGCATTTGAATCTGGAGACTTAATTGAATGTCAGTCAAAATTTGCCTTTTCTAAACTGTTTAACAATCATTGGATAAAGCCAATATTTTCAGGACTAATTATGGCTGACATATTCAATTTAAGAGTCTGAGGGGAGAAAACCACTCAGCATATCGCAATGGGATAAAAAATATGTTCATATAAATGTGCTAAGATAAAATCAAGTTTGAGTAGTAAGGACTCAGAAGTACCTCATTTAAACCCGTTTTTAAAATTTGTCCAAAAATATTGAGACTAAATGAACACAAAAACTAAGATTGATGATTGTGAAGAGCAAAATATTCTATTAATTTGAATCTTTGAAACTTAGTCTAATAAAGCATTGGATTAAAACTGACTTGATTTTTGATGATAGACTCTTGCTGTTTTTGCTTTAGTTTTAAATTTAGAAGTAACAACTCATGTTATATGGAGAGTTTGGAAAACTTTAGTTTGCAAAAGGAAGGTGTATTAAGATATATAAAATTCTTTATGTATTTTAATTTCCACTTTACTCTCTAGCAAGCATTTGGAAACTATGCCCATGCATATTGCATATTCATGATTATCCATAAAGGATATGATTCAGAATTTGGTTTTAAATTATTTAAATTATTGCTCCTAGTTTATATATTCTCTTAGCTCCCACTTTATTCATCAGAACTACTCAGAGATGAATACAGTTCTAAGAAGCTAGGTAACTTCTTTAGATCATTTAAACAAAATCATAGATCTTCTTTTGAAGGTAGGCTACTGTATTTTTAGATAAGTATAATCACTATAATGTTGTCTTCCGTTGAATAGAAATTCACCTTTTTATAGTTCTCTCTCCCATCTTCACACAGGGGCATTTCAGAACACCTCTGTTCACTCGTTGGACAAGCACAAACACACGACTCACATCTCTTCTTTCCCATTAAATTATCTATTTTTAGGCTGACCCTTGAGTTGTTCATAAGGATATAGTGCTGGGTCCTTTTTTCTGGTTCAGATTTAAATTTGTTGGTGATGTTTTGGTAGTTTATTATCTAGAAAAGAAACCATTACTCTAGGTATGCTAGAAACAGGATAGAACTCTTTACTCTCATGTTTTTGGAAGCTGTTTCTCTTAATATGAAAAGCATGAATTAGAAAATCTTTGGTTGAAGACAAATTACAATAAAGAGTTTGACATTTTCTATGTGCATTGGGAATCATGAGAGATTTTAAGTTTTACAAAAGTAACTTTTGTAGCAGTATGGTATGTGCATTAAAAGGGAAAATAATTTAAATTCATTTTATTTCTGTATCATCTGTAGATTTGATCAAATAGGCAACTAATGTTGACATCTAAGACATATTATAATACACATTCTGAGCAGGAAAGGGAGAAAAACACATTCCCAAAAGATCATTATTATTTAGCCACTCACACTTCCTTCTAGTCCACCTTTATCTTACATACAGGGCTTCTAATAAAATGATTGAACCATTTTTATCATATATGATGTACAAACACTCTCCCAAGTGCTTTGTAAGTGTTAACTTACTTAATCCTCTTTCTCAGTTGTTTTTATCATCATTTATAAATGAGAAAGCTCAGCGAATTTAAGAAGTATGTCTAATATCCCATAGCTGGTAAGTGGCAGAGAGGTCTGGCTTCAGAGTACATGCTCTGAACATTTCTACTCCACTATCTCAGCAAAGCCAGAACAATGTAGAATACTACCCAATGTGACTACATTAAAAGTAACCTCTACTTCATGGGCTGTTGTCACAGATGTTTCTATTACTTGTCAGCGACATCAGTCTGTGGGAATAAGGGCTGCAAGACAGGAAGAGCAAGTCTGGGTGGCTTTCAGTTGAGAAATGTAGTAGATAAGTAAAGAAAGTCCCCTTCCACTGAAATAAGTTGCAAATGAGATTTAAATTTTCTCTTTTTAGTAAATCACCCAGATGTTTTTGCAGAATTTATTATTAACTATTATTATATTATTATATTATTAATAATAGTTAAACTATTTTAAAAAATAAATCACCAGTTCATAACTGAAGAGTGTTTTAAATTTGAAAATATTCAAATTCTGCTTGATATTCAATTTTACTACTTGTCTCAAAACTTTTACATTTATAGTTGATTTTTGTTTTTGTTATTTATGATAGTTATGTTCTATAAAGTCGCCACAACCCTGAATTAGTGAATACAGAACCACTGCTCCTAGGGGAAACACAGAATCATGTTCCTGTGAGCGTCTGGGTGCAAAATTTTTGTGAACCAGCCAACACATAATTTTGTTTTGTGTGTTTCTGTTTAAAGACACCTTATTTAACATATATTGTTGATTCATTAATATTGAACTCACAGCCAACAACACTAAACTCATGCCTGAATGAAGCATATCTAATACATGTATTTTTTCCTTAAGACACATCATAGTCTTCCTGTACTTAGAAACACTAGACAGTACTTAAGCATTATGTCTGAGGACATTTCAAGCAGATCACCCACAAAAATGCAAAAGCCTAGCACCAACTAGACCAAGAAAAGAATACTTGTTTACATATGAGAGCTGAAACAAGCAAAGGTTCACCTTGTTTGACCTCAATTGGGAATATAAACATTCTGGATGGCTCAAATTTCTTACTACTCTGTACATGTTCACAAATGACAATAAAAACACCCTGAATATTGATTTGGAGGTTATAAATAAATTTTAGCTAGTAGGCAAATTCAGAAACACAGAACCCACAAATAATAAAGAATCGACTGTATTTGGTTTTGCATTAGATTAAAACACAAGAATTGCTAATTTTGTGAGGTATGAATTGAGGATGGACTCTAAGATGACATTATAACTGAAATGATTTGGAAATCTCTAGTATTTTTCTAAAGGAGATTATTTCTCCAAATATCATAATGTTTTTGAATTATTTAAAAATCAGATTTGAAATTGTTTTAAATAGTTAAGAAGTCTCTTGCTGAGAAAGGTTAACTTAATTAACTGGGTTTGAATTCTACATTTTTTCTTTTCTTTATCTCGTGGGAACAGTAAGGATTATAGGTATTACATTTAGATAAACCTTTATGAAAATAATTTTAAACATCTTCATATAAAGAGCTGTTATAAAAGCAAACTTTGTCAAACTGCTGGAGACCAAAGACAAATCTGAAAAGTAGGCAAGGGAAAAAAAAGATGTATTACCCTAAAAAGTAGCAATAATAAACCCAATGATCAGCTTTGCAACAGATAATATAAAAGCCAGTAGACAATGGATTGTCATCTTTAAAGAGCTGAGCGCAGAGAACTGCCACCCTGGAATCATATACATTGTGAAAATATCCTTCAAAATTAAAGGCTAAGAAAAGATTATTTAAGATAGGAAAGATATTAGACAATTTGATACCAGAATATCTGCAGTACAAGAATATTAGAAATTCAGGCTGAAGAAAAATAATCCTTCACAGAAATTTCAGGGTAGAATAAAACAATAAAATGCAGTAGAAAGATTCATGTGTGGGTATAGATAATACAATATTGACTCTTTAAAACAATAATTATGTCTTATAGGGTTTATGACATGTAAGATATAAAATATATAAAACCAATAAAGAATAGGGCAGAAGGATGTAAGTGCAATTAAAAGGAACTGACACTATTTGGGAAGTAGTAAAAATAGAGAAAAATGTAATAAGTAAAGAATGTGCATTGCAAGCTCTAGGGTAACCACTAAATAATAATATAAGAATGTATAACTAAGAGAAGGAAAAGAATAAAAAGTACTTGATTTATCAAAAGGAAGACAAAGAAAGAACACAGCAAAAAAGAAAAATAGAAAAAAAGATTAATTGCAGGGTTCTAGGCATAAACCCAACTTCCTTGATTATATTAAAAATGGACTAAGCAACCTAATTAAAAGATAAGATTATCAACTTGAATAATAATTTTAAAATCTCAAAACCCAAATATATGTTCTTTATGAGAAATACACTAAAAATAGTTTGATAAAAAATAGGTTGAAAGAAAAAGATGGAAAAAAATTAAGCACTAACTCATAAAAGCTCATATATCTATATTGAGAAATTGAGATATAAATTAGAATATACTTTGAAATAAGATTTCATAATCAATTCCACTCAAAGATACAAAAGTCCTAAATTTGCTTACAGCTAGAAACAAATTTCAAATTGTATAAAGCAAAAGTTGGCAAAATTGGAAGGATAAGTAAATAAATTTAGAACCAGAGAGGGAGATTTAATATTCCTGTTACTGACAGGAGGCAGACAGAAAAAATCATTAATGAAACAGAAGATTTGCATAAGAAGTTTGACCCAATTGAAATATGCTGCATATAGGTAGGACTCTAGAATCAACAAATTTAGAATATACATTCTTTTCAAATGCCAATGGAACATTTATAAAAATGAACCTAGTGCAGAACCATAGTTAAGATGCAATAATACAGAGCATGTTCTCTAACTATAGTGTACTTAAAAATTGATGAGTAAAAGAAGAAATCACAGTGGAAATTAGAAAGTACTACCTGATCATGAAAACACAACATGTATAGCAAAGCTCCCTCAGGTGGGAGTCTTAAAGTTAGGGCACTAGATGTTGGGTCCAAACCCTTTGCTTCTCTAAGAGAAGGTGGGAGTTGTGAGTTCCCTCCTGATTATATGTTGCTGTGCCAGGTGAAGTTCACCCCAAGAATGTGTCTCAGCCTTTCTGTTTCAATGCTTTTTTTTTTTTCTTCATCTGTTGTGTAAGTCTCTGCTCAGGGGGTTTCTATATTTCTTTCAGTGGGTACTATTCTGTGTAACTGTAGATTTGTTGTATCCTTTGGAAGAGGCAACTTCAGAAGCCTCCTACGTTTCTATCTTGGATGAGAAACCCCTGTGATGAACTTGTTATCATTGTTTTGTTTCCTATTTAAAAGGAACATGTTAATATTTCACTGTTAAATATGACATTGGCTGATTTTTTTATAAATGACAAAATTATAAAACAGTTTTTATATTCCTAATTTTGAGAGTTTCTTGCTTTTATCATGGATGAATGTTTAATCTTTTCAAATACTTTCTCTACATTTATGGTAATTATATGGGTATTCTTTTATTCTGTTAATGTGATGAAATGCATTGATTGTTTTGTTTATTAAATCTTAAACCAACATTGCATTACTGGAATAAATGCTACTTGGTCATTATGGATTATTAGTTTTATATATTTCTGTATTCAATCAACAAGTATTTTTAAGGATATTAAGGATATTGTATCTATGCCTATGAGAGACATTGGTCTGCAATATTTTTTTGTGATTTTTTTTGCCATTAGTGTTATTCTGACGTCATAAAACAAAATTTTTTCTCCACGTTTAAAAAAAGTTTGCATAAAATCAGTTCTATTTCCTCTTAAAATTTTATATTTCACCAGTGAAATTATATAGGCCTGAATCTTTCTTCATGGAAAGCTTTTTTAAAGAATACATTTTATTTTAAAAATCAATATGGGGCTATAAAATTTTATTTCATTTGTGTCAGTTTACTTAAGGTGACTTTTCAAAAAATTTGTTAATCTCACTGCAAATGAATTTTTTTAGCATAAAGTTTTTCATAGTAGCCTATGTTTTTAATGATTGTAGACTTTATAATGAAGAATCTATAACTCTTCTTTCATTCCTGATATTGGTGATTTGTGTTGTCTTTTTTGTGATGAGTCTAGAGCTTTAATTTTGTTGATCTTTTTATGAACCAGCTTTGGAATTTAATTTTCTTCATCATTTGTCTATTTTCTATTTTATTGATTTCTGCTCTCAATTATTTTCTTTGAGTTTACTTATTTTTACTTATTTTTCAGGTAGAATTTTAGGTCATATTGACTTTATTTTCTAATATAAATATTTATAGCTATATATTTTCTTAGAGATACACAAATTTTAATGTTATGTTTTCAATATAATTTTGTTCAAACTTTAATTTTAATTTCCATTGTGATTTCTTTTTTAATCCATAGATTTAATAGTATGTTGTTTAATTTCCAAATTGTGTTGATATTTTCTCTTCCTATTGATTTTAATTATCTTGTGATGCAAACGTATGAAAACAATTTCAATTCTCTTAAATTTATATTGCTTTATAGCTTCACAAATGGCTCACCTTGGTTAATGCTCCACCCTTTAAAATTATGTATCTTCTAAATTATTAGGAGTAGTGTTCTAGAAATAAATATCAGTTAGGTCAAGGTGTGACTGGTGTTCAAATTTTCTATATCTCAGTAAATTTTGTCTAGTTATTAATTTTCGAGGGGCATTAAAATCAAACTATGATTTTGGTCTAGCCTATTTCTCCCTTTAATTCTGTCAATTTTTAATTTATATTTTAAAGCTCTGTAATTAGATATATATTTATTTATGGTAATTTCTCTTTTTAATATTAAAGTTTGCTTTTTATGTATAAACTCTACTATATCTAATATTAATATAAACACCTCAGTTTTCTTATATGTACTGTTGATGGCAGGAAGAATCACAAAATGGTCCTCAAAAATTATTGTCCAGTCTCTAGGACTGTGAATGAGATATCATTACCATGAATGTTAAATTATATGGGAAAAAGAAAGTTATTGGGGTGAGCCTAGTCTAATCATCACGTGGTTAATACAGATAGTTTTCTCTAGCTGCTTATAGAAATCAGATTTAAAGCATGAGGGGTACTTGATGTTAAGAAAAATTTTTTCTCCATTTTTGAGATGTAGGGAATCACAAAAAAGAATCTGAGGAAACTCAGGCCTAAAATTGCAAGAATTAAGCTGAACGCCTGAATGAGCCTGGTTGCAGATTCCCCCCAGAGCCTCCAGATATGAGCCCAGCCTGGATGGCACCTCGATTTTTGCCTTGTGAGACTCTGAACAAAAAAATCCAGTTAAACCTGTCTAGACTTCTGACTTAAACTGTGAGATAGTAAATGTGCGTTGTTTAAAGCTGCTGAAATTATGGTAATTTGCTACATAGAAAATTAAAAAGACAGACTAATTGACCTCATGCTACACTTCTTCATTCCATTTATTTTTTTTCTGTCCCATTTTTCTCATATTCTTTTGTGTTTAAACACATTAGTTTATGTTCTTCTTTAAATCTATTCATTTAAAAAATCTCTTTCAGATACAAAAATTTTTGTATTTTCATTGTTAACATTTTCCTCTTCAAACCTATTGCTAAGCTGATACAGTAAATTTAAAAATTTTTTACATATTATGTTTCCAGTTCTAAAATTTTCATCTATTTTTTTTGTAGTTCTTAATTCTCTCAAGTATATTTTCCTTTATGTAATTAAGCATACTTATAATAGCTTCTTTAAAATAATTATCTCCCTAATACAACCTCTAGATCATCATGTGGTTTGTTTCTGTTGATTATCATTTCTCTTGAGAATGGATCACATTTATGGTTGTATGTTGAGTAATTTTGGGTTAAACAATGGACATTGTGAATGTTCTATAGAAGACACTCTCTGGGTTCTGTTACATACCTCCAAAGAGTGTTAATTTTTTCTTTTCTTTTTTTTTTTTTTTGAGACATTAAACTTAAACTGAAATTCTGTATCTTAGACAACAGCTCAAATATCTGTTAATTTCTTTGTCTTTAGCTAGGCTTCTTTGAGTCTGCCCTACACATGCATGGTTCATCGTTTGGACAGATAGCTAGAATTTGGGACTCCCTCTCTTTAATTCTACCTTTTCAGGATTTTTTATTTTCTAGCAACTATGGAATTCTGTTTTCAGAATCTTTAGGCCCGAGAAATTACAGGTTAGAACTTTTATTGGAATTTTGACCATCACATATGTCGCCCTGTCCTCTGGCTTTTAGCTACCAAAAAACAAACAAACAACTCTCTATGCTATTTTTTAGTTCTGAATACCAACTTCTCTCTAAAATCTGCCTCTGTTCTCTCCTTAGTACTTTTAAGTAATTGTATTTATTTTTATTGTATTTCACCCAGAGTTTAAAATTGTTATCTGTGAGTCAGTCTGATAGAAACTTGATAATTATCAAAATGGAATCTTTCTATATTTTAAAAATAACAAATCTCTATTTAAAAGCATTTTCATAAAAGAAATGGTAACAACAAACTCCAGGCCCAGATATTTTCACTGGTTAATTCTTTAAAGAAGAAATAACATGAGTTAAAAAAAAAATAGAAAAGGAAATACTTTGCAATTCATTTTATGTGTCAAATATAACACTGGAACAAAAACCAGATGAAGACTTAATAAGACTGGAAAATTACTGGATAATTTTTTTCACAAATATAGACACTTAAAAACCAACAAATCAATTCCAGCAATATAGCAATAGCAAACCATACCAAATAATGCCAAGTTGATATAACTATTACATATCAATGTAATTTTCCACATTAGCACAAAAATGAAAAAAAAAAACCATGATTTTCTCAAAATATGCAGAGAAAACATTGATGAAACTTAATTTTTATATATATTTAAAATGCTTATAAATCCAGAAATGGAAAAGAACATCTCAGACCAGATATAGTGTAAGTCAATGTTTAATGAAAAACATTGATTACATCACCTGAGCTAAGGAGCAAAACCAAGTATACCCATTGTCACTGGTTCAACAATGTACTGGAGACCCTAGCCAGTGCAACAAAGCAATAAAAAATAATAAAATTTATAAAGATCGGGAAGAATGAATAATACCGTCATTATTGGCAGGTGACATGATTACATATAAAATAAAAAAGAATACATAAATTCAAAGAATATACAAATTATTAGAACTGTTAAGTAAATTTAGCAAGATTGCTGAGTAAAACATGTATATACAAAATCAATTTTATTTCTATAAACCAGCACCAACTAAATAGAAGTTACAATTAAAATAGCAAAAAATTTTTGTACCTGGGATTAAATCTACTAAAAATATCAACACTGAAGCATTTAGGAATAATCTTTAAAAAGAGATTGAAGACCTCTATACTGTCAACTATATTGCTAAAATGAATTAAAGATAACCTGATTAAAAGGAAGAACTCACCCTGTTTTATTACTATATCAAGTCTCCCTAAATTGACCTATAGGTTCAATAATATCTCATTATTAAGTATCTCACCAGTGTGTGTGTGTGAGAGTGTATTATCAATCTAATTCTATAATAAATAAGACATTTGAATACCTACAAAAGCCAAGGCCAACTTGAAGAAGGAAGATAGAATACTTACACTAGCAGATATGAAGATTTGTTGTAAAGCTACAGAAATGAAGACAGTATTAGCCTAGAAGCAGACTCACTCATATATGTTCACCTAATTTGTCAGGGAGGAGCCACTGCAATTTGTGGAAAGAAAGCAGCCTGGGAGGCTGGTCTTTTCAACAAATGGTGCTGAGTCAACTGGAAACCATATGGAGAAACAATTAACATTGACTCCTATTTCATACTTATACAAAAACTCATGTGAGATGTATTACAGGCCTAAATGTATAAGATAAAACAGTAAAGCTTCTAACACAAGATATAGAAGAGAGAATCTGCTCGTGTTGGCCCTGAGGGCCAGGGGCGCCCCAAGAGTAGGTGGAGGAGGGTGGGCAAGTCTGTGCGTCCAAATGTCTCCAGGGCACATGTGTGGCGAGGAGGTGGAGGAGAGAGCAAGGATAGGCCCAGCAGCAATGGCATCCAAAAAGGAGCAAGTTAGGAAAACAAAACTCAACATGGAAAATGCCAACCAGAAAAATGAAATGGAAAAAAAGGATGAAAAGGAGTAAGATGCTAATAAAGCAGAGTCTTTGGCCTTCACTTTGGCAGCTGGTGAGTACTGTGTGCCTAGAGGAAATCGTAGGTGGTTCCGTGTAAGGCGGTAAAATGGCATGTGATTCAGAGGCTTGGAGAGCCACTGGTCAGGATGAGAGAAGAGAACATGGAAAGGATTGTGGAGGAGATGAGGCGACTTATGCAAAAGCTGAAGGAAAAGCAATTGAGTCATAGTCTGTGGACACTGAGGCCTGATCCCTCTTACTATGGCCATCATGATGAGTTTTACCTTATACCTTGAATGCTCATGTTTTCCCTGAAGCTAATAGGGCAACACACCTGCTTGCTAAACTTCCATGTTTATGATGTACCTTCATTGTAAACCTTTTGGTGTTGCTCGTTTCCTATGGGTCTCCTATTACCAGCTTCTAATTAGATGTTAGTAATACCTGATGTTTGATATATGTATTGTTAAATGTCTTTTCCCAGTTATCTAGCTATGTATCTATCCATTTTATTGTTTTATACAAATCAATAAGAAAAAAAAAACTGAAAGCAAAAGACAGTGACTTTACAAAAAAAGATATTCAGAAGCGTACCAAAAAATGCTCAGGATCATATATTTAAACAAATACCTACATTGTGAAACTATTCTACACCAAGCAGAATGGCTAAATGCAGTCTACTGGCAACCAAACAGGGGTAGGGGCGGTGGAAGTGTAAATTGCAGAACCACATTGTAAAACTATCTCATTAAAGGTAAGTGTACTCATTCCCTCTAACCCTCAGCACCAGTCCTGAGCATATATGCAATAGAAGTATTAATATCCACCAAACAACATGTACAGAAATAGTACTGTTATTTCCCATAGCCTTCAAATAAGAACAACTCAAATGTCCATGAGCGTTAGAGTGGATACATAAATTCTGATATATTCATATAATGGAATGCCTCACAGCAACAATAAAAACACAATAATCTGATGAATCTCACAGACAAACTAGAGAATAAAAAGAACCAGACACAAAGACTACATATTGCATTATTCAATTTATAGGAAGTTCAGCTCCAGGCAAAACTACTGAACAGTGATGAAAGTTGGCATATTGGTTACCGTTGGGAGATGGGAGAGTATTGGCCAGAAATATTCCATATCTCGATCTAGGTTATTATTATATCGATGTGTACATATTTGATAAACTTTGCATTTAAAATTTGTGTGCTTTTCAATATAAAATATGTTAAAAACTTGCTCAGTTAAGAACGAGTAGAAATAAGTTATAATCACTATGTTTCACTCCTAGTGCTTGTGGATGTAAATTAAGGTCAATTTTTAAAATAATAATTCCCCACATGCAAAGATCTACACATACAAGAGAGTTTTATTCTTGATATTTTTCCACCAACTAATTTCTGGGGATCCCTGAGAAATGCTTGTATGTTCTCCAACCAAACTTGCTGCTGGGCTATATATGCCTGCCTATCGTTTGGTCCAGAGGAACACAAGGGCCCTCCATGTCATCATCTTGGGGGTGTTTTATAACTTGATCCTCTAAGCTCTCAGCTGAACAAAACTGCCTCCTGTCAGTCCCCTCAAAGCACAGGTAAGGCGTACACCAATGGTCCAGCCCATATAAACCTAAGGGTCAGTAGTCTGTGTCCTACAAGTCAATAATTCAGTTCTAGATAACTGCCATCAGCATTAGAGTCTACTCCACGTTTAGGGAAAACATTCCCCTAGGGGAAAGTCTGGCAAAAGACAAAATGATTTGCCCTAATATCTCACTCAGTCCTTAGCATTTGTTCAGTTTTCTCTGAATATAAAGGGTGAGCATTTCCCTTTCATTTGTGTTCCCAAAGGGTTCATCTTGATGACTTCTCGAAAACAGAGGGAACTCTAATCCACAAATTATTCTTCAGTTAATAATATATAAATGAGGAGAACAAAAGGGAAGATGGAAAGAAAGAATAATAGAAACAGAGGAAGTCTCAAATTTTTCTTTGATTCTTATTTTACAGATAAACATTGTGTGGCAATATTTTTTCTTCAAATTCAAGAAACATTCATAGATTTCAAAATGAGCAAACACCTGTAACCTAGCACTGTAACTGTTTTGAGCCAACAGAAGCAAAAATCATGAGAAGCAGAGAAATTGGTTTTAAATCCTAGGATATAGAAGACAACATTACAACAGTACACACTGGATGTCAATTTTATGTACAGGGAAGGTTTCATTCAGATAGTGTAAATCATTCCACTTTATAAAAAGGGAAAAACTATATAAAAGTTCATGCAAGGATTGCAGCCACAGTAGAATGTCACAGTTTTTCCATTGTCCATGTATGGAAGTGATTGACACTGCTAGTTTTGTGATCCTGTGTGGATAAGAGCCACACCTCCTCCCCACCTGGGACACCTCCCTTCTGCTTTATTCCTTCTTTAACATTCTACCACCCTCTGGGACACATCAGGAGAATTCACTGAGATCCTAAGATAGGGGCAGCTTGTGGCTTATCTCAGAAAACTGCCATTTCCTGCCTGATGTCCTCCTGTGAAAAGCAGCAACTACATTTTTTTTCTCCAAGGTCTGGCTGAATGTGATATTTTCATTCACTTGTACAATCCTCACCTTGTCTCTGATTAGGGTTGTCACCTTCACTTGAGCATCCTTTCCAGAACAAATGAGAGAAGATAAGGGAGAGAGAACCAGAAGGTCTTTGATGGCAAGGCCAGATTTCTCATGTATTTATAGTTTAAAAAAAAATTAAAACAAATCCAAGATATAAACTCTCCATTGTCTCCGCTGATATATCTGCCCAGAAGCCCCTTGGCCAGAGCTGCTAACTGCCTTTGAACATGGCCTTTGTCTTGGCTGGTCCCTTTATGCTGCTAAAAGATAAACTGAGGCATAATTGAAAATTTTGAGTGTATTGAGCAAAAATTGAATGGCGCTGTGCCAAACTGGAAGTGGCTGGTTAGAACACTACAGACAGACACTCCAGGAGGGGCTTTTACAGAGAAAAGGCTGGAGCAAAGGAAGGAAATTGACTGGCTGTAGTTTAAAGCTTAGTTGGCTGCTTGTGATTGTTTTGATTTTGCATCTTGAGGCACTTACAGGCTTAGGTTTTGGTTGACTTACACAGGCTGCCAGGTCTTAAGAGCCACCTGGGTCTAATGGCCTTGCTTAACTAACAATGGCCAGAAAAGACAGAGACAATCAGTTTACTCTTCCTGACATTGCTTCAGCCCTTCCTCTCAGGCACAGGCAGGCAGGACTTTCCTCACCTCGGTTACTCCTCAAGTTACAGACTTCTGCTTCCTCTCAGGATTTCCATCTGTTTCATTGCCCCGGCCTGTCCCTAGACACCTGGCCCACCCGAGAGAAGAAAGCCCTCTTACTGTCCTTCTGTTTGTGGAGTGAGCTTAGCATCATAGGAGTCAAGGACAGAACCAGGTTTCAAGAAAGACAGTTGGTAAATGCAGGATCCAGGTATTTTGGTGAGTATTAAAGTCTGCTTTTAAATAACTATCTACCTACCTTTCAACCCACACAGAATTGAATGTGGACTCTAGGAATCCTGAACAGACTAATTATTCATGGGGTGACTTGGGAAGGAAGTAAGCAGTTCATAATGAGACAAGCTGCTTTTGGGAATCTGGATAAACAATATTGTGATCTCACAATTTTGGGATAAAAACTTGGCCAGGACTGGTGGTTGAAGATGGAAGATTTGGAGTTATAGGATGACTAGAAACAGATAATCTGATGATTATCTGGAGTGCCCTAAAAGAAAAATCTCCTAAGTAGGGATGAACTTATTTATTTATTTTATTATATTACTTATTATTATTATTATTTATGCCTACAGCATCTGGAGTTTCTAGGTGGTCTCTCATCCAAGTACTAACCTGGCCTGACCCTGCTTAGCTTCTGAGATCAGACGGAATCGGGCTTGTTCAGAATATCTGGCCTAAAAATACTTTGCTATTCATGGCTGCACTATGAGGAGGGCTGTAGGTATAATAATTATGTCTCTATTTTTAGGAAGGCTCCATTAGTAATATTCAGTATCTTAAAATAAACACGAATTTATCATAGTATGATTTTGATTTGTGCACCAGAATATGTGACCTATACATATGGAACAAAAATAAGAACGATATTTCTAAAATCACAACCAATAAGAAAGAGGGTCAAGACCCTGAGTGGTTCCAGGTGGCCCAGTGGAGGGAGCAGAATTTCAGGTGCTCAGTCAAGATGCTGCTGGTGCAAGCTCACATCTTTTTGTGCACAGTGCACGTGGCATGTGGTGTCTCCAGTGCCAGGATGCCTCATACAGGGTGGAGGAGGGGCAGGCGCAAGCAGAGTACGGTAAAGAAAAGGCCCTTACCAGATAGAATTTTGATTTCAGTTAAGATGACCCAATTAAACCTGATTCCAGCAAGCACACTGGTGAGATGTGTCACTAAATACAGAGGTTTTCATTAAAAAAAAAAAAAAGGTTGAGATTTTAAAAGACTATTTCTTATTGGTTAAAATGTGGCCTCTGGGATCCTAATGCCTGAACTTACATCTCTGCTCCTCGCTCCGTGACCCTCTCTGTTTCTCATGCGTATGGTTGTTGTGATTATTAAACAATTAGCACGGGCTTTTGTCTAATGTCAGTTATTATTTATGTGTAGGACTAAATCTGGGGAAAAAGTCCTTGTCTCCTCCAATTGTTATTAATATTTTGACATCTTATTTTCCTACATATTTATTTTATTTGAAGAGTGTATGCTTCAAGTTTTTGGTATCATTGAAGGTGTTTTAGAGATAACCAACCTAACTTATTAGCACATATATACAATTGTATATGTATTTGAATGTATATGTATGTTCATGTTTGTGTACATAAGTAACTAGGGTATATATGTGTGTATGCATGGGCATATGTCTGTGTATATAGATTAAGGAGTTCAGAAGACCAAAATCAGCCTCACTGGGCTGAAATCAAGTTGTAGGTGGGGCTGTACTCCCTCCAGAGGTTCTAGGGGAGAACCTGATCTCCTCTTCCAGCCTCTGGTGACTGCTGTCACTCCTGGACTGTTCACATCACTCCAGTCTCTGCCTCTGTACTCACACAGAATTTCTCCTCTGCATGTGTGTCACATCTCCCTCTGCCTCTCTCTTATAAAGACAGTGATGGCATTTAGGGCCCATCCGGGTAATCCAGGATGATCTCTCCATCAGAAAACCCTCAGTAGCTTTAGTCATGACCCTTTTCCCAAGTAAGGTAACAAGTGTCAGTGATTAGGTCCTGATATTCTTGGGGGACCACCTTTCAGCCTACTACAGGTAGGTGTGTGCATGTGTGTCTGGGGACATATGAGTGTATACACATGTGCCTGTACATATATGTGTGCTAGGTGTATTGGGGAATTTGAGTGTGTGTGATATATGTGTATATACATGCTGTATATGATTATACATGCTGTGTGTGCAGCAAGGTATGTATATTGATGAGTGTGATTTTATGCATGTTTGTGTGAATGGGTGATGTGATGGGTACGCATGTATATATGTCTGCGTTTTTCTTTTTAGGGAAAGTAGGCTATGCATCTGACCTTTGCTTAAAATATTTTATTAAAGTTCTGAAAGGTGAACCAGTTGGTAGTCTGTTCTAAGAACCAGTGCTCTCTTAACAGATGGCTCAGATAAACACAATGTTTCTACCTTCCCAGAAATCATCTTAAGCACAAAATTAGTTTGTGAGAAAAGAGCAACCTTGTTTAAACACTAGGAAACAAGCAAGCACATACCTCTCTGACCTCTGAACATGGCAAGAGGACCCAAGTGGGAGTGGTACCCATGGCACAGGGGTCTAGTACTCCTTTTAATCTCAGATGGCCTAGTAAATGGGTACTGGCCTGCCAGAGTCAGGGAAGCCCTATGAAAGCCAGACAGAAAGTGTAATACAGGGTTTTAAAATTTCTTTCCTTCTGCATTTGAAAACTTGTGTGAAAACCGCATTTGAGTTTTATGCAGATCAAACAGTGTTATAATTTGCATTGCTGGGAAAAATAGAGCCATGATGAGTTAACTGCACCAATGCAACTTCTTAAATGCCTAATGTGTATATATGATATATGATATACATTATATCTCCTACATATATACAATGAAATACTACTCAGCTATAAGAAAAGATGAAGTACTGCCATTTCTGACAACAATGGTGCATCTTGGGTGTATCATAAGTGAAATAAGTCAGATGGAAAAGGACAAGAACCATATGATTTCACTCATATATAGGATTTAAAACAAAGAAGAACAACAAACAAACTAATACAGGCAAAAGTCTGGTGGTTATCAGAAGGGAAGAGGGTGGAGGAGGCTAAAGAAGTCTAATGGTGATGGAAGGTGACTAGACCTTGGGTGGTGAGCACACAGTGCAATATACAGATGACTTAGAATTTTACACTTGAAAAAGTGTTATCAACAAATGTCAGTCACCTCAATAAATTTAATTAAAAAATTTCTATTATAGCCACTATTTCTTACCTCATGTTCACAATCCTTTATCTTTAATTATAAAATCCCAAAGCTCTGAAAACCTAAAGTACGTGTGTGTAAATACAATTTAGCAAAACTTGCCCTGAACTGTACAGTCTTTATCCCTAGAACACTTGTTCTGTTTGTTGAAAACATGTTCACGTGTTTAGTTAAGGAGTGCTACCTTACACCGAATTATGGGAAATAATATCACCTTTTAAAAATTTGAAAAATTCTGAATTCCAAAATATGTCTGGCTGGCCCCAAGAGTTTCGGATGAGGAAGGGTGGGCCTGAAGTGTTCTCAAAGTCCTACCCAATGCAGAGAAGATGAGAATAGGATGTACTGCTTAGGAAAGTGGAGACAGTATGAGCATCATTTCCAAATGACACCATACATTAACTAGAAAACACACGAGACTCAACTGAAAGGCAATTAGACATAAGATGACTGAACCCAAGCAAGCACGTATGTCAAAAAGACTAATCTTAGAATTTAAGGTACCTCATCTAGTTAATTAGTTTTAATGGCTGAGATTAAATGGTCTGATTTTGTGCCCTAAATTTGGTTCTCGCCTATACTTGTGGTTCCTGCCTGTACTTGTGGCCAACATCCCACGTTGCCTTCCAGTTTCTCTGAGACTCCCAGGGATGGCAGATCTGACTCTGAACAGCAGCTCTGTGATGAAGAAACCCTGGCCTGAGTGGCCTATCTTTGGCCCGGCCGGCCTGCTTAGATCTCTGTTCTCCTGACCTGGGATCCTGTGTCCACCTGGCTGGATTTTGTGCCTGGCTGTTGCCCCCAGTCCTTGTTTGCTGGTTGTCTCTAGAATGACGCCCTTTGCATCTTTATGAATGCCAACTTTGGTCTTTTTTTAAAAATTACATTCAGACTGCTTTGTTGAAACTACCTACAGAGTGATTGTTTAGCACAACATATAAACAACCTCAAAAATCAGACACAGAATGGTGCGGCTGTGCCTATACTCCCAGAGAAGCCACTGAGTTTTGGTGACATTTTAAATATGAACAGTGATCAATGATGCATCTGGAATATACACTCTGAATCACACAAAACCATTAATTGTTTCTGTACCAGGTAAAGCTAAAGCAGTGGGAAGCATTTTATATGATATGTTTCTGCTTCACGCATGAGCAAGGTCATAGAAAGAATCTGTTCAGAGAGGTCCTCTTTCTCTCTTCTAAAATATTTTCTTCTTCTTCCCTTCTCCCATTCCCACCCTCTTTCTTTATAATTCAGGTTTCTCACTTTTGCCTAAGTGGTCTGGTTTTGCCAGCCAGCTCCAAACCATCACTCATTAACTAAATATGACCTTGGGGAACTTAATTTCTTCTAAATGGAGATAATAATAATATTTTCTACCTCATAGATTTATTGTAGAAAATAAAGGGCATTAGACAGGTAGAACACTTAGAATACCCAGAGCAATAAATACTGAGTGCCTTAATTTTCAGGTACCACTGGTTGCATGTCCTGAGATGGACCCTGGCAGGACCTTCCTTTAGGGTCCTCATCCTTACAGGTAGAAAGAGCATGGGGTTCACTGTGCAGCTCTGCATCTGGTATCTGGGAAGTTCCTGCATTCAGATACTTCTTCTCTAATGTGGCTCAGTCCAGACAGCTGAGGGAGCTCATGGAGGAGCCCGGGGCTCTGCAACGAGACCACCTGCTTAACCTCAAATTCTGTTTCCCCATCTGTATCATGAGTATAACAAGAACCACTAACTCTCAGTTATGGTAAAAGTCATGCTAAGGTAATCTAGGTAAGGAACTAAGTATAGCGAACATGCCTGACATGTAGTAAGAGTCCTATGTAGTTGATATTATTATTGTTGTAGTTTTTTTTTATTGGTATTTGATTCTTTGAAAAAGACCTTGAATAACTGGGGCTCTGAGCCTCTCCCCACTCTAGTTTTCAGTCCCATGGTTATTTAATTTTTAATAACTTTAAAAAAATTTCAACAGCAATACATGTTCATCTCTGGAAGAAATATCGAAAAATTCTGTCCAGTATCTGCTAATCCTCTGCTCCAGGACAGAGTGGGAATGATCGTAGCTGAGGAGATGGCACAGGGTGGCTGGACAATTTTGCCTCCCATTTCAGTTATTGGTTGGCATTCAGTCTCATAGGAAATGATCACCAGGAATCATCTGTTTCCAAAATAAATATAGGCCGGGATAACTAAGTTTTTAATTTCTTCCTTTACATTTTTATCTTTACATTTCAAGAACAAGGTTCGGTGATGTAATAGTGTAATTCTTGAAAGTGGATATATACTGTCTACCACTGTCCTTATTTATTTCTAGCGTGATTCCACATAAGCAATAGAGGGCGCTGCCAATAGTTATTTTTTGTTAAGCATCAGGCACTTTCCATGTATTAGCTCATTCATTCCAAATGGTACCCTAATGAAGTAGGTGTTAGTCTCCTCTTTAGCCATGAAAAAACTAGTCCCAGATTAAATAACTTACCCAAGATCACATGGCTAGGATTAAAACTGAACTCAATATGACTTTAAGTTACTGTACCGTCCAAATTAGAGTGGACTGAAATAAATTTTAAAAATAAAAAATTTTCAACAATAATCTCTGCTAAGGTATTCATAAATACTTCTAGGACACAAAATAATAATATAAAAATGCAAATGTTAAACTACAGTCTAAGCATATTTTCCCTAACCTCTCTGTCACATCCCAATATGCACATCAAATACTAATATTTTAAAATCTAATACAGTCAGTCAATGGGGTTCATAAAGTTTTGCTCTCGTTTAAATTGTCAGATAGAAGAAGCTTATGATAAACAAACAGACAAGAGCAATCAAAAATTGCATGCGAGAGCTTTGGAAACATCTGAATACAAATCACTTTCTAAACACAGGCTTCTCTTATCATTGATTGTCTAAGATATGCAACCTTAGCCCTTCCTAGCACTGCAATAATAATGGAGGAAAGCCCAAAGCTCAAAATGATTAAAGCATTTAACACACAAAGTGAGCACTAGGGAGAAAGTCTTGTCTTCATTATATCAAGTGTTATGCAACACAATGAATATAGTCTCCCTTAGGTTTTATTAAACGTTCAAGGTCTTTAATTTACATTATTTTATTCTTTTGGATTCACCTTGAATTTACTAAAGGAAAAAAAGGGAACACCTCATAATAGATGAGAAGGTATAGTTAATAAAATACTTTAATGGATCTTAATAAAAGCCAGGTGAGGTGAAGGTGAACATCAATTTGCCCTGAAGTCACATTGATTAGTGGCCAAATATTTTGTGGGGTGAGAGCAAGTGCATTCATCATTAGGAGATATTAAAATTATTGTCTTCATATGCCTTTTCAGTTAAGTTTTGATCTTGTAATATCTTAGTTTTCTTTTGCTTTTTAAAGAAAGGAAAATAACCATAAAGTAGACTATAGTATTTGCCATAAAGCTTTGTATACAAGCATCCAGTGAAGTTGAATGGCTGAAGGAAGATGAACACTTTTCTTATTTTTAATCACATTATACCTCAGATCTTATAGATATCTACTTATTTAGCATTTATAGTGTCAATATTCTCAAGTGGTACTGGTTGGCCAGTATATGCATACTTGTAACATTTTGCTTGCTGAAAATTGTTTTTAAAATGTGTTCTTTTTAGTAAAAATAAAACATCACTATTTCAGCAAATGTAGCAAAAGAGAGAAAAAGTTTTGCAGCTCTGTCATAAGAGAATAAGCAATGTATTCATCGGTGTATTTATGTGTATATATCTAAAATAAGAAAAATTAATTCTGCCAAACATAAGCCTGCTTCTTTGTTTGTTTTTGCATTGTATTTTTTTCCTATCAAAGGCCAGAGATTATATCTCTCTTTGTCACTACTGAGGTTCCGGCATCCAACATAGTGTCTGGGATATATTAAGAGCTCAAAAAACATTTGCTGAATAAATATGTTAAAATTTTTTCATTTCATATTCTATAGCATCTTTTTAATGACTGCATAGCATTTCATTTCATATTGTAATTTATTTAGCCAAATTCCTTTGATGTTACTGATTTTTTTACTATTTTAAGTGAGAGTAAACATTAGAATAGCAAAATAATTTTAGAAGTCTACTTTAAATTTTTTGAAATTGTTGTTGCAAAAAGTAAAGATAAAAAAATTTTGATATCTATTATTAAAAAAATTACCAAACAAAAATCTCTTTTTCAGGATAAAATAAATTTCAGTAGAGGTATTTCATTGCATAATGTTGATCAGTAACTTATCTGAAATCTCATTTTAGAAAGTAAATAGAGCTGGAGCATAATGTCTGTCCCAGAGGTGTCAGGTTAGAAAGGATTTAAGACTTCACAATAAACTATAAGTAAACAGGATCATTTTGAAGAACTACTGCACATTCATTAGTGTCAAAGAAGGAATTTGGAAATAAAATAGCCATCAACTAACAATCCATGTGACAGTAACATTTCAGACTTCATTAGCAGAGAAAGAGAAAACAATCAAGAAATAGAAATGAAGAGATTTTCCAGTTTTTTTTTTGACATGGAAGGGATGTAATTCATCATCTTGACTATGACCCCTTGAATGTGTGAAACAAGAGTGCTCCTTGTATAGTCCAAGCCTTTCAAAAAGTCCACAAACTCTTTAAAAGTAAATTCACTTGAGCTGTCAAGTTGGATATAAACTGGCAATAAACAATTTAATTTGGAGAAGCATGAAGAAAGTGAAGCCACAAAAATTTAATAAAAAAGCCTTATGATACTGAATTTAAACAGTGGCTTATGAAACTGAGAACAACAAACATGATACATGCTCAGAAATAATAAGAACAAAGTCGGAGCCTAGAGACAATGTTCAAACTCCTAAGAGTGATGTCCAATTTTAAGAATGTACCTAAGTGGAAATGGAGAGATGAATTTTCAAAATGCCTGATCAAGCAACTTACTATAAAATTATCGATATATGGAAATGAACTTTTTGGTGGTTAACTTTTTGTGTCAACTTGACTGGGTTACATAATGCCCAGATAGCCAGTAAAACATTATTTTTGGATGTATATGTGAGATTCTCTCTTTGCATCAGTAGACTGAGTAAAATCATCCTACCCAATGTGGGAGGGCATCATCCAGTCTATTTAGGGTCTGAATAGAACAAAAAGGGCAAATTTGCTCCCTACTTGAGCTGAGATAGCCACCTTCTGTTGCCCTCAGACACTGGTGTTCCTGATTCTCAGCCTTTCGGATGCAGACTAAGCTACACCACCAGGATTCCTCTTCTCCAGCTTGCACAGACTGTGAAATCTCTCTGCCTTCACGATAGCATGAGCCAGTTCCTATTATCTCTCTCCCTCCCTCTCTCTCCCCTTCTGTTCTCCTCTCCCCCGCTCCTTCCCTCCCTCCCTCCATCCTTCTATCCATCCATGGCCTATCTACTGGCTCTGTTCCTCTGGAAAACCCTAACTAATAAAAATTTTAAAGCTTTTCTTTTGTGGTGTTTCAAGAACAGAGAAGAAAGATAACAGTGTTGGAAAAATGATCAATTTTCTGCTATTCCCTAAGCAGTCTATATGCTAATTTGTTGTGTTTTAACTCATCTATTATTAAATAGGGCTATTGACCTGATTCTAGACTTTTCATACATGGAGGTAATTAGAATTTCAGAGCAGAATATGGTTTATCTTGAAAGTTGGTGAAATGAACCAGAGTGTTGTTCTTCTAGAAAGTTACCTAGATTATTTTTCTCTCTACCCTCCTCTCCTTTATTCTGATTTTTAGAAAATTATTTTGAAGATTTGTTATAGTTATACTTTTTTTCTGTCATGTCTGTGAGGAAATTCCAAAAGCTGAATTTTCCCAAAGGAACTTTGAGAAGGAATTCCATTTCACGCAAACTGAAGGGCAGTTCGAAGGTCTAATAATTCTAGCTTTATTCATTCAACAGATATTTATTGAGTTCTAGGTGCTATGTTATACACAGAAGATACACACCTTACATTCATGGAGCTCCCCTTTTACCTGAAAAGCTAAAAATAAATCACATACAAGACTAAAACAACATAAACTATTTATAATGTGTGATAAGTGATAGGAAAGACAAGAATAACGGCCTGAGATACAGCTAAGAATGGACAAGTCTACAGTTTCAGGGTAGTCAATGAAGTCTTTTCCAAGGAAGTGAAGATTAAGATGAGAGCTGAAGGATAAACAGGACTTAGTCATCTGAAGAGCAGATGAAGAGGGTCCCATGTAGAAAAATGAATCTGTACAAGGCTATGAGGCAGGCGAGAACCTATTGTGTTTAAAAACCTCAAAGAAATCCAGGGGGGCTGGATGATGAGTGGGTGAGAGAAAGGGCCTGGGGGAAGCTGGTGAGGCAGTCAGCGCCAGAACATGCAGGGTCTGTGAGCCACAAAAAGAAAGTTCAGATTTTATCCCAAGCACAATCCCTTAAGAGATGTAATCAGAAGTGTGACATAATCATCGCACAATGTGATTTATGTTCTAAGAAGATGACTTTGGCCACTGAGTGGAGAAGGTAGTGAAAACAAGGAAGAGCAGAGGCAGAAACACTGTCAAAAGTTGTAGATGTTTTAGCTGGAGGATAATAGTGGTATTATCAGAGCAGATGGAGAGAAGTAGATTCACTGAAGATAGATTTTGATAACACCATCAGATTGATTATTGGTAAAAATTGTATATTGGAGTTGAACTAAGACTTTAGTTTGTGTATCAGGATACATGGTGATACCTGTAGGGCAGATTGCAATCTATTGATTAGAACAAGGTTTTCTTGAACTGTTCTAGTGATAAGAATCATTTGGGGTACTTGTTAAAAATATCTGGGTTCCATCCTAGGCTCACTGAAGTGGATTCTCTCAATGTCAGATGAAGGAAGCCTTCATTTTGACAAGCACATGATGGGGGAAAGAGAAGGCTTGATTGCAAGGTAGAGGTGATTAAAAGGCCATTGGGCTTCCATTGATGAAACCCAAAGACCTTAATCAAAGTACTCAGCATGCTATCTGGCACAGAAGACTCAATCATAGCTTCAATCCAAGTATTACATTTGAATAGATCTTCAATTTATTGTATTAATTTAATTCATTGTGTTAGTTCAGATAGCATTAACTGCTATAACAGATGAATTCTGAAAGGATGCAGGTTCTAGAGAGGTCCCTTTTGTCTTGTGCCTATGCTATCCTGCAGGGCAGAGGTTTCTGAACCTTCTCAGTGCACGACACCCTCATTGTCCCAATAATTTTTTTCACAGTGTTCCCAAACCAAAAGAAACACATAGCAGTTCTGTTGATTAGGTAGTTAGCCCCAACAACTTACTAAGTATTTATGTCCTGACAATCTGGTAGCTATTTAAAATATTTAAAAAATGCACATAAATGAAAAGAAAATGTATCCTTAAATACCGCAATATGTACCTGTTGGATTATGTGTGCTCACAACTTAAACCCATAGATGAGATTTGATACCACCACCCCACCTCACCCCCATTTCCTGGTCCATACTGATTTTTATGCAGCACTTGCTTTTTCTTACAGCAACCACAAAGATAAGTTTTGGAAAGAAATACAGTGTTGAATCTAATGTTGAAACAATAGATTACCTCAAGCTAGTAGTTTGTGCAGTATTTGATAGATATTGCTATAATTCCCTGAAAATTTATAACATCCCAGGAAGACCCTGTGAATTGCTGCAGTTTCCTGAGGTACCTAATATACTGTTTAGAAACCAGCTCATGAGTCTTGGGTTATTATTGTCTTCCAGCTGAAGGATGGGAAATGAGAATGGAGGATCACTCATGGGAGATTTCTATGGTCTACTTGTGGAAGTGGCACACACTTTTGCTCTTCTTCTATTGATTAGAACTGTTACTCAGCCACACCAAACTTCAGAGACTAGGAAATGTGGTCTAGCTTCATGCCCAAGGAAAAAGAGAGAGACGGTTTTGGTGAGCAAGAGTAATTTGCTACATTCTTAACATGTGGCACTGATTTTTTTTTTTAACACAATTGTATCGAGTGGTCAGATCTGGATAGAAATGGCATGGCTTGCAGCCAACAGGCTGGAAATTCCAAATATATTAAGCCATTTACAACTACTAACTAAAGCATTGGTTTAGATCAAAGTTTCTCATTCTTGCTACTACTGACATTTTTGCACCAAAAAATTCTTTATTTGTGGGTGCTGCCGTGTGCATTGTAGGATGTTTGGCTGTATCCTTGCCTCTACCTGCTATCATACTCCTAGTTGTGACAACTAAAAGTGTCCTCAGACATTGCCAAATATTTCCTGGGTAGGGGCAAGATTGCCTCAGGTTAAAATCTACTGACTTATACAGAATGATATATCGTCATCTTATCAGAAGGCATTAAAAGACATTAGTTTTGGCTATTCCTCCAATTAAAGAGTACTCAGGAATATTTGTAAATATGCAATGTAAGACTACCATAGTATACATCATTGAGTCTATTTAAATCACATCTAAGCTCTTTTCAAATACTTTTCAATTGTATATTAATGAGCCCTTTCTTTGGGACTGAAGTACTCATTTTCCTACCTTCAGGAAGTATTGGCTGCTACTGGCTTACAGCTGAGTCCCTCTCTGGTGTGTATCTGCCTTTATCCCAAAGAAGCTGAAGCTGCCTTGTCCAGATTACACCTCTTCCCCAGAGGACAATCCTCACCTAATAACTGGTGGGTGTGGAGGGGATGGGAGTGTCCAGGCCTCCCTCCTTAATTGGGGTCCCTACAAGATTTCTGTCGCAAGTACATGGCATTTCAACCTCCCTCTCTGCAGTCTGGTTCTTCCCTTACTGCTTTACAGGTGTTGCTCCCTGGGGCAATTTCACATAAAATTCTTGCATGAAAACCTGTCTCAGTCTAGTTCCAGAGAACCTGACCTACAACACACACCTTCAACTCCTATTTTAACTTAATACATATACCATTGTCCCCCAGCTTTTTGATGTTGGAAAAATGCCCGTTGTTTTATTACAGTTCTGCTTATCAGAGTGTTACCATTTTTATGTATCACTTACGATTCCAAACTTCCATCTTTTAAAATGTAGTAGGAACCTAAATACAGATGCAAAGCTGAGTGCAGAATGTTTTTAAATTTAACCATTTCACTATGTTTTACCACCCTTAATTCAAAAGCAATTTTTGTTGAGACTCACTTTTACCAATTTTCTCCAGCTCGTTCTACTTAGTCATAGAAACAATAATTTTCTTTGTACACTCATATTATCTGCTTATATTCTATTTAATTAAATCATATAGTTACAGTTATGTGCGAAACTTGCATAAATAGGCTTGGGAACAAGCACAGCTAAGGGTAAACTCACCTGGTAAGTGAAGTCACCAAGTGTGCAGTAACCTGGTAAACCGCTATAGGTCATAGCATCCCTATATTTGACAGCACAAAAGGCTAATACACTGAGTTAGGTGAATGAACCTGTCAGAGCTTCTAGATCTACCCAGCCGAAAGCCTCAAGGGCTTGATCCTTGTCTGACTAATGCTCAACTGGCCAAACAGGATTGTACCACTTTAGGAAAACTGGCATCTTCCTGGTTCTTATTTAAGGTAAGGAAATTTAGGCTTAGAAAGATAAATTGTCTTGGTGAGATCCAGTATTTAGAAATAAGTTTTCTTTCTGACTATTAGGACAATATTCTTTCTGCTGCACTACACCACAGACTCAGACTGGAAAGATTAGGAATTGTAATTTATTCACAAATCTCAGACTTTTGGTTCCTTGAAAGTAGCATGAAAATATTAATGTCTGATGTTCACTGGGATACATGGAAGGTAACGTGTTCTGGTATTAGTTTAGTATTCAGAATTGTGAGCCACCTTCCCTGACACTCCAATCAAGCTAAAATTAACTCTGAGGTAATGAGGATTTAGGTAAACTAGTCCATGTAGGTAATTATGAAAGCAGTTCTTACTATTAAATAGCAAGCATTTTCATTTGGGACACTTTACCATGGTATTTTATAAATGCTAGTTCTATGCACCTTCTCAAGATTACAAAGAAAAAATAGCTGTTCTTTTTATTTTTTAAAAAAAGAAATTACACAAAACATTTCTTTTACCTCTTAGTAGAATTGACAAAGAATTTATTAAAAATACTTTTTTTTCCAGCCTACATATTAACTATAAAAACTCTCATCTGAAACAACTGCCTCTTCACGTTAAAAGCATCAGGTAAGTAGCCCTTTTGGTTTAAAAATACTGTGTTATTTTTTCAACAAAATTGAAATATATTTTTCATTTCATGAAGAATTTGTGTGAATATATGTGTGTTGCACATATACATTTGTACATATATTTAGTTATAAAAGTACAATATATGTATGTATTGCATATGTAAACACACGGGAATACTAAAGCTCAGACACAATAAACTTCCATTTTAGAGAAGTGAATTTCATACCACTGGAGATTTGGGGACAGATTATTCAGAATAAATCAACTAAAGAAATGTTCTAGTTAATATATTAGCTAGATAATAATAATAATTGCATAGACAATTATCAGCAGCTCATACTGCTTAGACTTTCTGTATATTTAGAAATTTTTCAATTTTTGGCTATAACAAATAATGTTGCTATGAATGTACTTGACCAAATCTTTTGGTACACATATGTACACATTTCTCTTGGTTCTATACCTAGGGGTATAGAACCAACATGTCTATGCCCCAATGGGTCATGGGGCATAGACATGTTTATTTTTAGTAGTTACTACCAAATGCTTTTCCATAGGGAATGTACAATTTAGACTCCCACCAGCAATGCTGTACATAGCTGTGTATCCTCACCCACATAGTCTTTTTAATATTGCCTATTATGGTATATGTAGGATGATATTTCATTGTAGCTCTAATTTGCATTTTCATGATGACTAATAAATGAATGCTTCTATGTATGCTTATTAACCATTTGGACATTATCTTTTGTGAAGTGCCTGCTCAAATCTTTCATCCATTCTTCTACTGGATCATTTATTCTTTGTCATAATGATTTGCAGGAATTCTTTATATTTTTGCGATATGAGCCCTTTCTGAGATATTGTAAATATTTTCTTCCACTCCCCCAGTATTTTCTGTATTAGCCCTAGGGCTATTGGACTGTTTCATGATTAATCATTTTTGAGAGGAAAAAAAACACACTAGCTTTCATAATAGCAGCCTTGAGTTGAAGACTTGGACTACTACTGAATGATATAGGACAAGTCTCTTACTTAACCATGAAGAAATCTGCTCCCGTTGTAGAATGGAGCTAATATTATTTACACTGTGTCGTGAGGGCTTACATAAGATGTTTTAAGTGATAGAGCCTAGTATAGTGCCTTGAACATATTAGATACTTAATATATTTTATAGGATGAAGGGCAATAAAATGCTCATTACTTAATCTCATCCTGAATATCTGATACTGGCTATGGACTTTTTAAAAAATTCTCAGCTAAAAGTTCAGTATTATTGTAGAACCTCCCTGAGGCATGCATTATATGCCATTATGTCTTCCTTATCCCTTCTTATAAACTCAAGGAAGTAAAAAGCCCAAAATAACCACCTTCTGCTCTTGTTTCTTTAAATGAGAGTCAGAATGTATTTTTTCTGTGGAAGTAAAATGTATTAGATTTCATAGGAAAATAAATATGTTGGAAATGTAAAGATTTCCAAAAATATCAATGATATATATTTTTAAGAGAAACAATTTAAGTATTTATTCAATAGTAACCAGTAAATTATCTTCCAAATCTTTCTCAGTAGGTTTTATTGGCATTTTGATAGATAATTTATAAGTTAAACATACACCTATACTTCTATCTTATATTTGTTCTGTTAAAATGTTAATGACATTTAGTTCTCGTTCTTAGGAAAGTAACGAGTCCAGAAGTAGCCAGGAGACAGTGCAGGTCAGCACTCCTGCATAATGGGACATTATGGTCTCAGGCAAATATCCAAGTACAAACTTGAGAAACAATGGGGAAAAATATCATTTCTGGATTTGAGAATTTTCTAATCAGATTATCAAGTGCAAGTTTATTATTATTAATTTATGTTTTTTAAAAAATTCACTATTTCTATTGTAGCCACTGATGTTACTTATACCTAAGGTACCCATACTCAATGTCTTGAAATTTCAGGCAAAGGACATTTACTTTGATAGAGGCAAGACAGAAAAAGAATTGAGCAAAGTGAATATTACCAATATTCTTATTATCAGAGGAGCTACATTAATTTATGTATTCTAGAAGGGTAGATTTGATCAGGTGACAAGACATAGAATTCTGCCCTTTGCTTTTCAATAAACGTTTATTGGAGTTAGTATTCTCTCAGGCTATATAATAGTTTTTTTTAAAAATCCCCCACTTCCATTCTACTTATAGGTCTTTGTTTTCCTTCCCTCAGGAATTCATTTAGAAAATATAGGAAAGTGCTAGGAGAAGAATCCTTGCCTTTCAATTTGTTACTAAACTAGTCCCAAGTAGCATATTGACTTCCAAGGTTAGTGGGTTGATAAAAATTCTAGGGGGGAATAATGCAAAACCTGAATTGGTTTTTAATTATATTATCCTTTGAGAAATTGTCACTGAATGAATCCTACATTTTCAGTTTCCTGAAATGCAACAGGTACTTTATAATTACCAGAGACCAGGCATATGTTTACAGTAAATTATCTGAAGAGATGTGTTAGCCAGCTTTGGAAATCCTCTTATCTTCCATCAGATCAGCTCTGGGTATTAGCTGAATATCCCTCATGTGAAAGCTTGCTTTATATTTATATTTGATGGAACCCTGAATTCTCAATTTTGGTTAGTACCTACTGGTTTAACACTAAAAACATAAGTTTTAGACACTTGAATACTTCAAGTTTATACACTTTAAATATAAATTGAACAAATGAATAGACAGAATCAAGGGGTTTGAGCAGAAGATGTGTTAAATATCCAGCTATGCTGGAAGGATTTTATAATGATTATATCTATTTTGAAAAATTCCTTGAAGACAATGCTTTAAAGGACCAGCGAAATTGCTCTAACTGGCTTTGAAGTTCTTAAAAGATGCAAAGAAACACTGAGACCAAGGGATCAAATTTCCTCAGATCTTCTAGAAGCAAGGGAACTGCAGAATCCCTGCCTTGGGAACTGGGAGGAAGAAGAAAGAAGTTTTGTGAGTTTCATTCTTAGGCATAGAAACTGGGGAGAGAAATCCTGTTGGGATCTTATTCATATCGGTATGTATGTAGACCACGAATTGGTAAAATTCTCTAAGGTTTATAATTTCTCCTAGTGATGACTGTCATCTTACATATTTCCTATAATGATCAGCAGTGAAATCATTGAAATATAAGGTCTGACTGTGTTAGTATTTGGGAGCAGTGATGAAAGTTATTTACTTTCTACTAAGAGCTACTCTTGCTGATAGAATGAGTGATGTGACAGTCACCAAAAGGAATTTGACATAGAGAAGAAACTGGGCCTGAGAGGTGGCATAAACTGCCCCTGAGTTTTGTCCCTGTTCCTGCAGATTCCGTTTAAGGATAGTTGCAGAATGTCACATTAAAATTTTGAATCACCTGAAATCTCTAAAAATGTACACATAATTTACACTTAAAAAGCACCATTTTGTCATGATAGCAATGGCACAAGTAGTATTAAAAGTAATTTTCATATTTGGGTTATTTTAGAAACAGTCTAAAGGGAGACAACTGTGATGTCATTCCTTAAACAATAACAAATAAAAGGCCAAATCATGGGGCTGTAGGTATATAGATTTCACTTTTAACTGTAGCATTTATTCCCTTCCTTTATAAACTACTTCCTTTATGAAGTAGTTCACATTTTTTTATTATGCAAAATTTCTAACACACACAAAAGTACAGAAAATAGTACAATTAATCCATATATCTGTCATCTGGATAATCAAGATTTTTTTATACTTGCTTCACCTATCTCTTATTTTGAGCTAAAATTTTAAAACATATCTACGACCTCATCTAAGGATTTAAAATTTCCAATGTGTTTTAATTTTGCTTGCTTTTGATTTTACCGATCTCACTGCAAGTCATTATAGCAGGTAATACTATAGTTACCTGATAGGGAAGAAAGTTAAGGCCCAGACTTTTAACTTACTGAAAGTCACTCAGGTAGTTAGTAGCAGAGCTATGATCATCTCTTTCTTAGTCCAATAGACTTGTTGGGATAACTTGCCAGTTCCCAGTGCCCCCTATGCTTGAGAACTGACCACATGAAAAGGCTCCACATAGATGTTCAACCCCAGCTGAAGTCCTAGCTGACTCTCAGAATTTCTGCATAACCCATGAGTGAGGAAGCCTTTGAGATGTTTGCAACTCCAGCCACTGTCTGATTGCAATTACACTAGAGACCCTGGGAAGACCACCTAGCTAAGCCCAGTCAACCTCAGAACCCAGAAAAACGAAATGAATGGTGCTATTGTTTTAAGCCACCATATTTTGGGTAGTTTGTTACGAAGCAAGGCATAACTAACATAGTGACCATATGTATTGGATTATTTAGGACTGATTCAAATTGTTTCTTCCATTTATCAGATAGTAACAAGCAAAAAATTATATAGTAATTTTCATATGCAAGGCATTAAGTGCTTTATATGAATTATTTTAATGCTCACAATGGGTCCATGAATTAGGCCCAAGGCCACACAATTTATAAATTTTGTGCCAAGTTTTAAACCAGATGGTATGACTCTTAAGTCCATGTACTTACATACTACCCTAAATTGCCTCAGATCCTTTTGCCTCAATTCTGTGTCCCTGATATCCAGTAGGTATGACAATACATAGAAAACAGCAGAGATAATATAATTCAAAATACTTCATACTAAGAAGTATTCATGTTTATCACATGTTTATTTTGTTTTTTTTAATCGAACAGAAAAACCAACACTCAACAAATGAAACTAAGAAAGCAAAATAAAACAAATTGACCCTAAATATATTCTCAAAATAAAATGAAAATTTATTTCTTGAGCAACTCGGAGAATGTGAAGGACCTTAGTCAACAACCCACTTATGTGAAATAATGAGGGACCGTATTTCTTATTATGCTGCAATAACTATCTTATTGTTACAAAAACAAAAGCTTTTGAGAAATTTATGAAAATACGTCCAAATATGTCTCTAGACATGGCTGAAGGAAATAGTGTAAGTAGGTTAAATGTTTTCTAATTTTCTTCTACCATTTCCTCTTGTGTTTTTATTTTCTCTTCTGATGACATAGTTGACTTGATATCTCCCCCTAAATTTAAGCCAGCAAATATTCATTGAACTTGGAATTTCTCTATGGGTATATATGTTATCAGAAGACTGTATTACAATGATGTCAACAATGGAGGGAGGTTGAGGTCTGGGGACTGAGGCCTTGTAATGAGAGAAACTAAACAAAAACAGGTGAGGACATTATAGGTAGGTCTTGAATTTTCCAAGCAAGGACAGGCAGGAAGACATTTCAGGTGGACGGACAAGCATGAGCAAAGTTATGAGGTGAGTTAGTATAGAGTTTACATAGCATTGAGTAGGCTACATGCTAGGAAGCCTTTTCAGGAGATTTGAGTAGATTGTAAAGAGAAGGGAATAAACACTTAGGCAGCACCAAATCATAGTATATTAAGTCAGGTACTTACATAGTATTTTATTTAATCTTCACCCAAATCTGTGGGGGTATTAGAGACATGTCAATATCCAAAGTTCTTTAGAAAGGGTCAGAACTCAAACTCCATGGGTAAATTAACTCTAGAGGTATTAGCTTCAGATTTTCTTCTCTATTTATTGAACAGGAGGCTTGGGCTACACAGTTAAAGAGATTTCTCTTTTAAGGGAAGGATGTTTAGAAGTAGCAGGTTGAAAGTTGTCTTTATCATGCAGCACATATCACTTTGGAGTTACAACCTACAGGACACAATCCCACTGTCTAATTTTCATAGTAGTCTGTTCCAGTACTCTGAGATTTGTTCTATAGTAAAGGGCAGGATAGGGTGCCAACCGTGTTCTGAACTGGCAAGAAGTCGAGCAGAATGGAGTTAGGATCACACATCGTTGCGATACTCCATTAACAAGGCTGTCTCCGCACCTGCTGTGTGAGGGACACTACTTACTCCTCCTGCTTCATAGGTTGTTAGTGACACTAAAGCTAATCAGACCACCATTTCTGTAACAACGAAACTTTGCTTTTTATCCTGGACAATACAATTGAAGACATTTCATTTAATTTTAAAACAATTTAAAATTTTCAGAACTTTTCAGAGGGTTTGAAGTGGTCAGGGAAAGGCTGAATTTTTTTCTTTATATCAGAACGTTAGCAGAAAGAAAAGTAAATGTGAAGCCAAAATACTCAAGTTTGGGATCCTGACTTGACCACTTTCTGAGGGTCCTGATGTGATGCTCTCATTGTCTGCTTCATGGGGCTGTTGTAAGGATTTGATGTTTAAATAAAAAGAAAATGCTTTGTAAGTTATCAAGGATTCTGCCAACATTGCTGCAATATGTAGTGCTGTTCTTATATGATTACAAGCTGGTACCACCCATCCATACTGACAAGATATTTTTGTCATATGATCTGACTCATTTAACAGGAACAAGTAGTTCAGAAGTCAGTACATAGGTTGACCTATAAATCACAGTAAGTCTGTCATGCATTTAGCCTAACACTCAGAAGCAGTATATAATCCTCCATCCATTTACTTGTACGATATCTCCACTGACTTCTTGGTATTTTCTCTCATATACATATATGAGGAGTAGGAAGTATAAAAGAAGGAGTTGAAGTTTCATCAAGATTTAAGTACTGAAGTCTCATTACAACATGAAAAATTTACAGATTCTTCCTTTGCCTCAACAGATCTGGGAACCAAGATAAAACATGGCTTATATTTTTCATGTATGTAAATTTTCCACATGCTTAAGTATAACAATACTTAGATCAAGCTTTGAGGATTTTTTTAGATTAAAAAACTGCCCTAGTTAGCCACAATTGTATAGTCAATGAAAAAAAAAAAAAAGGAAATAAGAAAATTGCTATTGAAGAAAATAGGACACTAAGATAAACTTTAGTTCTACTAGATTTCTTATGATCCACTAATTTTCTATTTTCTTTGAGCTGAAGTTGATCCTTGAAAGAGACATTTTAGGGAGAGAACACCGTTTCATTTGCCAGGGCATTGTGTCAGGTAGGTAAGCTGGTAGGCAGACTTTCTTCTTTTTCTCCATTGGTAACATTTATATAAAGAATTTCACAGAGTAAATGCTGCCTGGGGAAAGCTTTTCATTTTAATATGCAGAAGTGCCTTGTCATCCAGAATTTAAAGTCGTGTTACTTCATAGAGTCCAAAGCACAACAAAATAGTTATTTTATCAGCTAATCACATGTTGCTGAATTGGATTTAAGCCTGCTCTGCTGCTCTCATAACATCTTACAAATCACTGTCTGCACTTCAATAGGCTCCATGCGACATGCTGGTGGAATCTATTTCCGTTTGTAAAGACCTTCTTATTTCAGGAGTGACATTAATGATTATCTTTCCCTTTCACAAGGGCAACCACCAGCTGAATCGCCTAAGTGACTTCCTGTCCGCTTGGATGTTTAGAGTTTTGCAACTGGCACTGACTGGGGCAGCAAGATCAAATTTCCCTCCTCCATCTGGAAGCTTCCTGCTTCAGTCTCCTGCACCCTAACAACAAAATGAGGGCGGCCATTACCACCCTCACCTACCCCTCTTTAAGATTTGAATTTCTCATTGAATAAACATGAAGGCAGCAGAGCATTGTTTCTTTTTTAGGTGAACATTAACATTAAACAATAGATCTCCCTGGGAGTGGGCTGCTGCTGCTTGAATGCTAAGTTACTTCATTAAGACCAAGAAACTGGGAGACAGGTCCAAAAAGGTGGTATAGGAAGATGCTGAGCTCACTCCCTCCCAAGAACATATTAAATGTGCACCTAGATTTAGAGCAATTCATCCTGAGAGACAACTGAGAGCCAACTGAACAGCTTCTACACAACAAGTGAGACAGACTTCATAGAGGAGGTCCGGGAACTGCGTGATCTTTCCGGGAGCTAAGGGAACCTTAGTTGAGTGCCTTGTTTATGTCTCCTCTGCATTTGGATAGTGGCTGGGAGCTACATCCATGATCTCTAGCCAACCTGCAGGGCTGCTGTAGGGTGTCCCCAGCCACCTCTCTCCTGTAGCTCACTCCAGCAGGACTCAGTACACAATGAATGCATAAGCTCCCCCTCCACCCAGAGATTGATCCAGAGGGTGTGGCAGGGTGCTACAATGCATACACAACTGCGTGCATGTGGGGCTGCCCGCCAAGAGAGAGTGAGGAGCTAGCAAAATTCTATTATCTATATGCAGGGCTGCCTCATCCAGAGCAAATGTGGTGGTAGCAGAGCAGTATCTGCATGCAGGACTGCCCCATATAGACTAGGTGGGGTGCTGTTGCCCTGCCTGAAGTGGGTGTGGACTAGCAAAGTGTGGCAGTACATGCACACAGCGCTGCCCAATTCCGAGAAAGGGTGGAACAAAGCATTAAGATATCTGCATGCAGACTGCCCCGTAAAGAGACACCAAGGTGCTGCTGTGTGAGCATGTGGAGCTGCCCTACCCAGAGAGGCTGCAGAATAAGCAATGTGTGGCAGTGTGCATACAGGGGGCTGCCCCACCCTGAGAACATGCAGAACTAGAAAAGCCTCATCTTGCAGGTACTCAGAGCAGCCTGACCCAGACCTAGCTTAGGAACAGACAATTAAAGCAGCAGAGCACAGCCCCTGTGCACTGGGCAGCCCTGCACACAGTGGGCAATCTTGCCTGGAATCCACCCCTTCTGACCAGACACCACAGGCACTGGCCCTGACTACAACTGGCCTGCCAAAACCATCTGGCATACAGTCTACACAGAGGCGACTTTTTCAAGATTGGGAGAGATAGCTTTTTCTGTAACTCAATGGAACAAATACAGAAAGTTAAACAAAATGGGGAGACAGAAGAATATGACCCAAATGAAGGAAAGAGAGATAAAACCTAGAGAAAAATGCTAATGAAACAGAGATAAGTAATTTGCAAGATAAAGAATTTTTAAAAATGGTCATATGGAGGCTCAAAAAAATTTGAGAATAAAACAGATTAGTTGTCCCCAACCATTTTGGCCCCAGGGACCAGAGCTCCTATGAGCATCTAATGTCTGATGATCTGAGCTGGAGCTGAGTCAGTGATGCTAGCACTGGGGAACAGCTGTAAATACAGATGAAGCTTTTCTGGCTTGTCCACAACTAACCTCCTGCTTTGTGGCTCACTTCCTAATAGGCTATAGACTTGTACTGATCCACAGTCTAGGGGTTGGGGACCCCTTGAATAGAGGAACTCAAAGACCACTTTAACAACGAGTTAGAAAATAAATAAAGAACCAATCAGAGTTGAAGAATAAAACACCTGAAATCAAGACTGTTTTAGAAAGAATTAATAGATTAGTTAATTCAGAACAGATTAGCAACTTGGAAGACGGAATAACAGAAATCAACCGAAACAGAAAGGAAAAAATTTTTTTAATGAAAATAGTATAAAGGACCACTGGGATAACATCCAGTGCTCTAATATTCACATTGTAGGTATTCTGGAAGGAGAAGCGAGAAAAAGAGGCAGAACATATATTTAAATAGATAAATAGCTAAAAACTCTTCTTATCTGGAGAAGAAAACAGATATCCAGGTTCAAGAAACATAGAAAATTCCAAACAAAATGAACCCAAAGAGGCCCAAACCAAGATATATTATAATTAAAATGACAACTGTTAAGGATAAAGAAACAGTCTTGAAGTAACCAAGAAGGGAACAAGTCACATACAAAGGAAATCCTATAAGGCTATCAGCTGATTTCTCAGCTTTAAAGGCCAGAAGGGAGTGGCAGGAAATATTTTAAGTGACAAGAAAGGAAGCTACAACCTAGAATACTATATGGCAAGGTTATTATTCAGAATCAAAGGTTAGCCACCACTAAACTGACTTTACAAGAAATGTTAAAAAGTCTTTTTGATGCAGAAAATAAAAGTCCATAAGCAGAAATAAGAAAATACAAAAAGAAAAAAATTCACTGGTAAAGGCAAATATATAACACAGTGAATAGACCACTTTAAAAAGCTCATATGAAGGTTAAAAGACAAAAATAGTTAACTATAACTACAATAAATAGTCAGGAGATACACAAAACATATAAAAGATGATATAAAAAACAAAGGGGAGAGAATAAAAATGTAGTGTTTTTAGAATTCATTTGAACTTAAACACCTATCTACTTAAAATAGACTGCTATAAATATAGACAAATATATATGAACCTCATGGTAACCATAAATGAATTAACTTACAAAAATATACAAATAAAAAAATGAGAAAGAAACTCACACTAAAGAAACCAGTAAATCGAAAGGGAAAAGATCAAGAAAAAAGGAACAGAGAAAAACAAAACAACCAAAAGAAAAATAGCAATAAGCACATAACCATTAATAATTTCTTTAAATATAAATGAATTTAATGCTCCAATCAAAAGACATAGGATGGCAGAAAGGATTAAAAAAAACAAAACCCACCAATATGTTGCGAGACACACAGACTAAAAATGAAAAGATGAAAAAAGATAATCCATGCAAATAGAAATTTAAAAAAAAGAAAAAAATAAGCTGGGGTAGCAATACTCATATCAGACAAAATAGACTTCAAAACAAAGAATGTAAAAAAGAAACAAACTAGAACCTAGAATGGCAACCTACATATGACAAGTTTTCATTCAGAATGTAGAGTTCTCTACCACTAAACTGGCTTTACAAGAAATGTTAAAGAGTTTTTTTGATGCAGAAAAAAAATCATAACCAGAAATAAGAAAATATAGGAAAGAAAAAATGTCACTAGTAAAGGCAAATATAAAACACAGAGAATCTAAGAGACTAAGAGTGTGAAAAGAGACAAAGATAATTACATAATGATTGTCATCCCAAGAAGATCATACAACAATTGTAAATATCTATGGACCCAACATAGGAGCACCCACGTTTATAAAGCAAATATTAATGAACATAAAGGCATAAATTAACAGTAATGTAATAAATTAACAGTAATGCAATAATAGTTGAAAACTTCCATGCTCCACTTACTCAATGGATAGATTAAGACAGAAAATAAATATGGATAATGGCCTTAAATTCCATAAGAGACGAGTTTTGACTTGATAAACATTTCATTCTGAAACCACAGGTAATTCATTTTCTCAAGTACACATGGAATATTTTCAGGATAGACCACATATTGGGCCATGAAACAAGCCCCAATAATTTCAAGAAGTTTTAAATTATATCAAGCATTTTTTTCTTACCACAATGGCATGAAACTAGAAATCAATTACAGGAAGAAAACTAGAAAAAACACAAATATGTGGAAATTAAACAACATGCTACTAAACAACCAAAGGGTCATAGAGGAAATAAAACATGAAATCAAATACTTGAGATAAATGGAAATGAAAATATAATTCTATAAAAGTTATGGGTTACTGCAAAAGCAGTTATAAGAAAAAAGTTCATAGCTATACAAGCCTACCACAAGAAACAAGAAAAATCCCAAATAAACAATATAACTTTATACCCAAAGGAACTAGAAAAAAAAGAACAAAACACAAAGTAAGTAGAAGGACACAATAAATATCAGTACAGAAAAAAGCAAAATAAAACTAATGATAGAAAAAAAAATCAATGAAACCAAGGTCTGGTTTTTCGAAAGGATAAATAGAATTGACAAACCTCTAGCAAGACTCATTAAAAAAAAAAGCACAAATAAATAAAATCAGAAATGAAAGAGGAGAGATTACAACCAACACCGCAGAAATAATAAGTATCATTAAAGAGTACTGTAAACAATTATATGTGTCAACAAATTGGAATGGATAGAAGAATGGATAAATTTTCAGAAACATACAACCTTCCAAGTCTAAACCAGGAAGAAACAGAGACTCTGAACAGATTGACTACTGCAAAAAAAAAAAAAAAAAAAAAAAAAGTCAACAAATTAAACCCAAGAACCAGACTGCTTCACAGGTGAATTTTACTGAACATTCAAAGAATTAATACCTATTATTCTCAAAATATTCCAAATAATTGAAGAAAGAATACTTCCAAACTCATTCTATGTGACCAGCATTACCTTGATACCAAAACCAGACAAAATCACTACAGAAAAAGGAGAATTACAGCCCAATATCTTTGATAAACATAGATATAAAAATTCTTAACAAAATATTAGAAAAGTGAATTCAACAATACATTAAAAGGATTATATACATGATCAAATATCATACGATTGACTCAATAGAAAAGGCATTAGACAAAATTTTTATTCATTTATGAGGAAAAACTCAATTAGAATATAGAAGGAACTTAGCTCAATGTTATAAAGGCTATCTATGACAAGCCCACAGATAACATCATACTCAATGTTGAAAAGCTGAAAGCTTTCCTCTAAGACCAAGAACAAGACAATTACTATTATTCAATATAGTATTAGAAGTCCTAGCCACAACAATCAGGCAAGAAATAAAAGGCATTTAAATTGGGAAAGAAGAAGTAAAACTGTCATTATTTGCAAATGTCATGATACTATATATAGAAGATACTAAAAAAATCCACCAAAAATTAATAAAATAAATAAATTCAATAAAGTGGCAGGATATAAAGTTAATATACAGAAAATCTGTTGCATTTCTATATACTAATGATGAATAATCAAGAGAAATTAAGAACACAGTCCCATTTATAATTGCATCAAAAAGAATAAAACACCTAGTAATAAATTTAACCAATGAAGTGAAAGACCTGTACTATGAAAACTATAAGACATTGAAAGAAATTGAAAGAAATTGAAAAGGACACAAATAAATGGAAAGATATATCATGCTCATAAATTAAAAGGCTTAATATCATTTAAATGAGCATACTACCCAAAGCAATTTACAAATTCAGTGCAGTCCCTAACAAAATATCAATGGCATTCTTTTCAGAATTAGAGTAATCATAAAATTTATATAGAATCTCAAAAGACCACAAATAGCCAAAGCGATCTTCAGAGAAGAACACGATGTGAAGTATCATGTTCCTTGATTTCAAACTATCCCATAACACTACAGTAATCAAAACAGTATGGAACTGGCACAAAAAATGAACATATAGATCATTGGAACAGAATAGACTCCAGAAATATGCCCTCACTTATTTGGTCAATCAATCGCTGACAAAGAAGGCAAGAATATACAATAGAGTAAAGACAGTTGATTCAATAAATGGTGTTGGGAAAACTGGACAGATATGAGCAAAAAATGAAACTGGAACCACCATCTTTCATCATACATAAGAATAAAATAAAAATGAATTAAAGACTTAAATGTAAGTTCTGGAACCATAAAAGTCCTAGAAAAAAATATACACAGGAAACTATTTGACATGAGTCAGAGAAATATCTTTTGGATATATCCCCTTGAGCAAGGGTAATAAAAGCAATAATAAACAAATGAGACATCAAACTAAATATCTTTCCCAACATCAAAGGAAACCATTAATAAAACAAAAAGACAACTTATTGAATGGGAGAATTTACAAATGATATATCAAATAAGAGGTTAATACACAAAATATGTAGAGGACTCATACAGCTCAACATAAACAATTCAATTAAAATTTGGGCAGTGGTCATGAAGAGACATTTCTCCAAAGAAGACATGCAGATGGCCAAGAGACATGCTAAAAGATATTCAACTTCACTAGCTTTTAGGGAAATGCAAATCAAAAACATGATGAGATACCACTTCTTACCAGCAGAATGGCTCTTATCAAAAAGTCAACAAATAACATGTATTGGTGAGAATGTGGAGAAAAGCCAACCCTTTACATTCTTTCTGAGACTGCAAATTGGAATAACCACTATGGAAAACAGTATGGAGTTTCCTTAAAAATTAAAAACAGATCTACCTTATGACCCAGCAATTCCACTTCTGGGTATTTATCTGAAGAAAATAAAACACTAATTCAAAAAAATTATGCACCCCTCTGTTCACTGCAGCACAATTTCCAATAGCTAAAGTATGGAAGCAACCTAACTGCCCATCAATAGATGACTGAGTAAAGATATGGTACATATATACAATGGAATATTTCTCAGCCATTAAAAATTAAATGTTACCATTTGCAATGATGTGGATAGACCTAGAGGGTAAGTTAAAGAAAGACAAATGCCATATGATTTCACTTATATGTGGAATCTAAAGAAATTATAACAAACCAAACAGCTACAATCCAACAGACAACACCCAGCCTAGTACACAGGCACTTCTGAGAGATCTATGCATCAGAACATTTGAAAGTGGGTAAATCTGGCAATCTGGGGAAAAGGAAAGGGATGAGATTGGGTACTGGTACTGCAAACTCAGGCCAGAGCTCCCTGCAAGATGTGAGGAGGAAGAGTTAGGTAATAGTTTTCACTTTTGGAAGCCCCAAGCAGTCCTGCCTGAGTGATTAGCATATTCCAAACTCCAGAGCCCAGTGATCAGCACAGAGAGCAGGGCAGAGACTGAATGTAGAGAGGCCATACTGGAAAACAAAACCTCTTATCTGCTAAAGAGAGAGCATTAAATAATAAATTCACTTAAAAGAAAAAAAAAAAAGCAGAGTACATTCCCATTTATGCGTAGGCAAAGAAGTAATCATCAAACACCATGAATAACCAAGGTGACAAGGCATCTCAGAAAGAAAGAAAGAAAACTTAAAATCTCCAGAAAATAAAGATATAGAAATATGCAATTCAAATGACAGAGAACTCAAGATTGTATTTTTGAAAAAACTCAATGAGATGCAAGAAAATTCTGATGAACAGTTTAATGAACAAGTGGACTACTTAATAAGGAGATTGTAACTCTAAAAAAGAACTAAGCAGAATTACTGGAGCTGAAGAATTCATTAAAAGAGATAAAGAATGAAATAGCAAGCCTGGGAAATAGAGCTGACCAGATGGAGGAAATAATTAGTGATATTGAAGACAGAAATTTGGAAATGAGTTAGGAGAGAGAGACTTGAGAGTAAAAAAATGAAAGACTATACAAGAACTATGTGACACTATTGGAGAAAGCAATATAAGAATAATGGGTATACCAGAAAGAGCAGAGAGGGAGAAGGGAACAGAGAGCATATTCAGTTGATGATAATTTCTCAAACTTATGAAAAGAACTGGATCTTTATACACGAGGAGGGAGTAAAACTATTGAATGATAAAAATGACCAGCCAAGAATAATATATCCAGCAAAGTTCTCCTTTAGATATGAAGGAGAAGTAACAAACTTTTTAGACAAATAAAATTTTCTACCAAAAGGCTTTCATTACAGGAAATACTGAATGAAATTATTCTACCCAAAACAAAAGGACAGAAAGCAGGAAGGAATGAGTAAGATGATTAACAGAAACAGGAAATTGCAACTCTTATTAAGAACAGGGCATTATATACTTAAATATTTCATAATGGTTAAATACCGCCTCCGAAATAAAAAAAAAAGGAAGACAACAATTACCACAACCTAGAGATGGAACTCACAGTGTAAATAGGAATAATTTGAGACAATAAAAAACAAAAAAAGTGGAGAGAGTTAAGATCTGAATCTGCAAAGGGAAATGGAGATAAGATGAAAGCAAAAGAAAAAGAACTACTGTATATATGAAACTTTCCTTTACATAAATTTAATAGAAACCACACACACACACACAGAGCCAGAACTGAGATACGTAACATAAAATAAGAAGGAACAAAAGGGAGAACCATAGAATGCCACCAAATTAAAATAACAGACTCTCAAGGACAAACAAATGATGGAGATACTGAGCTACCAGAAAACAAGATAAAATGGCTCTCGGAAAACCTCATATTTCAGTAATCACCCTAGATGTAAATAGACTGAATCAGCAATAAAATGGCACAGAGTAGCTGATTGGATCAAAAAAACAAAACTCAACCATATGCTGCTTCCAAGAGACACATCTCAGCTTTAAGGACAAATATAGAGTCAAAATGAAAACAATATCCCCAAGCAAATGGCATCCAGAGAAAAGTGGGTGTATCCATACTTATATCTGACAAATTAGACTTCAAGAAAAAAAGGTAATGAGAGACAGTGATGGACACTTCTTAATTATAAAGGGAACAATACATCCGAAGCCGTAACACTTATCAATATATATGCTCCCAACTAGGGAGCATCAAAATATATAAAGCAACTACTAACAGAATTAAAGGGAGAAACTGACAAAAACACAATTATAGTAGGGAACCTAAATATTCCACTGTCAGCTATAAATAGATCATCCTCCAAATAGAAAATCAGTAAGGAAATAACAATCTTAAAATGACACGTAAAACTAATTGGACATAATCGACATTTACGGGGCCTTTCATTCCAAAACACCATATATTACACATCTTCTCTAGTGTGCAGAGAACATTCTCAAAGATCGACCATATGTTGGAACACAAAACGAGCCTCAACAAATTTAAGAAGATGGAAGTCATACAAAGCATATTCTTTGCCCATAATGCTTTAAAACTGGAGATCAACTGCAAAAGGAAAGGGGGAAAATTACAAGTATGTGGTGGTTAAAAAGTACGCTACTAAAGAACAACTGGGTGATAGAAGAAATAAAATGAGAGATCAAGAGATACTTAGAAACAAATGAGAATGACAATAAAACATATCAAATCTTTTGAGATAGAATGAAAGCAGTAATAAGAAGAAAGTTCATATCATTACAGGTTATAGGCCTGTCTCAAGACACAAGAAATAACCCAAATAAACAACGTGACATTTTAAAAAACTAGAAAAATAAGTGAAGCCCAAAGTCAGCAGAAGAAAGGAAATAATAATAATTACAGTGAAATTAAATAAAATTGAGAACGAAAAGGTAATAGAAAATTGTAATGCAACAAAGAGCTGGTTTTTTGAAAAAGATTAATGAAATTGAAAAACATCTGGCTAGACTAAGGAAAAAAGAGGAAGAATACAAATAAAATCAGAAATGAAAGAGAAGTTATGACAGATACAACTAAAACATAAAGCATCATAAAAGAATACTATAAAAAAATATGCCACCAAATTTAATAACCTAGAAGAAATGGACAAGTTTTAGACATATAAACCTTCCTAGACTGAATCATGAAGAACTGGAAAATATAAATAGACCAAATGACAGTAAGAAAATTGAATCAATCATCAAAAATCTCTCAAAAAGTAAAAGTCTAGGACCAGATGGCTTCACTAGTGAATTCTACCAAACATTCAAAGATAATATCGATCCTTCTCAAACTCATCCGAAAAATTGAAGAGGCAATATTTCATAACTTATTTTATGAGGCCAAAATTACTCTGATACCAAAACATGGCAAAGACAACACAAAAAAAGAAAACTAAAGATTAATATCTCTGATGAATACAGAGGCAAAAATCCTAAACAGAATACTAGCAAATCAAATACAACAACACATTAAAAAGATTGTACATCATAATCAAGTTGGCTTCATTCCAGGGGCACAAGGATGGTTCAACATACATAAATCAGTTAATGTGAGACATCACATAAAGGATAAAAATTCATATGGTCATATTAATAGATGCAGAAAAAGCATTTGACAAGATACAGCATCCATTTATGATTAAAATATTAATAAAATGGGTTAAAATACCTTAAAATAAAGGTTCCTTAACATAATATATATTAAACCCTCAACTAACATCATATTTAATTGTAAAAAACTAAAAACCTTCCTTTAAAGATCAAGAACAAAACAAAGCTGTCTGCTATCACCACTATTATTCAGTACAGTGTAGGAAGTCCTAGCTAGAGCAGTCAGACAAGAGAAAGAAAGAAAAAGCATCCAAATTGGGAATGAAGAAGTCAAATTGTCACTTTTTGAAGATAACAAGATTCTCTATATAGAAAATCTTAAAGATTCCACTAAAAAAAACTATTAGAAATTATAAATACAGTAAAGTTGCAGGATACAAAATCAATGTACAAAAATCCATTGCATTCCTATATACTAACAATAAATTGTCAGAAAAAGAAATAAAAAATAATTTCTTTGGGAACTGCAACAAAAAGAATACCTAAAAATAAACTTAAAGCATGTGAAGGACCTATACATTGAAAACGACAAGACCTTATTAAAATAAATATCAAACTAAAACCTTCTGCACAACAAAAGAAACCATCAACAAGACAAAGAGACAACCAACTGAATAAGAGAAGGTATTTGTAAACAATGCCTTTGATAAGGGCCTTATATCCAAAACATATAAAAAATCCATACAACTTCATAAGAAAAATTAAACAACCCAATTAAAAAATGGGCAGAGGACCTGAACAGCCACTTATCCCAAGAAGATATACAAATGGCCATCAGACATATGAAAAGATGCTCAACTTCACTAGCTATTAGAGATATGCAAATCAAAACCACAATGATACCATCTCACACCTGTTAAAATGGCTATTATCAACAGGACAAGTAATAAGTTGAAGAGGTTGTGGGGAACAAGAAACCCTCAGACATTGCTGATGGGGATATAAATTGGTATAGTCATTATGGAAAACAATATGGAGATTCCTCAAAAAACTAAGGGTAGAATTACCAAATGACCCAGCAATCCCTCTTCTTGGTATTTACTAAAAAAACTTGAAAACATTTATTTGCAAAGATATGTGTACCCTGATGTTCATAGCAGTATTATTCACAGTGGCCAGGACATGGAAGCAACCAAAGTATCCTACAATAGATGATAGGATAAAGAAGAGATTACACACACACACACACACACACACACACACACACACACACACACAACAGAATATTATTCAGCCATAAGAAAAGATGAAATACTGCCATTTGTGATAATATGGATAGATCTTGCAATTATCATGCTAAGCAAAATAAATCAGATGGAAAAAGTTGAGAACTATATGATTTCACTCATATGTGGGATATAAAACTGAAAGCAACAAACAAATAAGACAAAAATTCATAGACACAGACAACAGTTTAGTGGTTACAAGAGGAAAAGGGGTGGAGGGAAGGTAAATAAGGGTAAAGGGGTCAAATGTATAATGACAAAAGATTTGACTTTGAGTGGTGAACACACAATGCAATATACAGATGATGTATTATTAAACTGTAGACTTGAAACCTTATAATTTTATCAACCAATGTCCTCCCAATACATTAAAAAAGAACAGAAGTAAAACAAAAACAGACTCATAGGTACAGTGAAGAAACTGGTGATTGTCAGATGCGAGGGGGCTTGGGAGCTGGGTGTAAAAGGTGAAGGCATTAAGAGTACAAATTGGTAGTTATAAAGTAGTCACAAGAATGTGAAATACACCCGCGCTTGATTTATGTGGTATTTTTTACGCATTTTTTTTTATTTGCGGTAAACATTCCCCTTATTTACACACTTTCTTTTTACACAGTTTCCATTTACACAGTCTCATTTTTTAAAGTTTTTTTTTCTCATTTCCGTTATTGGTAATTACTCTTTCTAAAAACAGTAGCTTAACTCAGCAACGTGCAAAGAACTAATACTTACTTGAAAATGCAATTGTTACTGGAACATTTGAAAATTGTTGTGCTATGGTTGGTAATAGTTGAAACTAATTTAACAAAATGTTAAATTAACAACTGATAGGTGTAGGAATTGACACGACACACCAGTTGTGTCATAATTCAATTAAAGATACTCGTAACTATGTGCATATTACTTTGTGATTACATCATTAACACTTAAAGATAATGCGTGGTAACTAAGTGTAAGTAAACACAAGTAACCAATATTATACATGAGCTGTTTTTACTTATAACAGTTTTAAAGGAGATATACACCTATAGAAATTTTTTCAAAATCAATTTTTTGAAAAATTGAAAATCTGGAATTAACACCACATAAAGTATCACATATCAAAGAATTTATAAAAACTTAGTAAAAGATGGGGTTGGAAAAAGATCATCCACAAACATAAACTAAAGTAGTACTTTCAAATATTTGGAGAGAAGAAAGTAGTGACTTTGTGCCAGTTAAAAAGAGGTCGATTGCTTTAGATTACAGCACAGACATCGACAGTGAATAAAATTTATTTTAGTTTTTCTGAATTTTCATTAGCATTTTTTTTGGTGAAAATATGTTAAGTATTTTTATAACTTATATTGGCCTATTTCTTTAGTTTTTTTCCCCCCCTCATACTGGTGGACTCTTTTTACGTGGTTTTCTTTCACATAAAAAAAAAAAAAGACACATGGAACAGATAATCCATGGAAATCTAGGGATGGGTGTATAGCATAGGGAATATAGTTAATGGTACTGTAATAATTATGCATAGTGCTAGGTGGATACCAGACTAATTGGGGGGATCACTTCATAAATTATATAAATGTCTAACTACAATGTCGTACACCTGAAGCTAATATAAAATATTATTGAATATCAACTCTAATTGAAAATTATTTTTAAAAATTAAAAAAGGAATAATTGATCTATACAACTTTTGTTAATAGGCTGATATTGAATAAAAAGTAAATACTTCATCATGGAATTATGTCCATTTTTCTTTTCTGATCACTATCAATTGTATTTTACTGTATGTATATGAGAACCCTTTTTAAATTGTCATAAGATGGTATTAAGCATTTTAAAATGAGTCCTCTAAATTTCAGCAGCATTTGTTCAAAATCATTTTAAAATCTTGAATCAAAATGTCAATAAAAGAAGTGCCAGAACACTTCAGCTATTGAAGCTTTTATTGAATTGCTGTTATTAAAAGCAAAGCTTGCAAACAGGAAGACATTAAAATTTATTGCTTAATAGCAAGGGAGTGATTGAACAAATTGAATAATAAGAGTGTAAATGGTGTACAATATTAAATTTTGAAGTTCTATAATTGTGATGTAGAATGGTGCTTTCTAAACTATTTGTAATAGAGAACCAATTTTTGTCTTAATTTTCAGTGTGTTGTAGAATGGTGCTTTCCAAAGTATCTGTAATAGAGAATCAATTTTTGTCTTAATTTTCAACCTTTCACAAAACAATACTTTTATAAAATACAATAAAAGTTAACAGAATAAATAAAATGGATTTTAAAAAAGACTAAACTCAAGCCCACATTTTTATCATTAGCTTATGTGAACATATTACATTTAAAAATATAATTGGAGCAAGTATAACAGAGAAAAATCAAATTATAATGATTATACAAGTTGCTCATTAAAACCATGCATATAGAAAACTTAAAGAAATGCTACTAGACACCTAACTTTACATCATTGTGCAATTAAAATTAAAGAAAAATTATGATTGAAATGTGGTTCCTCACATTAAACACCTAAATGAATACTTTAAATGAGCAGCGCTACATCAATATTTAAAAATCTTAGTTTGACAACTGAATTTGCTTGTTAATTTGTATAAGTTGAACTGACAGCAATGCTACTTAAAAAATGATATATATCGAAACCATTTTTTAAACATTTAAAAATATTTTGATTTTATTATTAGTTTCACGTATACAGTACAATCAAAACCATGTTTTATTAGTATAAAAATACAATGAAACAGTGGTCACAAATATGTCAATGGAAATGGAATAAGATACATATTTTTAATTTCAACAGACTCATTATTAGTTTTTAACTTTTATATAAAATCAGGCAAATAATACTATATTTTCAAAATTCATACTTAATCCTTCTTGAGTAATCAGTTCTAACAATTTGTCCTATAAAGTGGTAGTTAAATTTATTATGAAGGAAAGGAATAAATTTCCTATATAGAATTTTCAATGATGGTAAATAAAATTAAAAACATCCTATCAAATTAATGAGATTTAGTGATAAACTTTTACAGATTTCAGCATCAAGATGTACAGCATGCATTGCTATCACTGTTTTATTGACTCAGTAATCATTTAGTTTTACTCACATTTACTCTTTGTTGCTTTACATTTCTTACTGAATCTCTGAGTTTCCTTTTAGAATCATTTTTCCTATACTTGAAAACATCCTTTAGTACTTCCTTTAAAATAAATCAGCTATTAACAAAATGTCTTTGGTATGTCTTCATTTCTGGAGAATATTTCTGCTGGGTAAAGAGATTTACCCTGTTTATGTAAAATGGAACTGCCAATTTAAATGCTTCTTATAAAGCTTATTCCTTGAAATTCCGGAGAATTTCTTTTTTTATGATTGAATTATAGTGAATTTGGACAGTCTTATAGGGAAGCATATGTTTAAGTTGACACATACCTTGACGATCTCTGCAAAGTACCAAACTCCTCATGGTCCAAAAATGTAATCAATATTGGCAGGATTTTTGAGACTAAACCCATGAAATTCAGACTGACCTAACCAACCCTTTACTTAAGCTTATACAATACCCTTTGAAACCAGAACCAAAGTAAGGATTAAGGCCATAGAATGAACACCAATAGAAATAGGATGTACTATGTCTTGTACTATCCCTTGATTGACACTTAACCTGCCTTAGATAAGAGTTCAAGGTCTTAGGGTTATTAATAGAATGACTATATCTCATTTTCCAGAATTGCTTGATCCTCTGGATGAAATTCTTATAGTTACCACTTTATATTAGTCAGAGAGTCATTTTCCTTTCATTGGCCCCTTCTGGTACCCAACAGATCCTCACATTATTAGCCCTAAGTTCTAGGCATGAGAAAAATAAAATGGACTCTGACTATGGAAGAACAAACTGCTTCTATAAAAATCATTACCGAAATGTCTATAGAGATCAGGAATGCAAAAGAGTTAAGAATATACCTTAGGACTGTTTTTTCTGCATAGCTCACTTTTTCTACTCAGAGTCTTCAACTGCTTTACAGGAGTTACTCTACTCCAGGGAATCTTCCTGTTCTCAAACAGATAAGCAGTGCACTTGTTACATTAAATGACCCCTACACTATCACATAGTGTGTGCCCTGTAGGACACCATTTCATTATATAAAACAATCTTTTGCTTGTTTATCACAAATAAACAACATTTTGGGAAACAGGTCTCTTTCCAACATGTGCCCAGGAACTTAGAAAATGAAGCCATATAGGCTACTGTGGAGAATTATTCAGAAGAATCACTAATTTACTTTTGTATATACACCATCCAAGCAAAAGTTCCATCCCAGAATAAAATAATGACACTTGGTACTAAAAACAACTGTAGAAATAACCTTAGGTTGAAGATAGCACTGGCAATCCATAACAGTGACACACAAGGCAAGCCACTTAACTTTTAGACCTCCATCTTCTCATATAAAATGGAATATTAATGTCTGCTGTCTTAACTGCAAGTGTTACTCAAAGAACAAAATTAAGTAATGAAAGTGAAAAGAATTGTAAAATGACAAAGTACTACACAAAGTTAAATGGTTGTGATTGTGTGTACGCTTTAAGGTTTTATATAGCTTTTTTCATAAATTTACATTATCACCACACCTACTCCTTCTGCTATCTCCATGCCCATCAATGTTAATTTCCCATGCCAAAAAAAATCAAATATTGCAGCTTCTCAAAAATTATATCTATACATTGTAAATCAAAGATCCCATTCAGTTTATTTATTTATTTGAATTTGAACCAGTGATGAGAAGTAGGATTGAGGGATCAGGGGTGCAGCATAGCAAATCAACTTCAATAAATGCCAATACTGAGAAATCAACTTCTCCAAATGCTTTGGGTATCTGTATGAATCAAAAACAATTCATTTAAAATGTAATTTTGTATGTGATTATTCTATCATTTGCTCTGATTGCCTTTGGTACATTTTTATAATTATAAATTGAATGGAGAATAAAGATAATTCAAATAATCTTATTGGCTAAGGCACAAGGCATTAATTCAGTTTATAATAGCAATAATGACCTCAGCCCAGGACATTTCGAGGCAATTAATGACTGGTTGGAGTTAATGATCCGAGTTTCAGCCAAGGACCATCAACTCCTTCTAGCTGGTCATCAATCCTCAGAAAATGTCCAGTGCTCAGAGCACAGTCAGACCCATTCAGAGTTTGACATTATTCTAACTTTTTATTTTCAAGTAAATTTGTTACTCTGGTCTTTTCCCTAAAATTTTATTTTCCTTGTAAACTAGGTAAAACTAATTGATATTGTTCTTGAATAATAAGTTAATTCAGAGAACATAATAAATGTCATATAGTCATAATATATTAAATAATATTATAATATTGAAAACATACTACAAGCCCAAAATATAAGACATTCATTTTCAGACTCTACAAGTGCCTCAAAATAAGTCTTAAGGAGAGTCGAGTAGTGAGGCTCCATTTTTGTGTTTTTATTTTCTCCAGAGAGAAAATTGGAGTTAATTTATTATCTACACATTTCTAACTTCTACTTAATAATTGCCTTGCTTGACTTTACGTTCTTTTCCAGAATAAGTAGGAGATGCAGCAGAGAGAAATGTGACATTTAATACGCAAGCCCAAGCGATACCACATGACAATATCATCAGTCATTTCAAGCTCCTCTAGAATACTTCACATCATTTTTCCCATCTCACGGGAGGCATATGAAACACATGACTGGGATCACTAGCATGGCACACACAGGCTCTTCATGAGCCATTCAAGCAGAGAAAGGGATCTGCCAGCCAGGCCACATGTCAGTGGGAGGCCACCAGGGTGCGGCTCATCCCTGGAGCCATGGCCTACAGGAAAAGTACTGCAATGTCTCATTGAGTTTGCCTCCCGCCAGGTTCACTCCTCCACTCCTCCTTGTTTTCTTTCTTTTCTTCTCCTTCTCTCTCTCCTCACTTTCTTTCTCTTTTCTTTCTTTCTTCTCTTCCTTTTTTTTTCTTTCTTCTCTTTTCTTTCTCTTCTCTCTCTCTCTCTCTCTTTCCTTTCTTTCTGCCTTTCTTTTTTCTCTCTCTTCTCTCTCTCTCCTTCCTTTCTTCCTTTCTCTTTTCTCTCTCTTCTCTCTCTATTTTACTGATTCCTTTGTTGCTTTAATCCATCATGTGAAAGGCAGAAATCAAAACAGTGTGTAAAGTGGCCTGTACAGTCAGTGTCACTGGCCCAGAAGGAATGAACTCAAACTACCTGTGACTGTTAATGAAAGAAGATGCCTTCATTGTGAGATACACATATTTATAGTCTTGTCATGGCTGAACTTTTTGCTTTTTATTCATTATCTATTTGAAAAGGCAAGCCATTAAAATATGTATATTATATTCAAGTGGACATTATCATTATTACTTACATTAAGAGCTAATGTCCATAATAGGCCTCATGCAGGCTCTCCAAAGTCACTGTTTGTGCAAGGAGAGAGAAAGCCACTCAGTAGCTGGATGAATGCCTCCTGGAGGGGATTTCTCAGTGGGAATGGGAGACATGTTGCCAAAGAATAAAGTCTGGTCATCGAAGATGACTGATGATGAGAGTAGTCAAAGTAATGTTAATATTAGTATACTCTTATAGAGTAAAACATTGCATTTCTATGTTTTCTTACTGGGATGATGAATCTCTATCAATAAAACCATTATTTTTCCTGTCAAAAAGCAGACATGAAATAACTCAAACACTATCATAAAGAACGCATGTATTGATAATTTGATAGAGAAAAAAGTTAGTCCAGAATACAGGATGCTGCCCACACCTTAGCAAACCTCTACCCAGGGGCTACATGCAGATATGGGACAATCAAGATATTGAGAATCATTATGCAGGAGTAGAAAAACACTTAAAACATGATTTATCAAGTTTTGCTAATGTAGATTTGATGTGCTAGAATATTTCACATTTTAATTTAATCGAGATGCTATATTTATACAAATAAATACTGAATTTTGAGGCAAATTAATAAGTTTTACATAATAAAAATGAATTTTGAGAAAAAAGCACTAATTTTTATATTATTTTATAGGAAGCAGCTGATGATCCATGTTAAGAGTTTTAACTTGATTTCCAAAGGCAGAAACTTGAAAGGATGTATATTCTACAGGTAAATATGTAACTAGATATTTGGTTTAGGATCAGATTTTCTATGCTGGGACTCACAGGATTCAGGAATTGTGGACCTTATTTAGTAGAGCTTGTGTCTGTCTTAACACAAAGCCTTGGTGCTTTCTGCCTCACTGTGGCCTACATGCTAAAATCTCTTCCTATGATTTCATACAATGTGCTATTTCAATTAGAAATATTTCTCAAACCATTTAAATGTGCAAACAGAAGGAAAGATAGTTTACAGTTATTTCCATTATTAACTATGTATCTAACCCATTCAGCTATAAAACAAGAAGACACAGTACATGAAAAAGCTCTGATTGGCATCTAATCAGAGATTAGAATTTGGAAAATCTTTTCATCTAAGGAAGTCTGCAGCTTCAATCCAGAAAATGGCAAAGAAGTGACGTCAATAACCAAATTGCTAAGCCTGTTTTAAATACTCTCTAAAGAACGTTTAAACATTAATAATCAAGATCAAGAATCATTTCTGCAAATAGCATAAAAGTTGCCTAAATGTGATTTAAACTAGGCATGTAAAAAAAACAGTCATGTGGTTAAACATTTCCACTTGTGTCTAGGAAGAGAAAAAAAGCATATATATATATCATTCTGGGTACCACACACTGACAGTCTCTGTCCTCTTGGCTCCTTGAATTAAAAGGTCTCTATGATGTGTTTATCTTGTGAACTCCTATATTTAATTTCCAGTAAAATTATACAGTGAGTGTTAATTAACTCTCTTTCCCTTTTTCCACTGGGAATATGTTATACTAGTCATTTCTACAAATGTGTATGAGCATGTACAGTGGGGTGGTTTAACATTTACAGAGCAGAGTCAGGAAATGAATTGCAAAGTCATTTGTCAAAGGAGATGACTTTTTATTTTCTTTTAAAATAAGTGTTGCAGGATGTTATGATGGAAAGTACCTTTGTCTATCCCTACTTAATGGAACAGATTGACACAAGGTGTTCCTTCTGAGGTTATCCACTTTTAAGATGTGGTCCACACTCTACAGAGATGTAACAACAACCAAAACCAACCCTGAAATATAAGTAGGACATTCTCAGTTTTAGATCTTGCATTGGAACATGTTTTAGATTGCTAAAAAATGAAAAGATTACATGAAATGGTATAGGATGGTGCCTTCTGTAGGAAGATCAAAGAGATAAAAGACTTTCACTGGATCGAGAATGAACTAAATAACTTCATGATCATGATGAGTCTTTGTAGCCCTTCACAGTAAGATAACAGTAAGTTTAATTTGATACTATGCTTTAAGATAAAAATATTTCTTCTTACCACATCTTCTTTCATCAAAAGAGTCTTGTAACTTGACAAGGCACATAGGTAAAAGGCATAATATTATACATCTTTAGCCCACGGTGCTCTTGGTTTCAATCTCAGCCACCTACTACAATGTCTGAAATTTTCTTGGGGCAGGTGTCTTGAGATGGGCAAGAAGGCATTAGGATAAATGAATGTTATCTGACTAGGGAAGTCTATAATGGGCTAAGAGTGGAAATCCTGGGCACCTGGAGAGCATCAAGTACCAGATTTTACTGCATAAAAATCCATTCCAAATTTAGTGTCTTAAAACCATAATAATTTACTTGTTCATAGTTCTGCCACTTGGGCATGGTGGATAGAAATGGCTTGCCTTCACATGGTGTCAACTGGGGTTACTCAAAAGATTATATTCACTTCAAACTCAACTGGGTACTGAAGTATCTAAAATGATGTCACACACATGTCTGATGAGATTCAGCTGGATAACCAGACTATAGAGGAGCCTTTTGGAAATTTCTCTGTCCATATTGTCTTTCTAGCAGGGTAGCTAGATCTTTTTATATGGTGGCTCAGAGCTCCAAGAGAATGAAAGCAGAAGTTCCAGGTCTCTTACAGCTTATGACTGGCTTTAGTACAATGTCACTTTCATGGCATTCTCATAGGTAAGAACAACTCACAAAGCCAGTTCAGATTCAGAGGGAGTCTAAACAGAATCTACCTGTTGAGGGGAAGAGCAGCAAAACATTTGTGACCATCTTTAATGCACAAAAATAATCTTGCATGTAAAATCTGTCAGTCACTCAAACTAGATAGAAAGTAGTTTAGAGAGGAGAATTAAGAATAATCTGAAGAAAATTGCTGCTTCCCTCCTCACCTACTCCACCCCAAGTATTTCAGACTTCTGGCCAAGCTTAAATCTGACCATCTACAACCTCTTCATCACACATTTATCAGAGCAACAAAGTATAGAGCACCAGTGGCAAACTACAGCCCATGCCAATTGTTTTTTAAATAAAGTTTCATTGGAATATTTCTCTCACTAGTCATTTGTTTATTGTTTATTGCTGCTTTTGTGCTATAAGAGCAGAATTGAGTAGTTGTGACAAAGATCATGGTGGCCTACAAAACCAAAGATGCTTACTTTATGGTTTTATTAGTTTGCTAGGTCTACCATGACAAAGTAGCACAGAATGAATGGCTTAAGCAACAGAAATTTATTTTTTTACAGTTCTGGAGGCTAGAAGTATGAGATCAAGATGTTGCAGGATTCATTCTTTCTAAGGGCTATGAGGAGAGAAAACTAAAAAACACACAAATATATTGAGGCTAACTAACATGCTACTAAACAATGAATGAATTTACATGGAAGATCAAAGAAGATATCAAAAAATACCTTGAAAGAAATGATAATGGAACACACAACGACCCCAAATCTGTAGAACACAGCTAAAGCAGTTCTAAGTAGAAAATTCATAGTAATACAGGCCTATCTCAAGAAATACTACAGACAATTTTATGCCAATAAATTGGACAATTTAAAGAAATAGGTAAATTCCTAGAAACATACAATCTTCCAAGACTTAATCATGTGAAAACAGAAAATCTGAACAAACCTATAGCTACTAATCAAATTGAATGAGTAATCAAAAACTCCCTATAAACAAAAGTCCTAGATCAGATGTCTTCACAGGGGAATTTTAATAAACATTTAAAGAATACCTATTCTTCTCATACTATATCAAGAAATTTAAGAGGAGGAAAGGCTCCCAAAATTATTTTATGAGGCCAGACCTATATACTGCAAAAATAGATAATAATAGCATTATTCATGGTGGCCAAAAATGGAAACAATCAAAGTGTCCTTTGATAGATGATTGAATAAAGGAGATGTGGTATGTACATGCAATGGAATATTACTTGGACATAAGAAAAGATAAAATACTGCCATTTGTGAAAACATGGATGCTAAGAAAAATAAATCATATGAAAAAAGTTGAGAACCATATAATTTCATTTATATGTCAGATATCAAAGTGAACAAACAATAAAAACTAATAAAATCTCATAGACACAGACAACAGTTTCATGATTACAAGAGGAAAGCGGGGAGGAGAAAGTAGATAAGGGTAAAAGGGGTCAATATATGGTGATAGAAGAAGATTGGACTTTGGGTGGTAAACATACAATGCAATATACAGATGATGTATTATTAAATTATATTCTTGAAACTTATTTAATTTTATTAATCAGTCACCCCAATAAATTTAATCTAAAAAAATACAAAAAAATTGTAGGCCAATATCCCTGATGAACATAGATGCAAAAATCCTCTACAAAATATTAGTGACCAAATCCAGAAACACATTAAAAAGATTATTCACCATGATCAGGTGGAAGTTATTCCTAGGATGCAAGTTTTGTTCAAAATCTGCAAAACAATTAATATGATAAACAAAAGTAATGCTAAAAATTATATGATCATATCAATAGATGTAGAAAAAAAACATCTGACAAAATCCAACATTCATTTATGATCATAACTCTCAGCAAGGTGGAAATAGAGTGAACATACCTCAGCACAAAGAATGTCATATGTGACAAACCCATAACTAACATCATAGTCAATGGCAAAAAGCTAAAACTTGTCTTTAAAATCAGGAACAAAACAAGGATATCCACTTTCACCACTTTTATTCAATGTATTATTAAAAGTCTTAGCCAAAGCAATCAGAAAAGAAATAAAAGGCATCCAAATTGGAAAGGAAGGAGTAAAACCATCATTATTTGCAGATGACATAATATTCTATAGAGAATACTAAAAATTCCACCAAAAAACTATTAGAACTAAAAAATGAGTTTAGTAATGTAGCAAGACAGAAAATTAATATTCAGAAATAGGTTTTTGCTTTTATACACCAATAATGAACTGTAAGATAAATTAGGAAAACAATCCCATTGACAATTGCATCACAAAATACCTAGGAATAAATTTAACCAAGGAGGTAAAAGACTTGTGCTAGGAAAACCATAAGACATTGAGGAAAGAAATTGAAGAAGATACAAATGGAAGCATACACTGTGCTCATGGACACAAAAAATTAACATCGTTAAAATGTCCATACTACCCACAGTAATCTAAAACTGCAGTGCAGTCCCTATCAAAATACCAATGGCATTTCTCATAGAACTAGAACAAATAATCTCAGAATTTTTATGGAACCACAAAAGACTCAGAATAGCCAACATGATAAGAACAAAGTTTGAGGTATCATCCTACATGATGTCAAACTATATTATACAGGTATTAAAAAAAAAAAAAACAGACACATAGACCAATGGAACAGAATAGAGAATCCAGAAATAAACCCACACCAGTGTGTTCACTTAATCTATGACAAAAGAGGCAAAAATATGCAATGGGAAAATTGGACAGATACATGCAAAAAACAAACAAACAAACAAACAAACTAGACCACCTTCTTACACCACATACAAGAATAAACTCAAAATGGATTAGACTTAAATGTAAGACCTTAAACCATAAAACTCCTAGAAGAAAATATAGGAAGTAAACTATCTGACATTGCTCTTAGTAATAGGTTTTTTTCCCTCATATATATCCTCAGGCAATGGAAACCAAAGCAAAAATGAACAAATGGAATTACATCAAACTAAAAAGTTTTTGTATAGCAAGGAAACTATCAAGAAAATAAAAAGATAATCTACTGAATAGGAAAAGATATTTGTCAATGACACATCTGATGAGGTTTAATAGCCAATAAAGAACTCATGCAACTCAACTCTAAAAAAGCTAATAATCCAATTAGAAAATGTGCAGAGGACTTAAATAGACATTTCTCCAAAGAAGACATAGAAATGGCTAATAGACATATGAAAAGATGCTCAATGTCACCAACCATCAGAGAAATGAAAATTAAAACTACAGTGAGATATCACTTTAAATCTGTCAGAATGGCCATTATTAAGTCGAGAAGCAAATGTTAGTGAGGATGTGGAGAAAAGGGAACCGGTGTGCACTGTTGGTTGGATTGCAAATTGGTGCAGCCACTGTGGAAAATAGTATGAATTTTCTCAAAAAATAAAGTATAGGACTTATGACCCAGCAACTTTACTTCTGAATACTTATCTAAAGAAATCCAAAACACTAATTTGAAAAGATATATACACAACTATATTCATTGCAGCATTATTTACAATAGCCAAAATATGGAAGTAACCTGTGTTCATGGATAGATGAATGAATAAAGAAGTGGTCCATATATAAAATAGAATGTTACTTAGCCATAAAAAAACATGAAATCTGGCCATTTGTGACAACAGGATAGACTTGGAAAATTTTATGCTCAGTTAAATAAGACAGAAAAAGACAAATATCATATAAGTTTATTTATAAGTGGAATCTAAAAAGCAAGAACAAAACAGAAATAAACTCATAGGTACAGAGAACAAATTAGCTGCAAAATGGGGCAGGATTGCGGGGGAGTGGTGAAAAAGATGAGAGGAATTTAGAAATACAAATTGCTAGTTATTGAAATAGTAATGGGAATGTCAAGTGCAGCCTAGGAAATATAGTTAATAACATTGAATAACTATTTATGGTGTTGACTAGGTACTAGACTTATTGAGGTAATCACTTCGAAAGATATAGAAGGCTAATCGCTATGTTGTACATCTGAAAATAATATAATATTGTCAACTGTAATTAAAAAGTAAAAAAAATAATAAAATGTCCTAAAAATGTCAATCTAAAGTGGTAAACTCAATTAAACAAAAAAGTATCCCAAAAGAAATCATCTGACTGTAACAAAACTGAATATTGGTCTTCTGTGGCCATGTGTTTGGGCAGATAGTGCCACTCAGGGATACCAAGATAAGTTTCATGTTAAATTTCTTTTAATAGAGAAAAATAAAGTATTTATAATCTTATCTTGATAAATTATGAAATACGCCAATCTTCCCCATGCTGGTATGCCACCTTGTTATTTTTTTTTCTTATTTTCTGAGCTTAAACTTTCAAAATAAATTTAGTCATACAGCTTGGCAAAGTTAATTTACTAAAATGAGTATGTGTCATGTCACTCTGGAAAAGAGATGACGGTGTTATAGACCATAAACCAAAAGGCAGTCATGCATGAAATTCTACCACTGTGCCGAGTATTTGCTGGAGATGGCATGCCAAAGAATCCTGAAATCTTCAGATGTGATTTTAACATTTTCCATTACTCCTAAGCTGTCTCTCTTTGCCCTGACTTTTTGTTAATAAAGATACTATACATATTTAAAAATTATTAGTGATATAAATGATTCAGACTTGGTTCTCTTTGACTAAATTTTATATCAATTGATAATATTTGAGTTAAAAAAAATCCAGTTTCTTTGACTTCTGCATGGACTCCAACCAATTTATTCAGTTTAACTCAATGCTGCATCTATAGTTTGTTGAATTGAAATTTATGGAAAAGATTTAGCCAAAGACAAGCATGAAATTAGAAAGTGTAAAATGAGCTGAGGTCCCTACTCTGTCATTTAAAAAAAAAACATAGGTCTCCAATTATCCAATAGAATAGAATTAATAAAAGTAATATGTATGTTATAATAGATTTTATCCAGGAGAACAATATTATTACATTTGATTGTAAATCACATGACTACTTTCTGGCAATCAAAAAAAAAAAAAACCTTCATACTGTTGAAAATTGTGTAGCTTCCCATATGCCAAAATGTATGAGGGGTATATGTTACTTGTATCATTAAATTCTTATTATATTATAATGTAGTAATCTAATTTCTCTAAGTACCTCATTATTTTTCATTTCAACTGCCAAATACACATATATTTTATGTTGTTAGTGAATTAAATGGAGACATGCTAAACAGATTGATATTCTGGATTCACTCTGTGATTTAAATGTACTGATTATACTGTAAAATAAGACAAGAAAGAAATATGCTGTTTCCTGTAGGTCATACACAGTGGTTTATAATAAAGGCAGTCTGTCTTTTGCCCAGAAGCATATTGTACGTAAACAACTGGCATGATAAATAATATAATGTCAAATGAGTGTAGTGGCTTATTTGAATGAGAATCTCTGAGATACCAATAAAATTTGAGCTCCTAAAACCATCTGTGGGTAAATTGTGTTGTACAATGCCCAATACAGCCTAATGAGAGCATAGCCACGTAATATCTATTCACTGTCCCCAGCGATATCATCTCTTGGGTGATGATAGATATGATTATTATAGAGAAATATAACAGAATGGTATACCAGCTAGCTATTATGAGGAACAAACCATACCAAAGCTTGTTACTTAAAAATAACTATTTTGCTCATAATTCTGAGTGTTGGCAATTTAGTTGAGCTGTCTAGTTTTGGCCACTTTGTGCCTTGCAGTCAGCTGCAAGTTGGGTCGGTGGCTTTACTAATCTTGGCTAGGCTCCATTCCCAGCTGGGACAACTGGGCTTAGACAGCTCTGGTGATTATTCTCACATGATCAATCACACTAGCCTGGGCTTGTTCACACGGCCATGGTAGGGACCCTAAGATAGCAACCAGAAGTACTCAAGGTCTCATTAAACCGGAGTGTAGAGCTGCCATACCATCACTTCTAGTGAATTTCACTGGATAAGCAAGTCTTGATTTACGGATGGAGAAACGGACTTTACACCATAATGGGAGGAGCTGCAATGTCACATGATAAAAGGCATAGATAAAAGTAAGGGTAGAGATGTGCAGCCATTTTTAGAAACTCTCCCACAAATAGTAACCTGTTAAAAGTGATATTTTTGATAAACTTATTAAAAGAATCTACCACCTCTATTTTCAGTAGGACTTGTCAGGGAACCACATTTACTATTGCTATAGAGACTGATGAATTTCCAAATCCTGCCCTATATGTCATCTATAACCCATTTTGTCCCCTGCCAAAGGATTTCTGAGAATGATCACACACACACACAAGAAAACAATAGTGAAATGGAATTCAATTACTATTTTATTGATAACTTACCAAGACCTGGTAACCTGTGTCCAGCTGCCTGGAAGAAGGACATTGGTAAGAGCTGCTAAGGTAGGTCATCCTTTGATCTCCCAATTATCAAGTTTCATGGAGAAAAAAATTGTTAAGAGATTGGCTACATGTCTTAAATATAGAAACCTTCACTCGGAAAACTGATTTGGAGACTATTCTGGACCTCTGACCATTAAAATTAGCAATTGATCCTCTTTATGATACCAGTAGCTAGGGTAGTTAGAAGTGGCCTGGCCTGCCTCTAACACTTCAAATCCCACACTATGCAAGAACTGATGACAATAATAAAAATAACAATAATAAAAATAATTTCAAGCTAGAACTCCTGCCAAATTTCAGCCAGACTAATGCAGATTCTCTGCAAATCATCAGCTCCATTGATTCCTCCTCACAAAGCAATAACCCAGTATACTCATGTTTCTACCTTTTAGGACAAGCTGACATGTAAATACACTTATGACTTCATAACTTTAAAACTGCAATATTGACCTAGTAATGCTTGCTATAACTTCTCCCTCTTTCATAATGCAATATGTAGAAAAAGACTACCTTATGCTCTAAAGTGATATTTCCCCTCTGTTTAAGTTCATAATTTAACTCTAGAACAGTAAAGTCACCAGAATCCCCAGACTAGTAGTGCTAATCCTAGCTCCATCCACGGCTTTGTGATCTTTAAGAATACCGAGGTAACAATATGTTCCTCTCTCCTTCTCCTAATCAGAACTGGCATATGCTTAAGCGTTTTGCAATTATTAAACAATAAAATAAACCGTAACTTAAAGCCTCTTTTAACGCCCCCATCCTTACCTAATAATCAACCTTCCCCATCTCTTTAGTCAAATTTCTGCTTTAATTCCCCGCATTTCCTCACGATCCTCTCATCTTTGAGCCTACCCCAGTCTGGCTTCAGCTACACTCCATCAACTTTCTTCTGTTAAGATTGCCAGTGACCTCTATGTTTTTAAACCCAGTAAAAACGTTTCAATTCTCATGTTTTTTTTTTTTTTGATTGCTTAGAAATATCTGATACAATCAATACTTCTTGGAATACACTGTTTTAGTTTTTAGTGCTTCTCTTTCTTGACCCAATATTCTTCACCTAATCAGAGTTCTTACCCTCTTTCCTCTCAATCCATACTCTGCTCAGTCTATCCCCATACCTTTGTTTATAGCTATATGTTGACAAATTCCAAAATGAGTTCCACGTCCATATTTTCGATAGTCCATTTTACTCTCCATTTTTATGGTTTAAAGGCAGTTCAAGTCAAATCTTCAAAACTGACATCATCTTTCCCCCCTAAATTTGCCCCTCGACAAGTATTCTCAAGCCAGAAACTAGAAGTCATTCTTGATTTTCTCTTTCCTGCTCCACAATATCCAAATGATCAGCTTTACCTCCTGAGTATTCCCTGAAGCCATCCATTTGTCCTCCTCTTCCTTTCTTCATCCTTATCCAAGCGAATTTTACCTTTTGGTTGGTGTATGCCAAGAATTTTCTGGTTGGACTCCCCTTTCTCTTCTTACTCTCTGTAATCCATTCTCTACTTTCTAGCTCAAGAAATGTAAGTCTGATCCTATTAATCTTCAGTTTTTAAACCAACTCTCCAATGCTTTTCTATTTCCTTTAGCGTAGAATTCAAATCTCTAACAGACCCTATATGGCCCAGGTGGTCAGCCTCTCAGTGACCACTGCAGCATTCTCTCTTGCCATTTTCCCCTTTGCTCTTTCCAGTTGGCCTTCTTTAAGCTTATCGATTATTCTGTGTTCTTTCTCATCATTGTTCATGCTTTTATTGCTCTCCTGCAATGTTCTTCCAGCCCATCTTCACAGTAGTCTTTTTCTGACCCTCCTGATGAACTTGCACTTCCACAACACTCCACATTGCTTGTTTGGTAGCTGTGTTCCCTGGAGATTGTGTGCTTCTTATAGCACAGGGGCTGTGCTATAACCTTTCTGCCTAGGAAGGTGCATGGCATATAGTAGTGTAAGCAAAATAAATTGAGCCATTTAAAAATGCAGCCAGAGCAGCCAGGCCAGAGGAATTGCCTTGCACATCTTATGCCTCAAACCTTTGAAATGTTAAAACCAGACAAAATAACCTTTAGACTGGGCCTAAAGAAACATGGTGTCTCAAAAAAACTGTGCACAAAGATAACTAGAAAGCAGATATTATGCCTGCAGGACCTATGACTACCAGACTAAAAATTAAAAATATTGTTTAGAATTAGCAGCACTATGTTATCTGCAACAATAGAAATGCATTTCTTCTGTTAATGTAATTTTCCTTCTTCCCTCTCCCATAAATACCCATTGCTTTTGTCTCAATCAGAAAATTATCTGGGCTTCTGCTTGAATCAATGCTTTCCCAATAGCTATTCTTTTTTTTAATCTCAAGTAAATGCTTGTTGCCTCTCACTTTGAAAGGCCTTTTATTTTTTAAGTTAGCAGTAGTTGTTTAATAAATGTTCTCTGAGCAAATAATCTAGGGGAAGGACTGGAGAAGACCTCGCTTGAACCTATTTTAATTATTACTGTTATTTTTATTGTTGTCATCAATTTTTGCACATTGTGCAATTTGAAGTGGTGGAGGAAGGCCAGGCCCACTTCTAACCACCCCCTTTCTATGATTGGTATTCAATCATGAAGGAAAAACATCCTCAAGTTTGAATGACATAGTTAACAACCTTATGCATTTCAGTTGGAGGCTGATTGTTACCAATATTCCTATCATCTGATTATTCAAATCACTAATATTTATGCCCTCTCTAGAGCTCTTGTAGCTTTTGACCCAACACTATTTCAATATTTAATCAACCTGCTTTCCTCTTTACCTATGGTTTCACTTTACAAATATTTATTATGAGACAATCATTGTACCTGGCTCTAGGGGTATAGAGATAATCATCACAGTTCTAGCCATTTCTACTTACTATTAAAACTATGGAAACTATCTGATACAGTGCAGTGCTTAAGAAAAAAGAATCTGAGGCCAAAAATATGTCACTTTGAATCTCACCGCTGCCACTAGCTAGATCTGTAAGTTTCAGCACATTTCTGCTCACCATTTCCTTATCTTTGACATAGATAAAAACAACCACTCCAAACAACTATCAAAACAACTGCCAAAACTACCAACAGAATTAGATAATAAAGTAGCATTAGCAGCATCTAGTATGTGCTTTGCATTAATAAACACTTGATAAAATAGAATTACCCATAATAACTCTAACAACCAAAAGGGCAACTAAATTTATTACTAAAATACTGAAATAAGAAAAATTATTTTAAGTTGTTCTTCACTATATATGAACACAAATAAATCCTTTAATAAGTTTTCAGTTTTTGTATCTATATCATGCAATATTAGTTATCACACGAATACATCCTCTAGCACAGAAATGTGCTTAATAAAATATTTGATTATTCAACATTATTTAAGAAGCTTTTTAGATAATGATCTCAAAAGATGTGTGCACCCCAGAAATAGGAAGAAAAAATAATAAAGCATCAATTTATATGTACTTTTACCTATAATCCAAGACACACAACTTTACTAAGATTTAATAGACACAGATGACCATGATGCATGCCCACCTTGATTCTATGAGAAAATAATGGAGGATCTATGACATAGAAGGTTTGATAACAGCACTCTTATGTCAACCTTCAAAGCTTTTCTCTCAGAGTTCTCTAAAACACTGTAGTGTACTAGTACCTAGTTTGGTATGTATACAGATAGATTATTTAATTTGAAACAGCTAGTCCTAGAAAAATAGACAAGTATCTAGGAAGACTCCTACAAACCCATGAAGGACTGAATACTGATATTGCACACACAAATAAACACCAAGAAAATGGAAAAACTGACACTTCTAGTATAAATACTAGCTCCACATTATCAACCACATTATAAAGAAATAATAATGATAATCCTAACTTATTCAATGTTACTATTCCTAAAATATAATACTCTTAGGGTCATTGAGCATAATGTTTTTGCATATTAACAAACAAAATAGAATTAACTAATGATTGATGCTTAATTCATCCTTTTATAATATCTTTAGTTTGTGTTTTATAATAATGGAAATATTTTTGAGTCCATATATGTACCAGTTCTGATCCTAATTATTGTTCATGTTAACTCATTTAATTCTCACAAGAACCTATCAAGTAGATTATCTCCACTGAATCAATATATAAACCAAGGCACTAAAATATAATGTAATTTACCAAGATGACATATTTCTGTAGATGGAAGAATTTAGGCAATCTGAACCCAAAGTCCATGATCTTAAGCACTTTGCTACCTCCTCACTAACATTTTGCCTATATTACAAAAGAATATCTAAGTGAAGTATAAATATGTTTACATACATATATGGCCTCTCTCCCTTTCTCTCTCTCTCTCTGACCCCCTTTCTCTTTTGCTAATAGCACTTTTTCATTAAAAAAAAATTTCCTCATTTGAGATCATAGAGAAGAGACTCCTGGCAGAGAATTCTGGGAAGATGACAATATGTATAAAAGCTCGCTGATCCTTCAGTCCAATTTGTTGGGGCAAAGGAAAGATGGATGCAAGCAAGATTTTGATCTCTGTGGAGAGAAATGTTGTGGAGCTTTCTCTTTCATGAACTTGTGAGAACCTCGATGCCACAATCAATGGATGCTTTAGATTTCAGAAAGATGGTGGCCTCTGAAGTTCTGCATTCCCCTGTAAGATAGCCAACACCAACCTTATGGCTGTCTTTCTGACTAATCTCTCTGTACTCCATGAAACCAAGATGCCATACTACTGGTAAATGGAATCCTTTCCATGCACAGGCTGGGAGATGTCAGAGAATCCTGGAAAACAGAATGTATCCTCTGGGTATTCTAGTGGCTATGGAAATCCTGCCTGCTGAGGCACCTAGCCATTCACTCCTTACCAAAGTCACTCTTAACAGCCAGACCAGAGATTCAGTGACAAGGGAACCTCACATTCCACTCAAGGGATTCTATCAGCAACAAAAGAATGAGGAAAAGAAATATACCTCTAGAGAGGTATATTTATTTTCTCTTGTTGCATAATAAATTACCACAAATCAGCTGTCTAAAACACTAATCTATTGTGTCACCAGAGTCTTGGCATGGCTTAGCTGAGTTCTCTGCTCTGCATCTCATCAGTCTGAAATCAAGGTTTCAGTCAAGGATCCAACCTCACCTGAACCTCAGGGTCCTCTACCAAGCTCACCTGGGTTGTTGGCAGAATAATATTCTTTGTAGTTTTATGACTGAGGCCCTTGATTTTTTGCTGGCTGGTAACTAGGGATTACTCTTAGTTCCTAGAGGCTACTTAGCCCTCTCATAACATAGCAGCTTACGTCTTCAAGGCCAGCAGAAAAATAATGTAGCAGTTATAGGAGCTACAATCCCATTACCCTTCTCATATAACATAACCTAATCAAGTGGGTAATTATTTCATCATATTTACAAATTCCACCCACACTTAAGGCAAGGGAATTATATGGGGTTATGTATACCAGGAGGAGAGTCTCTTGGGGGCCATCTTAGAATTCCTTCTACTACAAAGAGAAAGACAGCAACTTGAACAAAGTGATAATAATAATTAGGCTTTTCTTGTGCATTAAAAAAAAACATAATTTCTCTACTGCAAAATTTAGTAAATTAAGTTTACCCATAATTGAGCCCACATACGGAGCCAATAAGAAAAAGTAGAAGAAACATCTCAAAATATAAAGTGCTGAAATCTTAGAAAACATAAAAGACAAGCATCTTGAAATGTGGCTACTATAGTTCCAGAAAAAAATAGAGTAACAGAGGATAGAAAATAAACAAAAGGGAAGGAAAAATCTGCATTGAAAATAAACTGCGTCTGCCTGTCTCAACCTTGATTTATGATAAAAGCCAGCATAACATCATAAACCTGTGAAATTAAAAGAAAAACCTACAAGTATTTAGACAAAGAGGTTAACTTCAAAGAAATAAGTATCATATTAACACTTATGGTATCATTTATGTCACTCTAAAAGCTAGAAAGTAGTAGAATCATTACTAACAAAAAAGAACTTAATAATCCTATACCAACCACATATCAGATTATGAATAGATATTTGAGAATGTGCAAGATGTATGAGAAGGTGTGACCCACATAACAGATCTTAAGAAAATACTTGACCAAATACTTAAACTAACACAAATGAAACAGAACCAAAGTCTCACAATAGGGGGAAATAAATAAGAGCAAAAGCAGTGGTGAGCAATGAACTTTACAATTTATACAGGTAACCTAAACAGATGACAAGCCATTTAAAAATATGTTGCAAACTGCTGAAAAGAAATTAGACATTTAGAAGATTTTGATGATGAAAGATAACATCGTAAAGACATGCAGTTTTAACGTCACAAACCTGTATGGAACATACTATACAGCAGCTAACCAGAAAATGCAACTATATGAGAAATTCTCGGAAAACCAGAAAAAACATAGCTGAGTTTTCAATATGCTTCATTCAGAATTTAAAAATTCTAGTAGACTAAAAATAAAAAGACCACAGAGGACTTTAATAATACAAATAAGAAAAATCTCAATAGATATAAATACTTACATCACTATAAATATAAAAATTTTGCATTTACATTTATGAAAATCAATATGAACGTGCCCACAAAGAAAAGTTTAACACATTTAAGAGTCTCATGCTCTACCGACTGAGCTAGCTGGGCAAGTTTAACACATTTAAAAAGCAGAGATTATATTTTCTGATAATCCAATAAATCTGAAAATTAATACTAAAAATATGGCAAGAAAATTATTTGGAAATTGAGGTAGCTAACACTTATATCAAAAAAGAAATCAAATGGGAATTAAAAACTACCTAGAAAAAATTTGAAAATGGTTACTTGATATAAAAAACTATGAGAACACAAAAGCTGTTCTTGAAGAAAACAATTATATAGCCTTTATTACTGTGAAAAAAGGTGGAAAGAAAAAAGAGGATGAGAGGGAGGGAAGGAAGGAGAGAAAGGAGAAAACAGTAGAAAGAATGAAAGAACAAACGAATGATCAAAAGAAAGAAGGAAAATTCTATCGTACGAAATAAGAGAAGTCAGTGCTTAGGATTACTCACTTTGAGTCTTTTTTATAATCACATTCACAGCATATATAATGGATCAGAACCTTGGTTGTATACATAACCAACAATATTTTTTGCCTTGTTAAAAAATAAATCCCAAAGTGTACCAAATCTAAGCTGAAGAGATTCAGTTCTTAGTAGTGACTGGTTAATTCAGGTAGAATAAATATAGAGATTTGTTTAACCATCAAACCTGAGTATAAATTTAAAAAATTATTGAGCACTGGTAAAAATAACAAAAAAACACCCTTTGGTAGTTTCTGATGTCTGAGAGAACCATTTGTTTAAAGCTCTCCATAGCAAAGGTGCAGGCTTTGTTTTCAAGGTGCAAAAATATGATGTGAGAAGTTCTGGAGCAGGGGTGCTTGATCCTCAAGCCAGAACCAGGTGAGGCTCCTCTATTTTTAGGACATAAAATTTCTTTAATGAAGAAGACCTTATTCCTGGAGGCCAACACAGAAAACTCAAGAATATAATAAAGAACCACTACGGGATAAGTGCCTGTGCATGCATGTGCATATCTAGCTCCTCCTACCCTCCCTTCAAATTATCATAAAATAGCCAACATAGATAAGAAAGCAGGAAATTAACAAAAGCACAGACAGCCAAAGTTAGCTGTTATACACACACCAAAACCCTAGAGCTTCCGAAGAACACTCCAAACCAAGTTGGGCAACAAGCCATAGACAGAAAATTAGCTATGTACACATATATGGAGAAAAAAAGAATAAAATATTTTATAGTTAAACTGGAGTGAAGCAATTTCATATACACACAAACATAAACTTGGAATTAAAAAAAAATTAAAGAATTAACATAGCTAATAAACATAAAAATTGAATCTCATTATGAATTATTAGACACATTAATTTGCCTCTCAAATTAGTAAAAAAAAATAATTATAATTATTCAGTGCACAAGAAGGTACATTGAGATGGTCACATTTACAACCTTCTGGTGAGACTGTCTATTGCAAGAACACTTCTGGAAACTAATTGTGCAAACTATGTCCAAAAACTAAAAATTGTATATATCCGTTAACCTTAATTACTTTTCCAGAATTTCATCTTAATGAAACTTTTTTACCACAGCCTTATAACAGGAAAAAAATTCAAAAGAACATAAGTGTATAACAACAGATGACTAAGTACATTTATGGGTCATCTGTAATATTATGCAATCATTAAAGTATCACTTATGAAAAACTCAGATATGGAATCATACTTGTTACATAATAACACATGCAGTCTAAGACATATCTACTGTTAAATCACAATGTAAAAAATGTAAGAAAATGCTGGAATAAGATGCAACAAAATTTTTACAACAAACATATCAGAGAAATATAAAAATTTTATTTTAAAGACTATGCTCTACTTTGAGGGAATAACATTTAAAGGATTTAAGTTAGCTGAATGTCCTGTTCGTAGCTTGGCTTTGTGACAGTTTTATGATCTGTATCAGAAGTCATTTATCCATATCCTCTTTCACAGCAGACTTACAATCACTGCTTAACAAAGTACCTCCTATAACCATGGGCTCTTCTGAGAGTAGCAGGCAGCACCATAACAAATATTGACACTTCTTTTCCCATTTATTTCTGTGCTCCTCCTGCACCCATGCTCCTGGGTCTTGGACATCATGTATTGCATTCTTAATGGATAAGCAGCTTTCATTACCTATGTTTTCATGGTCAGTGATGTCATATGACTTAGAAGTTGTTTCTGATTTCCTGGATAAATTTAAATCAGGAAATGTCCATTTTATTTAATTTTAATGTCTGCTCATGTGGTACATCACACTCAGCTTCTCTTTCTCTTGCTTCTTTTCACCCTTATCCCATTTAATTATAAAACCTGCCTAAACTTCTGGTGCATTTACAGGCCTGTTCCAAGTCAACCCTACTGCTAAACATGACTTGTAACAGTGTTTACTGTTTACCTGAAGAATAAAGTGATACATGTTAATATCTAGGACTTCTTCAATCACAGCTTGGGTTTCCATTATGTAGTCAAGGCAGAACAGTACAATAAATAATTTTTTTCTTCTCTTTAGTCAAATATTTTACTTGAAACAAAATGTCTATAACAACTAAAGGCAAATGCCATTTTTACATACAGGGCAGTGTTTAAAATTAGAAACCTTAATTTAATTTTAATTTTATTTTTATTTAATTTTATTTTAATTTTCAGGTCAGTTGACTGACCAGAGAAGGAATAGTTAACTGATTAGGAAGATAATGATCAACAACAGCCTTTGCAGAGGCCGTCAATATACAGCTGCTTCTCACAAGTACCACAGAATATTCTTTTTGAAATATGCATACTATGAGCTTAACAATATCATCTCTTAAACTTATTGTACCCAGAAATTTCTTGGGAAAAAAATGATTTGTGTGATAAATTTTAAACTAAGTAACAACGACATATTACATTTTCCAAGTATATAGCATTGCATTTAAATGTGTCCCCGCTTACAAATACTAGTGACTATGAATACAATACTATAAAACAAGTAGGAAGTGTTTTCTCTCGCGTAACAACTTCAATCAGAGATTATAACAATATTTTTTAGCCAACTCTTATTACATGGTACCTAGTTCTAAAACTGCCTTGAAAGCATGAGTAAATTGATGTCCCATGTTGCAGAAAGTAAGCAAACAGTCCCAGCAATTCAGTAGTCTGAATTCAAATTCCCCTCCACATCACTGAGTAAGTTATTTCATCTATTTACATCTGTTTTCATATCTGTACAATGAAGATTTATAAAGTTTTTACCTCACAGAGTCCTTGGAAGGATTAGACATGAAAATAAAGGTAGTGTATTCTGCAGGTGTGTATTTTTGTATGTATGTATATTAATGTATTTTATGTGTTTGTATATTTTGTACATGTGTATAAATATTGAGAAAATTAATATAAAATAAATATTTTAAAAAGCACTTACCCATAGTGAAAACTCACTAAATGTACATTATTATTATATAAAGTTTTGGGGCACTGACATTTCCCAAAGTGATTAAATTGGGGTGTCTTTATTATAAGACTTCTTTTATGAAAGAGATATTTCTGTTACCCTATAGTCAAAGTCTCAGATAAAAAGCAAGTAAGATGATATTAGGGTGAAGTAATTTCAAAAAAGTATTCTACAAATTTCAGGCATTATTATTGATGACAATGGTGATAATGATGATGCTTACACATTCTTCAAACCTTAATGACATCCAGATGGCCAATTTTCTACAACTTTGGGAGTCACTCCTTTTTTACACAAATAACAGTAGTTGAAGTCATCATCCTTCATTCCAGTTTCCCCCACCCTGAAGACTCAGTGAAGAATGCGTGCATGTGACACCACTACACTCGCTGGGTCGCTTCTTCAAGTATGTATATAGCCTGCCCTCAGAGGCTCAAAGCACAGCTAAGACCAAATGGAAACCATAGGCAAATGGAAGATAATTGTAATGTAGAAAAAAAAAAAAAAACATAACTCTCTTTTAGTCCCTTCACAGGTAATCACTCATTTTTCTTAGCCTCTCAAATAGTTCTTTTTATTGTCATACATGCCAGCACATAGAAGTCACCTACCTCTTCCCATCTGAAGTTCTTTTAGACAGTATCCTTTCTATTGAGAATTGAGATGTATATGTTCTTGGTTATACAAAGAAGAGTTGCATCCTCCTGCTCTCCTCAATCTAAAACCTCTGTCCAAGACTTGCCCCCTGCTTGCCTATATAATAGTGAAAGATGGGTGCATCTTGAAAAACTATCATAATAGTCAAAGTTTAGAAAGCATCACAACCAGTGTCTCTTCAAAATCATTTCTATATTGTAAGGAGGAGATTATGTTTCCGTATCCTTCCAGTCTTCTGATCATTAGTGAATAAATATATGGAGGAAGGAGAGAGAGAGAGAGAGAGAGAGACAGACAGACAGACAGACAGACAGACAGAGAGGTGTACCCATCTGTCAATGACAGGCATTAATTTGTAGGGAGAGTCTAGGCAAAAGCCATATTTCCAAGAAAATATATCGGGCTCTTAATAAATATACATTCAATTTAACATTTTAGTCTGAGGTATCTGTATTTGAATTACTTCTTCAGTTCTGGATTTTCTGAGTACCATGAAATATGTACTTGCTTTATATCTAGTTGGTTCAAATTGCTCTCAAAACTGGTCTCTTCCATAATAAAAAAGAATTAATCCCCAACTTAAATTCTCTCATCTGCTGTGATATTTAGAAACCACTTATCTTCTCTCAAGTGCATTTTTCCAGCTTCAATTATTTTAAAATCTGGGCATCCAACTTTGTAAATATAAATATGGATTAATATTTAAGTAAATATGGATTATAAAAAGAAAATTTAAGAACTATTATTTGGTAAAGGATATAGAAAACATACATACAATTTATACAAGGCTTATATAATAGCCTATGAATTCTAATAAATATCAGATTATTGATCTGGGATTTGTAGCTGAGGAAGAGGAATTCTACATAACTCTCTCATACTCCAAATTAGAACCAAGTCAAATAAAGAGTTAGAAGTTGATTTACAAGTAACTTGCTAGAAGAAGAGCATATTTGCTCTTCTACTCCTTGGTGAAAAAAAATAACATTTTCTCTTATTAGACAACTCAGCCTACTTATTAATTAAATACAGAGAAGCACATTTAAAATTAGCTGTCTAGTAACTTTGAAATGTAAAATATCAAAACTAAGAGAGAAAAAAAGCAATCATCATGAAAACAATTAGTTATATCCTGGTACTATCACAATATAAATTATACCACAGAGCAAAAAGACTGTAGAATAAAAAAGGTATCCAGAAGTCAGTTTAACTTACGATCTGAGTCAAGTGTGTCATGGCCTTGTGAGAGTCTTACCTCCACTAGTGTGAATAAGGCTCTCATTAGATGTGGCGTGGTAAGTGATAAAGTCCAGTGAGCACAAGCTAGTCATGTGAACTTGGCTGGTTCAGTACGGCCCTCCTGGGACCTGTAGGGGGTCAAATGAAAGTATCATTGTAAAATCTTTGGATGAACAGTGGAAATTTATACTTATGTGCTCAAGTATTGATAACTAAAAGTTTAAGGGAAGATGATGAAGCTACCATAAACTTACTACCTTTGTTGAATAATCAAAAGAAACAGCTTTAGTCCAAAAGGAGTTAATTACATTATCATAATTAAAACATTATCAGAAGTATTTGAACTTCTGGAATCTTAATATTATTTGTAATAATCTAAGCAAATATTTTCCAAAATTCTATTTTTTCTAACTTAAAGCATTATTTCCCTTTCATACTGAAAAATAACAAAAATATTTTTCTCTTTATATTTCCTTTTCTCTGAAAGCATATTTATCACTTATAAATCAGATTTACAAGAATATAAGATATGTCAAGCAACTAAGCAATTCAACAAATTGACTGCTATAGTTGTTTTAAACCTTTAAAAAATAAATCAGCTTCACTTATATGATTTCCCAATTCTGTAAAATCACCAAACTTATAAATATGAAACTGATTTTTATAATTTTGATATTAAACTTTGCTGTATTTAGACCTAATCTTTTATATCTTCCTGAAAATTCTGATAGTTGAAGAACCATTTCTTTCATGAAATTTTTTAAAACTTAATTTACATTACAACATGCTCATGAACTTCACATTACTGTTGCTTAAAATATTAAATAAATTTTCTTTAATTATGAAAATAATTTTTATTCCAATGCTCTTTTAAAAGTTTGTATCTTATATGTTCACTCATGTAAGAATAATCCAGGGGAATGCAGTTAGCATTAATATGATGGCTAGGTAGAGGGCCGAGGGAGGGAACATTTGGGGGGGGTGAATCATTTTGTGAACTATATAGATGTCTAACCAATATCCTGTATACTTGAAACCAATTTAAATAATTTTTAAAAGGATATTTTTAATTCCCAAACTTTTATTGTAAAATATAGATGAGACTTCACTGAGGCTTCACACTTTTACAAAGATCTACTATACTGATCATCTATAAATGCAGCCCTTTGGGAATACAAATTTAATGACCAATGATATACAAAGCTTCTGTAAATTATGTTTCAATGCTCAAGCAATGGTTCACTTTTGTCTAGGTCAGTTAGCACATAGTTTACAATAGCCACTCCATCTCTTCAGGAGAAAGTCCTACCTTGTGTTGATTCATTACATTTTTAACCATGTTGGAAGTAAAGTTATTTTTATGAATGACAAACAATGAATGCTTTCCACAGGATGTTTATTAATGTCATTTTTGCTTGTGTAGTTGCCATTACCAGCCATCTCACCAATGTTCCCTGTTACAATTCCAAGAAGTTAGCCTTCTGCTACTTGATAAAATATATGCTGGTTTCAGTTTACCAAGTTTTTTTTTTCTTTCAACTAAGAAGTAGTCATTGTTATTATTATTATTTTTTTTGAGGTTGTTTGTATTGGATCTTCTAAAATGTTCACGTTCCAAGTCATGTGTGGTGACTCACAGTTAGAATGTATACAGCATTAACATGATACCTCCATGAATGTACATGATCGACAGTGCTTTAGAAGCTTTCTCCCCTTCAAACAGCACCCAAAGTAGACAGTCCAAGACTGATGCATAGAAAATACTAGGGCAAGCATTAAAAATGAAAGGAATGTGACAGAAAAAGTTGAAAATCACATGATATCACTCATATGTAGGATATAAACCTAAAAGCAACAAATGAATAGGACAAACAGACTTATGGACATGGACAATGGACTAATGGTTACTAGAGGATAGCAGGAGAGAGAAAAGAGAGGTAGACGGGGAAGGAAAATTTAAATAATTTCTTTAATTAAAAAATAATTAAATAATAATAAACTACAATTTAAAAAATAAAAAAAGAATGAGAAAAAATGAATATGTAGCACCTATACATCTCTACATTATTGTGCCTAATCTTGACTCCAAAGTTCTACTCTATTATATCTTAGTTGTAAACACTCTCCATGAAAATAAAAATCAGTATATGTGTGTCTGTCTCTTTTCAAAAGTATTATGATAATGTTTCATTAGATACTCAATTATGGCAAAAAATACTTTCAAGGCTATAGATATTTTAGCAACAATGTATAGAAGTAAGGAGCAGAGTCATCTGATGTATTTTTTAAATAAGTTTATTTATTTGAATTAGTTTCAAGTATACAGTTTATTAATTAGACATCTATAATGTTCACACAATGAACATTACTCCCTCCCTCTTCTGGCCTTCCATTTAGCCATCGTATTAATACTAACTGCATTCCCTCTGCCATGCTCCTCGTGCCCAACTATTGACTACTAATTTGTACTTTTTTAACCCTTCACCCCATTCTCCCAGTCTCCCAAACCTCCTCCCCTCTGTCGGTTACCAAATTGTCACTATATTTGTGATTCTGATTAGTTTGTTCTTTTTGTTCCTTAGATACACATATAAGTGAAATCATATGATATCTATCTTCCTCTGAACCATAATTTCTTTATCCAATCATCTGTTGATGTGTTTTTTTTAAGAGTCCTGGTCACTACATGGTCTTTGTGAGGGCCTATTTGCAAATGCTTCTAAAAAGGAAGAAAGATGCCTCAATAATTATCATTTATTAGCACTGCAATAGAATACCAGCAAAATACATGTTACAGAAGAAGTAAAATAAACGCATCAGCAGGACCCTAGGAATGAAATAAGGGAATTTTCATGCCATTGGTTTAGAGAAAGAATACAGTTGAGAAATAAATTTTAGGTGAAAATAACTAGGTCATTTTCAGAACATGTAGAGATAAAAATTCCTTTAAGACATACAAGCGAGCTTTCCAGAAACCATTTGGAAACTGAATCTAGAGAAATAGGACAGAATCCAGGAGAAAAATAAAGTAACAGAAGCTAAAAAGATGTTTCTTGCTTAAAGGAGAGAATGGTAAATATTGATAAGATGGAGAAAAAGGGTCTATTTTATAGTTCATTGTTTACCTTAGGAAAAAAAGAAATTAATTTGTACTAATAGGAGTAAATGTTTATTTCTCTATAAAGCAGCTTGATTTTCATAAGTCCAGAATCTGAGTATAAATAAAAGGTGATGTGATGTCAAAGAAAGTATTTTAAAGATGGGAGGATATTTGCATTACGTTTTTTCAATAGTCCTCACTTGTGAAAAACCAAAGAGGTAAAACTTAAATTTATCCAAGTTAAGATTTTACAAGGAGTTTCAGAGAAAAGCAAAGAACAGATTGACTGAATGACAGAGTGATTTAACGACAGACTTTGGAATCTATGTTAGGAAAGAAAGTAAATGTAGAAAGAAGCAGACAGATTAATAGAAATGGAGTTGTCAGGGCCTGAAAGTGTCCTAAGGTCAAAGAGTAGGTGTATTAGTGTTATCGAATTGGAAAGATGGGTTGTGTTAAAGAGAGAGCAATGAACTGAAGTTTAGTATTTTATTAGTATGGTGTTAGGTTTGACATATTTCAAGATGTGGCTATATGTGGCAGATACTGGATTAAGATAAATATCATTGGAAATTGAAGTCAAAGAATTGTCCTGGATTGAGTCAGCCACAAAATTATTAAAGTTGACTTGGAAATTATTAAATTAAAGCAAAAATGTTGGACATCAAAAAGGCATTACTGAATCAGTTTCATGTTGTTCAACTAATAATGCCTTTTTCCTCTTGGAATTTATCCAAAAATAAAAATTAGTTGAAAAATATGCATTTAAAATAAATTTAACTAGTCAAACAATTGCTTATTTGAGAATTAGCCCAGGCAACTCAAAGCATAAATAACATTATGGGAAACAGAGAATAATATTCAGATATTAACATTATTGACAAATTTTCTTAGCAAAATTTACTAGTGTTTTATCTTTAATTTTTTTAAAACTGTCCTTAAATATTTTTGGTTAGCAAATTTCAAAAGCATATTTTGATGTTATCATATGACATAATGGTATATAGTCTGTTTTCTAGCTTTATTGGGATATAGTTGACATATAACATTGTGTAGGTTTGAGGTATAGTGTAATGATTTTGTGTATGAATGTATCTGAAATGCCAGAATAAAGCTGACTGACACATCTACATCCCCAGAATTTTTTCATCTTGTGACTAGAAATTTGTAGCATTTGACCAACTTTACCCATTACTCCATCCCCATGCCACCCTCAAAAGCTACCAATTTGTTGTTTCCATGAGTTCTTTTAAAGAAGATATGGAAGAAAAGGCATCCTTATACACTGTTAGTAAAAATGTAATTTGTTCAGCCACTATGGAAAATAGTACAAAAGTTTCTTTAAAAAATAAATAAATAAAAATAAATAAATAAATAAATAAATAAAAGTATAACTACCATATGATCCAGCAAAAAATAAAAATAAAATTACCATATGATTCCACTTCTGGATATATATTTAAAGGAAATGAAATTTCTATCCCAAAGAGGTATCTGTACCCCTATATTTATTGCAGCATTATGTACAATAGCCAAGACATGGAAACAACTTAAGCATTTATTAATGGATAAAGAAAATGTGATACACACACACACAGGAATATTACTATTTCTTTTTAATCATCACTAATAACCTGATATTCAGATGTCCTAGTTCCATAGAGTTCTTTACTATTAATCAATTGGGACATTTTTAGAAAACCATTGGCCCTAATTGATTTATGATTAAGTTAAAGTTATCAATTGGAAATAATATATAATTGATGAGGCTAGTTATTTTGTTTCTGAAAAGGGAAGGCTACTTCAACAAAGTCCCTGATTTTAAATACATACATACATACATACATACATACATACATACATACATACATACATACAGCTAATATTTATTAATTGCTTATATGCCAGGGACAGATTTAAGTACATTGCTTATAGTAGCTAATTTATTCTTACCATAACCCAATAAGTAATTTTGCTCTTTATTTTTATTTTTGACAGCCCATTTTTGTATTATGTATGTATTTCTATAATGGTAATTGCATAAAATGTAAGTATGAGAGACTATACAGAGAAAGATCTCCCTTCAACTTCTATCTCCCATCTATCCAGTTCCCATCTCCCTTTGCACTTTGGTTTAGATTTTCTATCTCTATATATGAGATTTATGAAATATGTCTCTTATTTGTAGTGTTTTCATTATGGGTTTTTCTCCCAATTAATCCAAAACTAAAAATTAGTTCTGCTTTTTAAAAGTTTAGGTGGAAGTAATTTTCTTTCTAATATTACTATTAATTTCTAATTTTATTAAATAGTGATCAAATTAATAAGAAAGGAATACCCTAACCCAGAAATAAAAGTAAATTTAGGAACGTGACCTTGAGTAGGCAGCTGGTGGCAAAAGAGGCATATATTAACTGTATGAACTTGAAATTTCTTAGGATCTATAAAGGCAGGTGTGTAGTTAGTTTTAAAGATGGTTCCCCCAAAACCACGTTTCTATATGTATCCTTGTGTATCCTCCTCTCCTGAATTTGACAACACAATGAGGCAGACCTGGCACTGCATGGCTTTATTACTTCTTATGATCATAAGTCCATGAGAAGCCTTGCCACTACCCACTGGGTTTCTTAGAATGCTTGTTCTGGGAAAATCCAGCCAATGTAAAAAGACCAACTACCTGGTGGCAACATGCTCTGAGGAAGCTGGCCTGATGAAGCTACATGAAGAGAGAGAAATGCCCAGTCTAGCCATCTCAGTTAAGGTACCAGACATGTGCGTGAAGACATCTTAGACATCCAGCTCAGACAAGCCTTCAGCAGTGGTTATCATCTAACTGTAACTGCATGAGAAAACCATCCAGCTGGACCTAAGCAACTGAAATAACCTTTACAAATAATACATTTTCATATCATTTGTTTACAAGGTGGTTACACAACAATATGTAATGATGGGAATAGCAGGAAATTAAGCAAAGGCATAGACAGTTGACACAGCTTCCTAATACATAAAAAATATAAAGAGAAAAGTAAAATTGGAAGTTACTGGCATCTTTGATTAAGATGAGCTGAACTGATGAGAGAAAGGAGTATGTAGATGAGATGAAGGGTTTGAGAAGAGTGATGTGGGTTTGGAATTGATATCATGGTGAATGGGAATGAGAGTTGCTATGGGTTAAGTCAGTTGCTCTAAACTCATTCATGAGAAAGAAATCAAAGATCTATGAATAAAATAGAAGTTATATGGACAGTAAAAGGCAACTTTGGGTTGGAGAAGAAGATGATGAGTCTAAGGGTAAAATCTTTAGACAGAGAGGTCAATGCATAACGAAGCTGAAGAGAGTAGAGGGTGTAGGATAACATGGTATGATACTCAATAGTTTTGCCTAGAAATAGAAGTATATCATAGACTTTAATATTTATTTTTAAAGAAAAGGTTTTATTTTGTTGAAAAGTATTTTTTAATATTTTAATACATAATAGCAAGTTAAGTTCCTTAATAATTTATATTACCAATAGTAATTATGAGTTTTATGTTTACTGTTATTACACATGGTCATGTTAGTGCAGTACAGTACACATATTATATTGTAGAGCCAATTTCTCCCAAATAGAATCGGTGAACTACCATTCTATACCTTCTTTTATTCTTTTTTCTTTTTTTCAGGGGTGGCAGTGGTGCTAGTACTTGTTTCTCTAGTAGCTGTTTTGGTTGATTGGTTCTTTATTTGGGGTTTTATGCCAATTGTGTGATTTGCTATTTCACAGTAAAAACAACCAAAACAGAAGAAGCCCTATGTCTATTATTAGAGGTATGCTTTTAGATATGTGTATGATTTTCCAAATATTTTCCCCTAAAACCTCCCCATAGTCTGTTTTTACATTTCTTTATAATTACTACTAGCATTCAATTTGAGTTCTATCAACCCAAGAAAGTCCCATATGAATGTATACATTCTTCTTAGAATTTGATGGAAAAAAAGTATTTAAAACTGCAGATTCAAAAGAAATCAACATTTAAGTGTTATAGAGCTCTGTGGTTTAGAGAAATTAGCTATTTTCACACATCAGGCACATTTTATCTTGAAATGGCACTCCCTATAATTTGTTGGCAGATATATTTTTAAAATAAATGATAGATTATTATTAGTAGTTATTAGAGTTATATTGCTTATACATTAATTTTGTGCCAGTATAGTATCAATTCTTTTCTTTTAAATCACCTATATAGTATTTCCCTTGTGTTCTATCTTTAGGAAGTTAGGAAATGGTCTGAGAGTGCTTATATTCCTAATCTGAGTGTACAAAAACATGAATTGTACAGCTGGAGAGAAGTTAAAGTTGAGTTAAATTATTTAGTATTTCAAGAGGATGAACTTGAGATTCATAGAAGTTACATGAGTTGGCTACAGAACCAGAGATGGTTTTATTTTTATTTCTATGTAAGGAGGAGACTCTGCCTTCTTGCTCTGATTATTGTACTTCCCTTAATATTCTGGGAAGTTTATAATACAGACAAAATGGTTTCATCAATCTTATTTATAACAGATTTTAACTGGGAACTCAGTTTTTTCCAAGCAAAGTTCAGGGAGGTATTGAGTCCATTTCAACTTTCATACAACCCTATTTTTGCCTTTAAAATGGCCATTTCCAAAATTCAAAAAAATTTTTTTCAAGTATACAGTTCAACAATGTCATACATATATTCCATTGTGTATTCACCATCCAAAGTTAAATTTCCTTCCATCACACACTATTTAAACAAATATTTAGAACATGATACTCTTACTAAAAAATTAAAGACAAAATTTTACTCCTTAGTCACTTTGTTTGCCTTTTAAAGTAGATATTTTTAAAAACTTGAAAACATGAGCTACAGGAAGGATTAAATTTTTTTCTCATCAGAAATACCATAGCTTTTCAGTCATTTGTAACATTTTTCCTGGCAGAGTGGCCCTGTAGCATTATATAATTTTTTTCCAAACTCCTGGCCAGGTTTCTCTGGAGCTGCTTTCCAGGAATCTCTGCAATAAGAACCATGTCTTTCTTGTCATTTCTTTTTTCCTTCAATTAATTATGTCTTTTTTTCTCTCTTACAGTTAGCTATTGGATATGCTGGCTAACATCTCAGTGATATTTTTAAGACAAAAAAAAACATTTTAGGACATCATCAAGTTTCATGAATAAAAGTTATATGAAAGCAGTAAATTTCAGACTTTTTATAAAGATTTTTAAGCTATTATTTTTTTAAACAGTTTAATTGAGCTGTAATGACATGCAATAAACTGTATTTAAACAATGCAATTTAATAGGTTTAAGCATATAGGTATGTTCATTAAAATCATCATCGCAATTGAGATAATAAAAATATCCTTCATCCATAAAGTTCTTTTATGCTTGTTTATAATTCTTCCCTCCCAGTCCTAGGCAACCATTGATTTACTTTCTGTTAAAGTAGATTAATTAACGTTTTCTAGAATTTAATATAAATCACATAGTATTTATATTTTCTCATACATTGTAAGTATTTTGAGATTTATCCACATTGTATCATGTTTACATCATTCATATGCTTTATTGCTTAGTATTCAATTAAATTGTTATACTGGACTTTGTTTATTGATGGACATTGGATGGAGTTATTACAAATAAAGTTTCTATGATCATTCATATGTAAATCTTTGTATGGACAGATAAGTTTACTTTTCATAGGTAAATACATAGGAGTGGTTTAGCTGGATTATATGGTAAATGTATGTTGAACTTAAGAAATCTTCAAACTGTTTTACAAAGTGGTTTTATTATTTTGTATTCCCACCAACAATGTATGAGAGTTCCACTTCACCCACAACCCCAGTAAAATGTAGTACTTTTTTTTATTTTAGCCATTCATATAGATATGTACTAATATCTCACTGTTGTATAAATGTGCCTTTCTCTAATGACTGATAACACTGAGTACCTTTCATCACTATGCCTTAATAATAGCATCAGTGACTTTGATATCTACACTAATATCCTAGGGTCTCAGAGGCTGAGGTCTCTAACACACAAATGGCTGGAATAAGTGAGATCCACAGAATTCATCTAATTGGAAACCCTAGAAGTACATAAATCTATTAATCTAGATGATAAAAGTAAAATAAAACAACATGTAGCTGGAAACAAAAACAGTATTGGAAAAAGAAACACTATCTTAAAATTCAAAAGGAAATCATTTTCAGATATTTACTATAAGAACCAGAATTAAAAAAAAAACTGCTTGATCATTCATATATATATGAATGATCAGAGTAGAACAAGAGCAGAAAAACCACAAGAATAGACTAGGCTGAGAATAAAGAGCAAATGTATAAAATGATGATAGATGTGACATCTCTAAATGTTTGAAGGAAAATGTGTGTGGTGCCAGATTTATATGGCAGCCAAATTGGCTTTCACATGTGAAAGCAACGAAAGATATCTGCAGATGTGTGAGAGCTCCAAAAATTGGTAAATCCAAAACTCTTTTTGAAAAATTATATACCTCACTAAACTAATAAATAAATTTATCTATTTATTTGTTCAAAAAATATTTATTGAATTGCTGTCATATGCCAGATAATTTGTTCAGGGTCCTAGGAAACAATGGAAAGTATATCACATCTTTTCATCAAATGTATGTTGATCCTTAAAACATATTGTTTATTATGTTAATAATATTAAAGATTAAATAATGCTTCTCAGAGAATAGAATTTTAGTAACTGTTAAAATGTTTCATAGTTTAACTGTTTTATTTAGGAAGATCATTGACAGAAATGTTCTGACTCATCCAATACCATGGTTAATAAAAACTTTATGGTCATTTACTTCTTATACTAAATGGGAGTAATCAATTACTTTATGAGTAATTAAATATACAAATAAATAGTTTGATTATAAAGTAATTTGTCACCTTTGTTTTACTATTCATAGACTTCAAGATCCTAGAGTACCTTAGGGTTCTCACTATAAGCACGTGTTTTCATTGTGCAATAGATGTCAACAATGCCTGTTTCTAGAATTCTAAATAACAGGTCATCTACTCTATGTAGACATTAAATTTCCAAGTGACAACTTACTTGTTATTTTCTATCCTCCAAATGATTAGGCAAGGAGTTGGAGGAGGAAATTCGATATCTATGAGTCCTTTACCTTACCTTACCGTGAGACCCTACAAAAGTCAATAACCTGGAAGATGCTAGAACTTTGACTCTTACCAGACAGTAGACAATGAAAAGCTACTCTGACTAGTTTACTACAGAACAAGTATGAAGAATGAGAGCTGCTCTCAGGGAACTCCTCGAAATTGAGCATGTAGTCTTTCCTTTATACAAATCTCATCTATTCCATGTTATTCCAAGCATTTACTTCCTATAATGGATTTTTGTTGTTGTTAGAAGCACAAAGAAGGAAAAAAAGACTCTTCAGAAAAACATCATAAATTCTCCACTATTATTTCCTCATTTCTTATTGACTCACATGCCTCTCCTGTAATAAATAATTTACTGCAATAAAAAATTTACTACACTAAAACTATCATTAAGGTCACTAAAAGAATAAATCACGTTTTACAGAGTATGCCTAGCTAACCAACTTTACTGCTTTGATTTTTATTTGCTGGGTGATAGAATGTGTAAGGCAGTTAAAGGAAGTAGGAATTACTGAATAAAAATTAAAACATTCCTATAGCAAGCCACCGGGATTAAATTTGACCTTTGGAAACAAATTGAAGAGTCTCATAAAAGCTGTGCTTCAAGCCACATCAGAATTATTTTTATGGACAAAACCTCCAGCAAGATCTTTGACAATATATGTACTCATGACTCTCAGGGAAAAGAACAAGATACAATGCCAGCTTGTTAGCAATTTAAAAAATATATATATAGTCATTTTCACATCATTCTTTATCTCCAAATACTAATAAAATCTCCAAGAAAACTCCTTTTTGCCTTGTGTTTCTTATATGCACATAATGTATTACATATATAATGCATTAGGTCTACTGGCACAGCTTTGGATAACCATTTAATAACTGTAATTTATATCACAATATAAACCATTATCTAACTGTTAAAATAAAATTTTAGATATGCTCTGCATTGGTTTGTGGAGTTCCACCTTTTTAAAGAATTAGTTATTGCTTAAATGATAATTGATATTGTATAGATTTAAAATACAGTGAGAATAATTTCAATGAAATAAAGGTATGTCTTGTGAGATAAAAATTATAATTTCTGAACCTTATGTTATTCATATTTAGAATACAATGAAAAAGAACATAATTTGAACTTGAATGATAATATGATGTCTTTCTGATCATAACTTCCAATTACTATTCTCAAAACACTTAACTTGCTCAAGCTTCATTTATCATTTTGATTTTAGAGTTACACTTATTTATTGATTCATTTAATCAATATTTATTGTACTCCTAATATTTAAAGTGCTGTGCTAGGTATAGTTGGAGGTATAAGATGGTTAAAATATCCTTTATTCTTGTCACCAAGAATCAAGTAAACACAATATCTGTACCTGTGACTCTAAAGCAGAAAAGATCACTGAAGTTAAGCTTATAAACTCAGGCAGCTAGACTATTGGCAAGGTTATATCCATGATGATATTAAAGTCACTGGGAATGTTGCCAGGATTAGAGTGAAAAGAATGTGGAATCATGTGCTAAAGGCTCAGGGAAGCCAGGAATTGACGATGGCCTTACATTCACTCATGTCTTTAGAATTTTTTCTTTTTTTTTCCCATTGAAACAGTGTCCTCACACTCAATATATAGAATTACATAATTTCTTTGGTACAAGGCTTATTAAGATTTTTTTTATGATAGCCCAAAGCAGATGAGTAGGATGTTTATTCAGAGATACATTGGGGCTCACCTGGTCTGTAAAAAACATTTTAGATTCTATGATATGATGCTGAAGTATAACAGAAGGATCAGACACAGTGTCCAAAGAGAGGTAGTGACCAAAGTCACTATTCTGGGAATCGAAGAACAATGAGTGAAGCATGGCAGTAGAGAACTGGGGTGAGCATGCCCAGAAGTGTGAAGACCAGTGGGCAGCCATTATCCATTCCTGAACATCCCAGCCTCAGATGCCAATCAGGCTGAGAATCAGGAGGAAGCCTCTCTGGGCAAGGAGACTGGCAAGAGCAAAGGAGGGGAGACACCTCCCTAGGCATCGAGCTACAGCACAGTAATGTTCTACTGAGCTAAATGATGTGATGAGACTTAGGATCAAGGACCAAGGAGGGTCCCACACCCTAAAAGCAAGTCAAAACATGCATAAGTGGAAAAGCTTCCAAGTGCGCAAAAGTAGCTTGGGGAGAAGGATAAGGAGAAAAAGTCAAGTGTTGCGAGGACTGATGTTTACATAACTTTGAGGCCCTCTATTAAGCAAAAAGAACACACAATTATAAATATGAAGTGTTAAGATTCTCAGACACAGAAAGGGATTATGTGAGAACTTTGGTGTCCCTGAAGCATCTACCAGTTTCTAGACTAAAATACCATACTGATGCTAAAATAATATATTCTTCACTGTCTGAATGGCCTGGGAGTCAGAGTAGACCTTATCTTCAATCGCTGTGATCATAGAGGTCAACCATGACAATGTGGAAATGATGGAATTGAGAAAAATGAAGCAAGAAATTGTCCTAGAGAATTTTTATTTGCAAAAGTGAAATGAAAGGACTTGAGATATTAGAAAATGCAGTTATATGCACATGTATGCATATTTGAGTATTATCTCTAACTAAAATTATAGAAATGTGAGGGATAAAAACATGCCAAAATATAGTGGTGATGTTCAGCAATTGACAACATTTTAAAATTTTTAATTATAAAAACTGAAAAACTCTAGTAACCACATTACAGGAAGGAAAAAGGTAATCATTATCAACCCAGCTACATCCATTTTAGTTTTTTTATTTTTTTCAGTTTTTTAAAATATCTACCTTTGCTCATATAATCCCGTGGCCTTTGAAATAAAGGAAAATCTTCCCAAATGTTCAAACGTATCCTTATTACTTATTCACTAGCTTTTAAACTGCACCCATCTTTCTTTGAACCTTGTTCAAGCTGCATTTCATGCAACCATCATTTCCATCCCTGTTGCGAACTCTTCAACAACAGCTAATGCAGCCCTTGATTTCATTAATGGAAGCATAATGCTCAGAACACAGGTGTTAATGGCCTCTCGCTACCTTGGGCTGGGGAGACCACATGTAGATCGCTGTGTTAACTCTCAGAAACATGTTTTGTAAGGGTCACTGAAAAATGGAACTACATTCATTCAAAAAAGCATAATAAGGGTAGTGAATGCCAAATGAGGGACATTAAAGAAATTGATGGTGTTTAACCTTGAGAAGAAAAGCCCTGTAACAAAATGGGGAGACGTGATAGATCCCATCAATTATCTGATGTTTTGTCTTGTGGGAGAGGCATCAGGCTTGTTCCATGTAGCTTAACCATTAGGTGGAAGTTCCTGGGAATCAAGTTTCTGCTCAGTCTAAGTGAACTTTCTAACCAGGAAGGCTGCCTAAAATTTTAATAAGCTCTCCATTTCCCCACTCCTGAAAGTGTTCAAGCAGAGATTGGCGCACCGCCTGGCAGATGTGCTTAATTGGAAGATAAGTCAAACTGTCTGAGTTACAAACTCAGGTGTCTTCAAAGGCCCAGGCAGGCATGTGAGAGGATGCAGAGCAGAGTTAATCTAGAGGGATGGAGCATACGGTACGCCAGACTATGAATTCCCCACTCCAACTCCACCCCCAGTTGATGGCAGCCACATTATTCCATGTAGAATATACACACACAGCATATACATATACACACAGGTATAGTTAGCAGGCCATATTCAGCCTTAAGGCACCAGTCCATGACCTTCACACTATTTCATTTCTGAGATCCCTTCCAAGGCTGCAATCTCTGCACTCTAGGACTATGTTCAGTACTGTGATATTATTTTTATGCTAATGATCATAAATAACTTTGCTTATTTTAACTTAAATTAAAACTGTATCACTCATAGGATTTGATTAACAAACATTTTTAGAAAAAACGTGGACTTTTATAAATTTGGATATATTTCCATTTTTTTCCTCATTATCACTCCAAAACTCAAGGAGAATCAAGAATAAAAGTAATCCTCATTAATGGCCTTGTCTATCATTATAGATGCAAGGGAACAGGATACATAAAAATCTAGAATCAGAATCGGGTTATCCCACTGAATAATTTGTATGTGTACATTCCTCCCCCGCAACTCCAGTATTTCACAGTAAGTATCCTAACAATAACTAATATAAAAAAAGAGGTTAAAATTAATACCTACTATTTTAATAACTGTACTTTTGTTCAGATAGAAGATTAAAATCTTTATCTTTGTTTCAAATAGTTAAATATAAAGAAAAGTATATTTAATTTTTAAAAATCTTCTTACTTTTAAACTAAGTTTCTTAGCATTTTTTACAGAAAAAGAAAAAAATTCTTAAATTTTTATGGAACCACAAAAAACTCTGAATAGCCAAAGCAATCCTAAGAAAAAAGAACAAAGCTGGCCATATCATACTGTCTGATTCAAAGTATACTATAAAGTTACACTAACCAAAACAGTATGTTATTGGCAGAAAAACAGCTACACAAACCAATTGAACAGAATTGAGAGCCCAGAAATAAACCCACATATATGGGTAACTAATTTTCAGCAAAGGAGCCAAAGGTGTACAACGGAGAAAGGAAAGCCTCTTTGATAAATGGTGCTGGCAAAATCTAAAAGCTACATGTGAAAGAATTAAACTAGACTGCTATTTGATATCATGCATGAAAATTAAATCAAAGTGTATTAAAGACTTGAACATAAGACCTGAAACAATAAAATTCATGAAAAACAGGTATTAAACTTATGGACCTTGGTCTCATAACTTGACCACAAAGGCAAGGAAAGTAAAAGTAAATATAAATGATTGGGACGCTATCAAACTAAAAAGCTTCTGTACAGCAAAAGAAACCATCAACAAAACAAAAAGGCAAATGACTGAATGAGAGAAGAAATTTGCAAATGATAATTTAGATAAGGATCTAATATCCATAATATATAAAGAAAAGTCTTTTTAGACATACGTTTTATAAAATACAGTTAAAATGATAGGTTAGCAAACCTATATGTAAGTGCTCAGAAAATTGGCCATAAACTGAACATTTTAGAGCCACAAAATAATTTAAGTGGAAAAGCAACCTTAAGTATACAGTAAATTGCCTCTTGTCTAAACCTCTGCTCTTTGGGGTATCCAATACTTGAGGTGCCTGATTAATACACTAAGATGTGGTATTTGGTGAAAGTGGTACTTTACATTGATAACTATTACAAAAAAATTTTATCATTGAAGAGGAGAAAAATATTCGAGAATGAAGAGAGCTTAGAAATTTAGATTTGGACCTATTGAGTTTGAAGCCCTTGGATTTCTCATGTGTATAGTCAACAGATGGATATAGATGATTCTAGAACTCAGTGGGGAGATTTGTACTAAACCTGTAAATTCTGAACTTAAGGTTCTATTTAAAGCCAGGGGTGCAGGTAAGCCCACACGAGAAGAGCATGTTGGGTGAGGAGAGAGCTAAAGACAAAGCCTGGGGACCTGCACTGGTTATAATGTGAGGAGTTAAGGCTGCCTGAAAAGAAATAGGAGAGTGGAGGCCTCAGAGAGCTGAGAGCTCCAGGGAGAACTGTTGCATGGAATCCAAGTTAAATCTAGTTTCAAGACAAAGAAGGTGGCCAATCAAACCAAATGCTATGAAAAAAAAAAAAAAGTCCCGTGGCATAAAAGGCCCTTGGTGACTATGGCCAGAGAAGTTTTCAGGGGAGTGAAGAGCTGAATCTTCAGTAGAGTGGATTGAGAAGGGAAATACAAGGCTACAGCCACTCACTGTGAGTTCTTTAGTACTTCCTGTGCTGTTACCTTGAGCAGATATTATTTTTTATGTTCAAAAATATACCTCTTGCAACACTTTTAAGTCATCTCTTATTTTTTTCTTTTCTGCTAAGGTAGGCTCTCAAATTTTTGCAATAGCTTGCTTCTTCTTCAACTCTTGCTTACCTTTCTACCTATTTTCTGATATTGATCCTATAGGAATACAAACAAGACAGATGTACAAAAATGTTTAAACAACATTACTAAAATAACAAAATTTGGATAAAGTCCAAAACATCCTAGAGGAAAAATTAAATGGATTATGGTATACTATAAAGTATGCAACTACTAAAAATGAATGAAGTAGAGCTGTATGTGCTAATGCAGAAGGATTTTAATATATTGATAAAAAGTTTTAAAATGAGTTTGAGAATAGTATTATATAATACTATTTTTAAAAGATACACATGTATTTACCTATACATTCATCTATCTATATATTCATGTTTTAATATGTAAACTGGTACAAAAAAGATACAACCCAATTGATAACAATTTCATATTGGTTGGATGTTTACAACACAAGTACTATTTCCATGTTTTATGATTTTTTTACAAAGTGCTTTTGCATAGTTTATAAGTTTAAGTATTATGCTTATTTACCCATTAATGTACTTGAAACTAAGACTGTTTTCTTCCATTTCTAGCTTACTAAGGTTTATCAAGTGGGTACTGTATTTTTATTCACATATTCTTTTGGGTGATAATTCCACTCCTCAATATCATTCCTATAGAAATATGTGCACTAGGATTTATATATAAAGAAATGTTTACTAATACATTATTTTTAATAGTCAAAATTAAGAGAATATCTCAATAGTCACCAATGGAGGGAGCATTAAATAAATTATGGCACATGGACATGAGGAATTATGCATCTGTTAAAAAGTATTTTCTATATTTATAGCTATGGCTTTGTTCTTTTAATAATCTGCTATATCCTTCTGCTACATCCTTTTGCTAATATTTCCTTTTGCTAATATTTTATTTTGTATCTTATTCATAAATAACATTAGTTTGTGTTGTTCTTTTGCTACTGTTATTATCATTCATTATTAAGTTTTGTTATTAGAATTAATCTAATCTCATCAAAAGAGTAGGCACACTTTTGTCATTTTCCTATGATTTTGTGTGTCATCACACTATATAAGAATTATCTTTTCCTTTAAAATCATGAAAGAACTCTCTGAAAAACCGTATGGTTTTCCTGGGTGTTTTTCATCTCTTTTAATTGCCTCTTCAATTTGTTTTGTAGTAATGGGAAAAGAAGAGAACTCCCTGGACAAATTTGAATTAAGTTAAGCTTTGGGAAGAAGCTTCATTTAAGTTACAGCCTTGAGGTAAAACATACGTTCTGAAATCAAGCTAAGAACGTGGGCCATCTTTCCTTCAGGGAAGTCAGTGGACTAGACGGATGGCGGAATGTCAGCAGGTAGAGCCTCAGAAGGATGGAGGAAGAGGTGCTCTGGTGTCTAGAGAGATCTTCGATGTGTGCAATGCCTGGAGTCTCTGGGTAAAAAAAGGCTTGGATGGAATCAGCCAAATTTAAGATAAAATGAATTTGCTTTGGTATCAGAGTTACTTGAGGTGGTATTTATGAGAATCTTGTCTTATTTAAAAGGTCAAAAAAGTAAAAATCTGGGATAAGACCTTGTGGTGTAGAAGAATCAATAATTGGGCCTCAAATCCTGTCCAATTTTGGGGGCCTGTTATCTAGCCTACTCCTTCAAGAAGTCACATCTACCTGTGGTGGCAATCTGTCCTTTTTCTTAAAACTAATAGTTCTTTGTGACACTTAGTTGTTCAATAATATTTAACATTTATTTTGAAATAATTTTAGAGTTTTGGGAAATTTGCAAAGATAGTTCAGAAAGTGCATACATACTACTCCCAGTTTTCCCTAATGCTAATGTTTTGCAATTACTGGTGCAAAACTATAATTAAAGTACAGACTATATTCAGATTTCACCAGTTGTTTTATTAATGTTCTTTCTCTCTTCCAGGATCAAATAAATGTTGATACGTTGCATTTAGTTATCACATCTCCTTAGTTTCCTCTGATGAGCAATGGTTTGTCTTCCTTGCTTTTTACAATCTTAAGAGTCTTAAAGAGTATTGGGCACATATTTTATAGAATGTCCTTCAATTTGGATTTGTATGATGCTTTCTCATTAGAGTGAAATCATGGGGACAATACCACAGAGGTAAAGTATGGACTGAATATTGTGCCCCTTTCTCCCATTCATAGGTTAAAGCCCAAATCCCTAATGTGGTGGTATTTGGAGTTGGAGCCTTTGAAAGGTTATTAGGCCATGAGTGTAGAGCCCTCATGAATGAGATTAGTGTCCTTATAAGAAATGACAGGGACACAAAGGATTTTCAAGGCAGCACAACTATATGATACTACAAAGGCAGATACATGTCATTAAACATTTGTCTAAACCCACAACTGCATGACACCAAGAGTGAACCCTTATGTAAATTATGGACTTTGGATGATAATGATGGGTCATTGTAGGTTCATCAATTGTTAACAAATGTGCCACTCTGGTGGATGTGGATGAAGGCGGCTATGTATGTGTTAGGGCAGGAGTACTGAGGAAATATCTGTACCTTCCTCTCAGTTCTGCTCTGAACCTAGAACTATTCTAAAAAATAAAGTCTTCAAATAAAGAAGAAATGCGAGAGAGAGAATCTCAATCTCTCCTCTCCCCCTCCCCCCTCTCTCTGCCAGGTGAGGATATACCAGATTTATGGCACCTTGATCCTGGACTTCCCAGCCTCCAGAATAATAAGAAATAAGTGTTTCTTGTTTAAGCCACTTAGTCTATGGTAATTTGTTATAGCAACCTGAGTTGATTAAGATACATCATAAGATGCCAGGAGTATGTGATGTTGACATGACTTGCCACTGATGATGTAAACTTTAAACTCTTGGTTAAGGTAGAGGCTTCAAGGGTTTGCCTCTGTAAATTCACTATTTTCCCCTTTCTATATTGTTCTTTGGAAGCTAGGCACTAAGCCCAGCCCACATTTAAGAGGAGAGGAATTAGGCTCCACCTCCTGGAGGAAGCTATTTACATATATTATTTGGAATTCTATAAGGAAGATTTGTCCCTCTCTCTGATTTATTTATTCATTCATGTATTTATAGGAGTATGACCTCATGGATACTTACTTTAGACTGTGAGTTATAATGAAAGTGTCATTTTTTTATTCTGTTGCTCAAAGTTAAAGTTCTTTTTCACAAGTCCCCTGGGTGAGTTTGTTATGTGTCCACCCTCTTTTACAACCTCCAGATAGTCCTGGCTCTCCCACCTATTGCACATATTTCCATAGAAATAATATCGAGGAGAGGAAGATGGTGAGCTCCTGAATCTAGATTATGCTGTATAGAATGCCTTTGTTTTCAGCATAGATCATTTAATACAGTAAATGTTTATCAAATACCTGTTGATAGATAAGTAAAGAGAGACATGGAGACAGATGTATCTTTCTACCATGAGGTAAAGCTACATGAAAATTATTTTAGTCAGATAATTTCCTGCCCTAATCTTATAGATCTCAGAGGGGAAATGTTGTTAGAAGAACTGAAGGCAATAAAGCACACTTAAGAAAAAATGAAGATATCTTCAGGACAATTTTGACTGGTAAAAAGCTGTTTATATCAAAGCTTATTTCCCACTTAACATAAGACTTGACTTTTCCCTTTCTACAATGTCATTTCTGTGTTAAGCATTCTGGCCTTTCCTTTAAAGCTGCCTATTTACAAAGAAGAGCTATAGATTTTAGAAACTCTAAAGACTAATTTTAAAACAACATAAATTTTTAAAAAATCAACTAACGTTTACCCAACATAAAAAGGAAACACTACAAGTTTTAATTACCCTAATTAAAAAAAAACAACCGTTATTGCAATAATCAATTCCAAAGCTGCATATACTAATGAGATAAACACACTACTCTGATACTTGAAGGCTCTTGACCCTAATGTACTAGAGATGTGTGATTCTCTAATTAGGATTCACACCATCATGTGCTGTTACATTTATTAGTAGAGGACTGCGTTTGTAAATTCCTTCCTGTGAGCAAAATACCAAGTGCTCAAAGGCCAAGTCTAAACAGTCAAAATGAAGCAGAATATCAAGTAATTATATAACAAATTCAGACAGTGTGGACAATAATTACCAAGTCCAGAGCCTTCATCCTAGACTCTAAGACAACTAAGAGATGTAAGTATTGAGTGAGAGCTCCATATAAAAATAACAAAGAATTGAATGTATTTATATTAACACTATAGTTTATCAAGTTTGATTGCTATTTATTCCAATTAAGAAAACAAAAGCTAACTATGTAGAGACAATTATACTGTGATTGAATTCAGAATATAAATTAACTGCAAGAAGGACATTTCAAAGCCTTAACTAGGTTTGCAATATAGTCCAAAGAATGTTGGGAGTAGGGGAAGCTCATCAGTAAAGAAAGTCTAATTTTCTTCTTGTTTTATACTTGAAATCATCAGATTTGACAAGCTGCTACCTCAAAAAGTACTTAATTTTCCAATATATCTTGAAACAGCCTGCCTGCTCTTTTCACACAGGGTCAAAGCCACAGTGTGCATGTTGTACACTGACAGCTTCTATAAATACTATTCTCCCTTTGCTTACTTCAGGAAACACACCACCTGATCCCCAATTAATGCAATGATTTATGTAAAATGCAAGCCCCTGTTTCTTTGTTTCATCCCCATCTATCTGCAGTATTCCCAGGCAGGGCAACACTGAAAGCAACATCTGACAAGTATGTCTATTGGAAATGAAGAACACACACACACACCATTGTTTTCCATTACAAGTCTGCAGATATTCCACACGAAGAGAAAAAAAGGAGACTCCAACTTCTTACATTTGCAGCACAAACACTTCTTGCTCCTCACTCTGCAGTTATTTCAAAGCAGTTTCATCCAGCAACTGGGGGACATCAGAGCAGAGCCTGCAGTCATGGTGGGAAGCATTGCCTTTTTTGCCTCAGAAAAGCCTCAGGGATAAAAGGGGTCCTGTTCACCAACGTTTGAAATTCTAGTTCGTTAGTGAGAAGTAGAAATAAAATTATGTTTGGGGAAACCAGTAGCGGTGGCGCAAAGGCGGGAGCCCATGTGTTAAGTGGGCTGATGACCCGGCACCCCTGAACCCCTGGAACAGTGGGTCAGCAGGGCGCCATGTCTCTGTGGGACCACACCCTTCCACCCCATTTCTATCACTTCTGAAGCTATATCAAAGGGTTCTTTAGAAAGATAAAGAGAAAATCTAATTATGGCTGCTTATGAAACCTGAATGCAGCACGTTTTTCTCTGAAAATGGTTTGATCAAAATTTATTAGGTAAGATTTGTTTTATTATCTATTAATGTAGATTAGGCTAAGATGTGTTAAGATGGTTAAGATGTGTTTTGTTTTTCTACTGTTAAATAAGTCAGAGGAACAGACACTCTATTCCTTTTCATATTTCCAGTTACTATATACGAAAAACCAATCTTTACCCTGGTATTGCTGTACCTGTTTATTATTACTATACATGTATCATGGATACATATTTTATCTGGCAATATTTGAAATTATAATTTAAATGGAAATAAAATTTTCTTTTGACATAAAGGCATACTATGGCCTAAAATTATAAGTGTAAACCTTGAAATGTCTAGCATCTTATAGTTCTAAATCTAAAACTCTAAAGATATTAGAATGACTATCTTGAAACAAATTAGATTTTTGTATTTGCCTAAGAAAAAGTAGAAAAAATTAATATTTTTATTTCACTAAAAAGAAATTAAAAAAAAATTAAGACCTGACCAATAAAAATTACCCTGGAATTTTGCAACTAGAGAAGCATACTAAATGGTTCAGTGATGGGAGATCAGAGAAGGAAGCTAAGGCTCAATTTCATGTTAAGAAATGATTTAACTCTAGGGAACCTAAGGAAACATAAAAATATACTCATTTAATATCTTTAGACATGAAAAAAATGATTAAAATTAAATCCAAGCAGTAACTTTTACCAAGAATGGCCAGGTATTCCCTCTGACGGGGAACATCGTAGCACAGCTGCAGTTGCCAGTAAGAAAAATGAGTGAAAGTGACTTGTGACAAGCCGGAAAGAACCAGTCTATAAAGTGCCATCCCCTCCGCCCACCCCTCCCGCCTTGACTATGGCATGAGAGAGTAGCCTCCCGCCACCGCTGGCACTATTGATTTTTCAAGAGAAGCTTAAAATTTAGATTTTTATGAGATTCCTTATTTTTTAAACATTAGAAACTATTTTATTTCCTGAAAAATCTTCTGGTGAGATGAAACAAGGTTAAATTAGGCCTTCAGAAAGCCGGTTGATCCCTCAGATTTAGGAGAATTCTACAAGAACAAAGGACAGATAATGCTGGGTAGGCAATCAATCAAACTGGAAATGTCACTCACTGTATACATTGACACAGCCAGTACACAAAGGGTATCGATGCAACTTTTAAGGACACTGTTATAACCTGAATGTTTCTCTCTCTCCAAAATGTATATGTGAAAGCCCCAATCCCCAGGATAATGATATTTGGAGGTGAGGCTCTCCGGAGGTAATTTGATCTGATGAGGTCATGAGAGCAGAGCCCCCATGATGGGATTAATGTCATAGGAAGAGACCAGAGCCCTTTCTCACTTCACCGTGTGAGGATACAGCTAAAAGAGGGCCCTCATCAAGGGCCTGACCAGACTCTTCCAGTCTCCAGAACTGAGAAATAAATGTTTGTTCTTTAAGCTTTCCAGCCTATGATATTTTGTTATAGCAGCCCAAACTTACAAGACAGAAGCTTAACTTAAAATTACTAAATAACTCTTGATGAATCTCAGTATCTTTATTGCAATAACGAATTTTCAATTTCACATTAATGTATGCTTTGATGATGATGATGATGTAATATTCTGTTTTTATGAGTCTTCCCCCGCCCCCGCCCCCGAGAAAGGAAGGTGAAGTCATTTATGGTGTTTGGCCAGGACTGCCCTAATTTTTTGACAACCAGGGCCTAACATGAACTTGGATTACAAAGTCAGTCAGCACACAAATGTCATGGACTCTAGGCTGAACCGAACAAGGTTCTTTCTCGCTGTGTGCTCCTGAAGAGATTCCTTGCCAGGGAGAAAGAGGAAAGACTAGGTTCCGGGAGACAGTGCAAAGAGTGGAAAATCAAGCAGTTTATCTGAGTTTCAAGCAACAAATATGTAGACTACACAGATATAGAGATCAATCATGGGAAAATGAAGATGGAGCAAAGTGCAATATGAAAGGAGAAAGCTCTGGAGGCAGTCTTAATACCATTTGTACACTACAGCATCCCTTAGACAGGTACCCTTGGTCAGCATCACAGAGGAGTGAACTCGCAAAGGTATCCCAAGGAATCAGGTTAGACTTGGGAAAGACCCAGAAACTCAATGGAAGGATAATTGGGCCCCAGAAAATTATTAAATACAAGTATAAAACATAGAGAAACTTGGAAGCAGCTCTGAATTTGATACAATATAAAGGATTTCTACTTTAAAAATATTTGGTCACGGTTTCAGGTAGATTTAAATTATAGATTTATGATACTCAAAGGTGCTGCTTATATCTGTCATTCTAATCCTTCACAATTTAACAGCACTTTAAAGATACAAAGAAAAACATTTTTAGCAAAAGGGTGAAGGTAGAACCAGGAGTAAATAAAATTCATATTTGAATGAGAATAAGATAAAACAATAGAAACACCTCTAAAATGAATAAGACAAAGACTCCCCCAAGTCCCATACTATTCAGTATATTTTCTTGAAGAAGCCATTTATGTAGGTCTGAATCAAAGTAAATGGTATGTATGATATTCTCCCAGTGTTGTCATAATCTCAGCACAGTATTATAAAGAAACACGCTCATATAAACAGTGTAAAACCACAGTATAAAACTGTGTACTGAATGTGACATGGCCATTATCTCTTTAGAATCAAAGTTGATTTTCAAGGGATCACTAGGGGGTCATGAAACGCCATCTTTTGCTTCTTGTAAACACTGACTAGACCTCTTGAAACCTCTATCCCACTCCCATTTTGTTCTGTGCTTCACACTGAACACATACCCTGTCTCGGCAGGATGTTCTTTCAGGTAAGTGCCAACCTTTTCCACGAAATGCAACTCCAGGCAACCTTTCATATCAGTGACTTCTACTCAGGTATAAAAAGCTCTTTAAAGTCTACCAAAGATTGTAGCCTGCATGCCCATGTAAAATATTTTATCCACTATCATTTCACTTCAAAATTATTGAGTCAATTAGAAATAGAAGTGTGATTATACCTTTAACTAATACTCTAAATATAGGCAGATCTATAATCTCATTCGAAGGTAATTGTAGCTTTTTCTAACCTAGAACTTTAGCATAATTATCCTCCCTGCTTTTTAACTTAACTGCTCTGGTATACACTTGCTTTATATTATTTGTACTGACTTTTAGTTACTTTATTTTAACTACAATTTAAGACATTGTTTGCTTTGTACATTCATTCAAATGTAGCATTGAGTTCTTTTTCTGTCAGGTATAATACCAACTTATGCTAGCCACATTTATCTCTTTGGAAGAAGATAGGGGTTAAGTTGGTAAGTAAATGAAGAAAAAATATATTATTTTAAATAAATACCTTTAGAATTGTTATGGGTTGAACTGTGTTCTCCCCTAAATTCATGTTTGTGTCCAAACCCCTGGTGCCTCAAGATGTAACCTTATTTGGAGATAGGATCTTTACAAATGTGGTCAGGTTAAACTGAGGTTAGGATGAGCTCTAATTCAATATGATTGGTGTCCTCATAAAATGGGGAAAAGTAGACACAGAGATACCCATAGATAGTGCAGACAATGTGAAAAGACATAATGAGAAGACAGACATCTCAAGTTAAAGAGTACAGCAGGAACAAATCCTTCCCTCATATTCTCAGAAGGAACCAACCCTTTGACACCTTGATTTTGGATGTCCAAACTCTGGAACTGTGACACAATACATTTTGGTTGTTTAAGCCATCCAGTCTGTGGCACTGTGTTGTTACAGCAGTACAGCTAATACAAGACCGTACATCTACGGTGTGTTGGAATGAGTACCAAATACAACAGTAGCTCTCAATCAAAGGCACTTTTTCCTTTCTGGGCATTTGGTAATGTTTGGAAACATTTTTGACTGTCACAACTTGGGGGAAGGGTGCTACTGGAATGTGGTGGATAGAGGCCAAAGATGCTGTTAAATACCTTACAATAGCAGGACAGACCCCAAAACAAAGAATTATCTGGGCTAAAATGTCGAAAATAGTACTGAGAAACCCTGGAATAAAATGTCAGGAAGCTGGGCCTGTCTTTGTCACTTACTAGGACTTGGTTAACTCAGATGCTTAAATAATTATGAATTTTGGTGTTAAAAGCTATAAATGGAAACACCTCACAATACAGATGAAAGGACAAAATAAGATAATGTATATGGTGGTGTATAATGAAGAAGGAAAGTGTAAGCTTGACAATTGAAGTCATGACTCCTTTCACAGAAGGCAACTCTTGTTAAGCGACAGAGGAGGTGGGATAGGAAAGGAAAAGATTATGAGCAGAGGAACAAAGGTGAGGTCACATTATCCCATAAAAAAGGCAAATCATTGAGAAAAGCTTTTTATGTACAGAAAAAACAACTTCACTTGTGAGTTTGGTTTTATGTAATGTTGCCTCCTATTCCATGAAGGCCAGTCTCTATGGTACCTCTAGGAAAATTAGGAAGAAGTAACTCCTCTGGGAACACACAGTTCTGCAGTAGGTAGAGCCCAAGCAAAGTAAAATACAGCCCATGGTGGACACTGTCCTTTCCAGGGCTAAGCTACGGAGCTGGATTTCACGAGGCACTTTTATGTATAGATTTCCAAATTGCACAACTGTTTACAGTGGCCTGACTAGGGCTGCTGTTCTCAGATTAATCTGTAGAGTCAGTCACATGAATGCATTCCCCTGAGAAGATGCATCAACCTGTGGTTCTCGAAAGAGCAGATGCAATAGCTCCGACTGCAGCCAAGAAAGAATGAGAGAGCCAGATAGCTGCATAGGGAGAATGAAACAAAGGCCAGTGGGAATGGCGACCAATAACGCATTCTAAGTCATGGAGTGGAGAGAGCACAGGTCAAGATTGGGATTTAGAGGCAAAAACAGAAGCATTAAGTCAAAGGAGATCCCTCTTTCTGATATTACCAGCAGTACTAGGAGATGGGACGTGTCCTAGGAAGACTGTTATAGAATACTGAGCTATCAGAGCAGCTCATTAATTTCATTTAACTGATTCAGTGTGACAGTTAATTTTATGTCAATTTAGCTGGGTCGCAGTGCCCAATATTTGGTCCATCACTAGATGTTTCTATGAAGATTTTGGGGGGATAAAATGAACATTTAAGTCAATAGACTTGGAGTTAAGCAGATTATCCTGCATAGTGTGGTGGGTCCTGTCCAATGAACAGAAGGCATTAGTAGAACAGACTGACCTCCCGAATGATAAGGGGTGTTCGAAGACTGCCTTTGGACTCAAACTGCAACTCTTCTGTGAAAATCCAGCCTATGCCATCGATTTTGGACTGGCCATGCCTCCACAATCATGGTAAATCAATTCCTGAAAATAAATCTCTCCCTCTCCCTCCCTCTACACACACAGACACTCTTGGTTCTGTTTCTCTGGAGAACTCTAATATAGTAAGCACGTACAATAAATAATAAATTTAACATTTTTGATGCTTACAATGGGCCAGGAAATACATCAGGTACTTATAATGGGTTATTTCATTTGAGGCTCATACCACCTTGTGGTGGATACTGCTATTTTCCAAAATTTACAAATGAGGAAACTGAGGCACAAGGTTACATAATATGTCCAAGTTGCTGAGCTAGAGTTTCTGCCCTTCTAACTTCAGAACACATAACCTTAGCTATAGAAGCCAAAGCCAGGCACCAAGCTATGTCCAGGGGATAAAATGGCAAGTTTGGCACAGTGCCTGCTTCGTGGGCATTAGATACATATGGAATAAACCTAACACTGTGGGGAGTGCCCCAGAAATTTTTGTTTGACTATTATAAAAAATAAAAAATAAATGAAATTAAAAAATAGAACATTAGGCCTCCAAGTTAAACAGGGATCAAATTTTGATGAAGTGCCATAAACCACTGTGTTAGATATACTATCTTAGTGTCAGGGAAAGACAGTGTTAATGGCCAATGAAGGCGACAGCGACCATCTTTCCAAAGTTTATTCATAAGCTGTATGGACCAGGTGTAAAATTTTAGAGGGGCATTACATTCCATATAAAAGTGTTCTGCCTTGCACCTGGAAATTACTGAACCTTAGGAGAGAATGATACTCAGATTGTATAATGTTAGCCTTTAGGGAGAAAAATGATCTAGATCTGTTTTTTAAAATGGTTTTCTCTTGTATATTTTAAAGTTTATAACTCCCAGAGAGATTTGTGTGCATCTCTGCTTGAACACAGACTCATTATGTTCAGAACAAAAACCAAAGCAATGTGTCCTGCAGGTACAATGTTTTTTCAAGAAAAGCTATTAGTCCGCCAGGAGCTGCCCATTAGATGTGTATCTCTTTACAACCAGATGGATCACTTCCTATAACTCATAATAGGGTAATTTACAAATGAGACACTGAAAGTATAGTTGTCTACCTCAGCCAAGGTACTTTCTGTTCTATTAAGAATATATAAAAGTAAGCAACAGAAAGGAAACATATTTCCTGCCAGTTAATGAGATGCTAGTTAAGAGCCCAAGGCAAAGCCCAGGGCCTGTAAACTAGCCTGCCATTAACTGCTAGGAAATGCCTACAGAGAGGTCCCCTTGTTGAGCTAGGAGTAAGCAGACCCAGCTGGGGGAAGTACCTCTGCAGGACGGGGAAGCTGATGGCCTCCGGAAGTCAAACGTGGGAGAATTCATGGAACCTTTTGTCTTAGTTTTCATCTGAAATCAGTTCTATCAATACTACAGCTTATTCACAGAAGGAAAATCATAACATTTTACATTTTCTCCTTGTGTTTTCATTCGTTCCTTGAAGCTTTTACAAGAAGGATCTAATTACAGATCTGGACCAACATTAGAAATTCTAATAAAAGAACTTATGATGAATGTCTGCTTTCTTCCGTGCTTCATTTTGGTTCTAAATCATATACAGTGCTATTCTGTTTTGACCAAGGATCAAAATGAAACCAAACTTCCACAAAACATCTAGGTTGGGTTCATCTCAAAGCGCTAGTAAATTCACTCCCTGGAAATATTCATGACATGCCATTCCCACTTGATTAAAGATTTTAAAAAATCAATTTTGGTTTGAAACAGCCTCATGCCTGGAACTGCTGATGTGTTATATTGCTTTTGGCTTTGGTTTCCAAAATGTCAGGAGATGAAGAAGCTAAAAAGAAGTAAAATGGTCTGCAAGGGTCCAGGAAAAATGAAGCCAGAAGTTTCCTCCCACCCCTGTTCACTCCAGATTCACTTACCCCCACCCCAACTCACGAGCCTCGTTTCTGTGACACGTGTATGGGCTTTTACTCTATGCCTTGTTTTTTGTTTTTTGTTTTCTCCTTGCTCACCAATACACAGGGCTTCAAAGTTTTTTGGAAATCCTAGAAATTATCGACTGACACCAAAAGCAGTATGGAGCAATCCAGGTAGTTCCTTATGACTAAATTGAGGAGAACTAGGTGGGTTTTACATCATTTACTCTACAGAACACAATTTCTTAGTTCAAAATGTTTCTTTACCTGATATTCCTGCTTTTGCTATCAACAAAATACAATAGTAGCTCTCACTTTCCAGATCCAGCATTCAGTCTTTCCAAGACTGTCACAAGCAATTAAGCATTGCTCCAGACTTGCCTGAAAACCTAGTGTTAGCAGTGACTTAACCCTTAAGAAGGCAGTTTAATAACTGTCTGTTATTATTTAATGTACTTGGCACAAACTGCTCATCAGAACACCCCTTTCAGTCACATATGCACTCTCACTACAAGGTATCAGGTAAATAAAATGTTCTCCATCTCTGTCACCTATGTATTTTTAAGGATGTGTACCCCCACCGATGTGAGTAATATTTTGACTTACTTTTGTGAGATAATTTCTCATGTAAAGTATTTAATAGGTAAAAGGAAGTGACATTATCAGAACATCCCTTTTTAATTCAGTATTGGATAGATCTTATTCTTGCTATGAAAAGCTTATCGCTATTATAGAGAGATTCAGGGGATATGCATTAGAGATGCCATTCTCTGCGGGACGCTGACTCTGATCCCAACTTTTGGCAGGATAGGAAGTAGGAATGCCAGTCTTACTGAGTTTTAAAAACAGATGAAAGAGGAAGCAGAAAAACAATGTTTTACTTAGAATTCTCCTCTGGAGAGAATTTAAAGAGTAGCATTTCTCCCTTCACTGTCATCCTATCAAATTTTATATCCTTATCAAGCTCACACATCTTTGTTTTTCTAGTTTTCTGGCTATGTTGGTAAAGCAAAGGCTGAATTGTATAAATGGTCACTGACTGTTTTAAAGTTTTATGAGAATAGGCATTTTACCTTAGGTACAAATACTTAAAGTAATAGTTCAGTGACATTTTGCCATCACTGCCTTGATGCTAGCTAACTATTCAAGGGTACAGGGTTTTAAGTGACCAATTTACAACAGCAGGAAAGGTCATCAAAATTGGAAAGAATTGCATTTTCACTAAATTGTTCTTAGTTCGTTGGCATACTGATTCATACTATAAGGTAATGGAAACTTAGTCTAGCTCAATTTCTCTAACAAGTTAAATGAGACATGTTATTCTTTATTTCTACTCTCAAATTATCATGATGGAGAATATAGTTGGTTTCATCCCACCATCAAATATTACATATTCAAAACATAATGGATATATTAGCGATTAAATGGCCCTCTATATTTACAAGATATTTTTTGAAGTCGTTAATTTATAGTTCTTGTTTTTGTTTGCAATTGGGAAATATTACACTTTCCACTTTGCAAGTAGAAAAATACTTTTGTACAGTAAGTTGAGGGTCCCCAACCCCTGGGCCATGGACTGCTACAGGTCCATAGTTTGTTAGGAACCAGGCCACACAGCAGGAAGTGAGAGGCAGGTGAGTAAGCCAAGGTTCATCTGTATTTGCAGCCTCTCCCCAGTACTAGCATCACCGTTTTAGCTCCACCTAAGATCATCCGTCATTAGATTCTCATAGAAGCACCGGTCCCTGGTGCCAAAAAGGTTGGGGACTGCTACAGTAAGTGATTGTAAAATATGTCAAGTTCCTCAATTACAAAGAGAGGATCCTCCTTCAACTGCTTTTTCCTCATTCTATCGTCATTTAGCTCAGTTCCCATAATGACTATTCCTCGAATTACCATATATCTCTAGTCCTTTTATAAATGGGTTTCTCTTAGAATAGAGATATGTTTTACATGTATAATAGAGCTAAAATTATCAATCTAAAAATTACGTCTTTGGGACAGCCTGACATGAATTTATCAATCACTGTAACTACTCTAGCACTATTACAATTAGTTCATTTCCTGTCAATACACGTCAGTAAATACTTCTACAAATTGCCACCTGTTCTTGTCATTTACTAAGGCATGTAGAGCTGTGTCTCATGTCACTCTTAGACTTTTTAAAATATAACAACTTTAGAAAATAACTTCAAAACTTTTCTGAGGGAGCTAAGTTGGGAAATAACTCCAGCCTAATTGCCCTAAAACACCAACCATATTCCCTCTGTTATCCAGATTAAAAATACTTAAATCACAAGACCTTTCATAATCATATTTGGATAGTCCTATATCATAAGAATGTACAAAGATTAATAAAATGTTTATTTTAATAAAAAATGAAATCTTAGTTAATTTATCATGACATGCCCTCTGCATACCTTTTCTGTAAGTTATGGCCTAGCCACAAAATTAAGCTGAATTCTTATGAAGCCTAGTATGACTCTTAATGTATGTCTATAAATATAGGTATTAAAATATACTATATGAATATATATTGACACATGTATGTGTGTAGCTTCAGATCTAGAAGTTAATTCACAAATATCATTGGATTCCATATGTTCAGGTTATGGGCCTTTTAAATTTCCTTCTTTACATTTTTTTTTAGTCTTCACATTTTTCTATAATGAACAGGTGTTAACTATATAATCAGGAAAAATGTATTTTAAGTAGAGAAATAGATGTATAATCAACCATACAATTCTAAGAATAGAAGAGCTGTGTCTTCAAATTCTTTAGAAAGAAATGTTAAGTTAAAAACTTACTAGGAGAACATATCACAGCTTCAAGATTCTGAAAATAACAGACCAGGTAGATGAATAACTCCCATTTTCCAACTGGAAGTGAATTAGGTACTAGAGATATACAGTTGTTAAGAACAAGACAAAACAAAGGTAGAGTTTTTTTGTGTTTTCTTTTCTTTTTTTTTTTTTTTTTTACCTAGCGAGTTAACAGTAATATTTTCATCATCTCTTTTCTTTGACTGTACTACAACTAATTGCGGTTTGGCTAGGCCCAGTCAAGTGGATTCATAATTATATTATTTAATTTTAGTGAAACTAAAGGAAGGTATCCATCGCAAGATGGACAGATGCCTTTAAAAGATTCTTGCAAAGAAAGCACAGATTGTAGCTACTATAAATCATCCAAGCCCAAGCAAATAATTAAATGGTAGAGCTAAATTCTTCCACTCCTTATATGAGATCTTCGTTAACGTTACACCTTGGAAGCAATTACTATATAATTCAAAATAATCAAAGAATATTTGGGATATGTGTATGTATATACATATTTGAAAATAAATTAATTGCAATATAAGTACATTCTTAACCTTATTATTTCCTTAAGATAAAGCCATCCCCTAAGCAACACACAAAAATGAACATCTAACATAAGAATAAATATCCCTTAAAATTGTCATGTTCTAAGTCATGTCCTACACAGTGAAGTATTTTATCAAATTTCTCTATTAAACCTTATGGCAAGCATTTAGAAATATCTTGAGGTTTTCATTGTGGAAAACAAGTGCCATGTACCAGTGAGGAAATGCTCCTTCCTACAATAGTAAAATAAACTGCAGTGATTCACTGAAAATGGAAACACAATTTAATACCATTTTTATTTCCCCAGCATATACTGCTGGGAGATAGAAAATATTGCCAAAGACTGAAGGAAACAACTCACAAATCACACAAATTAGGAGGATTATTCTTTGAATGAAACTATGGATAATGGTATGTCTCGGCTTATGGTATTTGAGATGTGCTACTTCAGTAATGAAACACACAGATAACTTGTGTGCATGTGTGTGTGTGCCACTAAAGATAGTTGCCTGTCACTGGAATAGAGAAGGGAATCTGCATGAAGAACTCTTATAGCCTTGCTTGTGAAATTCATTCGTTGCATCATTCATAGGTAAACTGTTGCAGCAAAGGATTGAAACCAGAAGCAAGTAAAATAAACTGCTACAAGATGTCAGTCAAAGCCTCTGTTGCACAACCTAATCACCTGTATTACCTAATGAATTATCAATCATTACCTTGACACTGGGCAACAGTGGGCCCCTTGTTGTAGGTCATGGCCCAAATTTTATATCACCAAAGGAGAGTTTTTAAACTATGGAGGAATTCTTGCAATATTTAATGGCATGGGGAATATTCACACACACACACACACACACACACACACACACACACACACACGTGTGTGTGTATACATGTGTGTGTGTATACATATGTGTGTGTATGTATATATATGCATATATATATATAATCAATTTTTTGAAGCATTTAGAGATTCACTGGCCATCACAGCAAGTACTTAAAGGGTTATCTATTGAAGAATGGTTATGTATTTTTCTTTTACAAAAGATAAGAGTGTTAATTTTGGTGACCTTTATTCTAATAATGTTACCCTGAATGTATTTATGGAAAAAAGTTAACACACCTAATTTGTACTTTTAAAATAAAGGTGATATTTTTAAGAATATCACAAAATATCTTCTTTTAAAAATGAAATTTATGCTATAAAAAGAAATTTTGGAAATTGATATCTGAAAGTACTGCCATCTTTGAGATTTTTGTCATTGAAATGAAATAAATAAGTTACTCAAATACTTTTAATTTGTACAACTGAAAATTGAAAATGGGCTTTTCTGTTTTAAGAGCTTCCTAATGAAGTGTTTCAATAAAATATGAATCTACTATTAAAATCATCAAATTTCAGTACCTACTGTGTTTAACATTAGGAAAAATTTACATTTAATCACCCTAATTTCAACCATTGTTTTAGAAAATTAGGGATGAGACTGAAAAATATGCTTTATTGTTTGATAGATCCATTTAGTTCTATCTATATTTGTGAAATAAATTTTCAGCTATAATATCCTTAAAACCTAATATCAAAATAAATATCAACTAGAATAAGACCTTAAGCTGCTGTATCATGAAGTGCTAAATAGAGATTTGGGGAGGAAAAAAAAGAATATTTTAGTTATACTACTTCAGTTTTCGCAATTTGTGAGTAGTGAGTTAGTGTTTTATAGTGTTAAAGAAAATACTGTAATTTAAATTAATGTTTATTTTCATTTTTATCATTGAAGATCAATTATTTTATGTTTTATACTATTTAATTATATTAGTTCAATAATATGAGTAAAAATGTATGAGTGTACATGTATATATTCATTGAGATTTTGTTATAAAAATTTACCTAAGATATGTGATTTTAAAAATGTAGTCTACTGGTCTACATAATAGATGTATGTAAAACAAGTTTTAAGAACTTCAAATGCAGTAGGAGAGAATTTAAATGGACGTTCTATTTCATGCTATAAGTAAGCACACCCACCGAATCAATGTATTTATGTGGATTAGATCGCAAGGAGACATTTTAGGCAAACTATTGTTTCTCCTAATTGTGTCATGCCTGTTTTATGCAAATTGTTTTTGCTCCTGTAAATTCCAGGACCTCGCTGGTCTCCCAGTGCAGCCAGAGCACCAGGTAAGCAGAGTGCACATTTCAGAAAGAGATCATTTCCCAAAATGAGACAGTGATCTCTGGAGAGAACAAGACCTTTATTTTCTCAAGCCCTGTGATAGTTCATGCTTCTGTTTAAATACCAACACTCTATAAAAATCACAACCATTTATCTTACAATTTAAGAATTCTGCACTGTTGCCACATAGTGGTTTTATTACAGGAAAAAAAAGGAAGTAAGTTTCTTTACGATTCCAAATATGATAACGGGATTCACATAGTTCTTGTCTTAGTTATTTACCTGGGGCTTTCCAGTAAGTACTCTATACTTCATGTGAGTAACATATTAGATACATGAAGTGATCATTTAACTTGGGAATTGGGAGATTGCTTTCCATATGTTTTGCTGACAGCAATAAATAGATTTTAAAGTCACAGTTAACCATCAATAAGATCAATCACATCACTTTCAAAGGATTAAAAACTCATTTTACATATATGTTACCTAAGTGATGATATTTTAATGTTTATTCCTCCTATAAAGATATTTTTGAAGGCAGGATAAAAAACTTTTCTGATAGCAAATATAATACATACTCATTGTAAAGAAATTTAAAAAGAGTAAAATAATGTAAAAAAATGTGAATTCTCATATAAAATAAGTGGAAAAGTAAATTAAAAGCTGCTTAGAAAAACAATTTGGCATTCTCTAGTAATATTGAAAATATGTATCCCTATGATTTAATTCTACTTCTAGGTATATGGTCCTAAAGAAATCCTTAGATACTGAATAACAGGAGATACATACAACAGTCTTCTTAGCAACTCCTTCATAACTATAAACTGGCAACAAACAAGATGTCCATTAAAAGTAGAATACATTGTTGAAAACACACATGGAATACACTATAGCAAAGAAACAAATGAACTACAACTACAAACTAAATGAAATAGTGTATAGAAATGTAAATAAATGAACTACTGCTACTGCTACACTTTATGTGAAATTCTATATAGAAATATAAGTAAATGAATTACTGCTACGTGCTACAGGAAATCATGGTATAGAGATGAGAAATAAATAGAAGTTACATGCCACATGGAATCCTATACAGGGGGGAAAAATAAACTAGCTGCATGCTATATTTTTTTGAAATGCTGTCTATGTCCACATGGATCTCACGAACATAATATTAAGAAAACATGTAAGTCACAGAAAAATTAATATTCTAATTATGAAGTTTAAAACAAAAGAAAAAAAACTATATGTGTTTTAATGATATACACATGTTATCTAAAGCTGTAAAACAAGAGAATAGTTATCCCAAATCAGGATAATGATTATCTTAGTTTGGGCTGCTATAACAACAACAAAAAAATCATAGACTGGGTGGCTTAAACAAAAAACATTTATTTCTCACAGTTCTGGAAGCTGGGAAGTCCAAATTCAAGATGCTAACCTTGAAAGCGTTAGGGTGAATATGCAAATAATTATTTAGGTGAAAGGAAATTAGGACCAGTAATTTTATTTTTCTGTTCTCACTTTAATTTCTAGATTTGTCTTTTCATGTAGCCTTTATACCCCATTATTAATGTTAAGAGGGCTGCGAGCAACTGAAAGAGTAAGTCAGAATTTCTTCTGGTGCGATAATTGTCTCTCAACTTCTCTCTTCCTTTTTAATAAGTATCCCTATGCATTCTGGTTCCACAAACAAATAATGAGGGAACTCGAAAATCCAGCAGGGTAGAGAAAATTGGCAAAGAGAAAATGTGGAAGTCCAGAATCATTGGCTGCAACACTGTAGGAATCCAATTCTTGTTCCCACAAACTATTCATTTGATCTAGTTCCTACATGGTTAATATCATTTGAACCCATTATTTCAGATGCATTAATTCCTTCTTGAAGGAACATGTGTTTTAACCTCCATGCTTACCACATCTTCTCTTTCAGGACACAAAACACTTACACTGGAAATGTATAGAACTCTTGAAATATCTGCAGTGGATATTTTAGAATTATTTGGTTTCTACCTATTACATAAAGATTTAAAGGCATTATGACTTAGGAAAGCAAATAAGAGCTGTGAATACAGGCCTGGTTTTAAGTTCTAATGCTGTTATTTACCAATTACATAAGTTTCTGAAGCTTATTTCTCACTTGCCAAATCAGAACAATAAGACCTATTTCATACGGTGATTATGAGGATTATATAGAAAAAAAAAATCCTCAAAAAATACAAATGTCTAATGCTTCTCAGAATGCTGTACTCTGAGCCAGACAAAATCATGATGCAGCCTCCTTGAACATAAATTTTATTCTAAGATTGAGGAGTGAGAGTAGTTAAAGTGATGCGATTCATAAATAATGTAAAACATTGATTAGATATTAAAAGAAGCACATATCATAGAGTTCAAAATTCACATGACTATATGAAACATAAAATTAAGAAATTTGACTTTCAGCCACAAATTTTATGCTGCCCTTCCACTAGCTCTACTTTGGTGACAATTTTTAGAAGCAAAGTATGAGTGCCTTGTGCATTTCAAGCACTTAATAGATGCTCAATAGCAGTAAAGATAAAATTTCCTAAACTAGTTAAAGTTCCCTTTTTATTAGAAATTACCCATGAAGCTAGCATTGCATACCACATCCACAGGATAAGGGAATAAATGATAACGCAACAGAGAGCAAAGGACAAGATATACATGACAAAAATCAATAGCCCCTTGAATCTAGTAGATTAGGAAAGGTAGGTCATTGGGGGAGATTAAGAATTTGGGGGACAAAGCCAGGGGGTATTTGTCCTATGTAGTCATTAGCTTTCTAAAATAGCTACCCATGACTTCCTTACTAAAATTATGCACAGTAGTCCCCCTTTATCTGTGGAGGGATATATTCCAAGATCCCCAATGGATGCCTGAAACTGTAAATAGTATCAATCTCCATATATATTATACTTTTTTCTGTACATACTTATGATAAAGTCAATTTATAAATCAGGCACAGTAAGAGACTGATGATAATAACTAAGAGAACAATTATAACAATATACTATAATGAAATTTATGTGAATGTGGTCTCCCCCTACAATCCCATAACCAAGATGGGTAGCATGTACAGGGTGCACACACTGGACAAAGGGATGATTCACATCCTGAGTGGGACAGAATGGGACGGCATGAAATTTCATCTTGCCACAGAACAATGCATAATTTAAGACTTATGAGTTGTTGACTTCTAGAATTTTTCACTTAATATCTTTGGACCACAGCTAACTGTAGATAATGCAAACTGCAGGAAGCAAAACCGTGGAAAGGGGGGACCACTACTGTGCATACACTTTGGTGATAGTAGAGAGAAAGGTAGCCTTGCTAGTAAACCCTTACCTGGGCAACTTGGTGCTTGAGGAGCAACGTGCACCTCTTTCTTTTCATCCTTTCACCACAGATATAGCAAATAATCCTAGATTAGTCTCACAGTCTTAGAGGTAAGCTGTAAGATCATAATACTTTCCCTCTGAAGGTAATAAAATTTTTAGCTGGGTCATCTTATAATTTTTATTAAAGATAATAAAGTATTTTAATAAAATAGAATATAAAGAAAAAATGTCAGAAAGCTTTGTATTAAGGGTAAATATTGTTTCTAGAAACTTTCATTTCATTTATCTGAACTGGTTCCATATATGTGTGTACCAGGCTGGACCCATGTAAAATAAATTTTGTACTGTGGGTTGCAGTCAAAAAACTTGAAAGCCCTTGATGGAAAGTACCCTTTGATTTTATAGATAATAAAACTGAAGCACAGAGAGTTTATAGGCATTGCAGAAGCTGTTCATGAATTTTTGTTAATGTTAGGCCTCAAGGTAGCACTCAGTTCTCATGATGCATTCCAATTTTTTTTCTGTTTTGCCAAATTTTTCTGCTTTGGCAACTAATCAAAAGCTTAAAAACCTATCTAATGTTTTAAAGAAATATCCTAATGATATTTAAACGAGCACCAAAATTTTCATGTACCTACATTTGTAAAGACATAAGAGGATATATTTATATGCAGCCTCTTCAATGGCCTCTGACAATCCCTGTTGCTGGGTATTCTGTGTCCTGTGTAATCCCTTCCCCTTGAGGGTGACCTGGACCAAGTGACTCACTTCCAGTGAATAGAATGAGATGTAAGCAATGAGATGTTACTTCCAATACAGATTCAATGAGATTGCACTTCAGCCTGACTTGTTCTTTCTGTCACTCAAATGAAGTCAGCTGCCATCGTGTAAACTGACTTAAGAAGAGACCCATGTGGAAGGAACTGAGGGGACCTCTAACAGCAACCAGTAGTCCAACATCTAGGAGGCCCTCATTTTAACAGTTGTATGAGTACCTGAATCCTGCTAAAACCAACTGAGCGAGCTTGTAGTATTCTGCCCCACGAAGCCTGAGCGGGGACCAGAGCCTCGGCCCTCACCTCGGTTATACTCTTGTGAGAGGTCCTGAGCCAGAGGATTCATCCAAGCTCCCTATGAATTTATGACCCATAGAAATGGTCAAAAACAAATGTTTGCCGCTCTAAGTCATGATTCATCACACTACAATAGCAACTGCTTCCAAAAAATACATCCTTTAATACATCCTCATTAAAGATCTAACCCACTTTTTCCCTAAATCATCAGAATATTTTTCCAACTTTAGAGTACTTTAAGGCCAGAGACCTATTTCCTTATATTTCTTTTCATGTAGAATTTTACAGGGGTCAAACATTTTATTCTTTCTCAAATTATTTCCTAATGGGATTCTGTATATAATCTACTACACAGAAAATTCTTTGAAGTGTTTAAAGAAAAATTAAAAGCCTGTCATGAGGTCAGAAAAGGAGAAAAGAAAATTCCTTCAGAAGAATCATTTAATCGGGATCCTAGACAGAAGAAAATTTGATGTATAAAGAATAGGTAGGTCATTTTGATATTTTTCAGAAAGGAGTATTCTGAAGCTAAAAAGCAATTAAGTTTTCATAAACTTTCATATTAAAGTATATAAACTCCCACATGTCTAGTTCTGAATTCCTTCTTCTCTCCTAAACCACATATCTAAACTCTGATTCTGAGACTGTTCCTGTTGTTATAATTATAATGACAATTCTTCAGTCTAATGCTCACCATTTTATGCCTAGATTTTTTTTTGAATAATTCTTCACAGGATCTGTACCTCACATCTGGCCACTAGACCATCTTGCCCTAATCACTCTAAAGTCAAGAGTGATTTTTCTAAAATATAAGTCATTTCAAATATTCTTTTTCAGGACAAGCAGTCATCTCTTGCTGGGTCAATCAAATAATTTAGTGGATCTCAAATAAAGTTTTATTTTAGTGATATATAGAAAAGACTAAAAGAAAAAGGAAGGAGAAAGGCAGAGGAAAAATAAAAAAAACAATACTAACAGGGAAGTTGGTTCAGGAAACTTGTTTTAATAACAATTATTTAATTATAATTTGTTTACATTTTCTTACCCTCAGAGTCAAATGAGTTTGAAATCAATTAAATAAGGTGAAAGTCAAAGTCTAGTCTGACTTATGAAATCTTTTCATATGGCTTTTCCTACGTTTCCAGCCTTTTCTTTTGTCTCTCTAGCCAGGTCTTCCTCAACCCTGTGCCTTTTAACCTCTAAGAAAGTCTTCCCGACCATAACTGACAAATTTCTGCTTATCCTTCAAGAGGCAATTCGAATGTTTTCTCCATAGAGGGCTGCTCAACTTCCAGCCAGGAAGCAACACTTCCTGTTCCAAGCTACCATCAACTGTATTATAAGATCCTTTATCACAGTGTAATCATTTGCTGATACGCTTGCTTTTCTAAGGCTTCTGAAAGGCAGAATTCTGAATAAGGACATTATCTGATTTGTATTATGTATTCAATGAATGAATATTAAGTGTATGAATAAATAGAGGTTAAATAAATAGAGGTTAAATATTCTATGCTTACATACCATTATACTGTCTCTTGATTAAATTATTCCTTCAGAACCTTTGCCACTTATGCCATAAAATTAGCAATTGCTTCGGAACATTATTATCCATCACTAATTATACAAGTTGCTGTTGCTTCTCACACTTTTGCTGACTCCATAGAGGTCAGCATCAGTGCAGGAACTATCTAGCGCTGCTTCTGCATCCAAGTGCCCATGTCCAAAGCCCCATTCCACAATTTTCTAGCTGTGACTTCAGGCAAATTACACAGCAACTTTTCTGCATCAGGCACTTCATCTGATGATACTAATAGAAAGGTTTAAATTATTTAATATCTTTAAAGACAATAGAACTATTTCCAGCACATAGTAAAAGGTCAATAAATATTAGCTATAGTTACTGCCCAAGTAAGAAGCAGAAAATCAATGCCTATATAATTCAGAGCTTCTGCACTAATGACTTTCAATTTGAAAAGCACTTTTTAATTTATCTGAAAACCTCATTTGTTCTGTCCTCAGTGCTTTGCTATGTATGGGATACCTTCTTGCTGTAGTTATATGGGCCTTTTGTAGCTCAAATTCAGCTACTCTGGGTTAACTACCCCTTGGAGATGCCTCTCAAGTTGTATATCATAGAGTCTTCATTTTAAGTCAAACAGGTCAGCTTTCAAATATTGAGAAAAAATTTAGCTGTTTCATGTGATGAGATAAAAACAGTATCAGAGGTTTTTTTTGTAAATATTTCATCTTTTTGTTTTAGAACTGATATTTTGATTGCTAGACTGTCATCTTTGTTTGCAAGTGCTCATCATGTTCTGTTCCTTACCCTGAGTGAGTTTATGAAGATGTGTTACTTTGTGTGAATTCATTGCTGTAATCCCTTATAACTCATGTTATACTTCAATAAAAATTAAAACTAAAAACCAAACTTATTTATCCCAAGTGATTCATGCCCTATAAATGTTTGTCTTAAATGCCACTTGTTCTGCCTATGCCACAAAATTTCCAGTAAGACAGCTTATGTCAATCCTCTCCCCAAGAATGCTTTTCCTTGATTAGTCAACCACAATACTGTCTACTTGATTCCCCAAACCAAAAACCACAGGGCAAAAATTGATTCCCCATCTCCTTTATCACCATAAATACCCAATCAATCATCTAGTCTCATTAATTCTACTTCTAGAATATCTCTCAATGCCCATAAAATGCCTTGTCATTCCCAAGGTCAATACCCTAACCCCGACTCTCAGCATTTTTTAATTTGAATTACTGCAAATGCCTCTATTGATTTTATTCCTGGCTCATGGTTATCTCCAAACCACCCTCTAATGCCACTGGAGTGTCTTTTCTATAAATCATACCTGATCATGAAGTTTATATACTTAACTACAATTGATGTTTTTTCATTATCTACAAAATAAAGTATAAACTCTTTAAAGGGTATAGTTAAGTTTTTCCAAAATTACTTCGTCCTACCTTTCCAAGGTCATCTCCAGCCATCACTCACTCATTATCCATCATAGGTCTTTGTTACATGTACATCTCTCTAACCCAAGACTCCAATGTAATTTCACACCTTTGTGCATTGTTTCTCTGCTTTGCCACTTACCAAAACCCTGCTCGTTCTTCAAGTTTCAGTTCAAATATTATTCTTTCTGAAGCTTTCCTTTACATGCCCTGAATTTCCACAGAGCACATAATTAACTTTAAGTATCCTCACTCCTCTATCACTCTTCACTTTTAGTATAGCAGCATCATGCAATACTGCAGTTGGTTCCTTACATATTTACTTATGCAAAAAAAGGGGTTTGAGCATCCGTTATGTGCCAGTGATCTCTGCTGGTTCTTGGAATTCTGTGATAAGCAGGGTAGGTAAGGAGTCTGTCCTATTTTGCCTTCTAGACTAAGCTGTCTGAAGTTAGAAAATGTATCTTATTATCTTTGCATCCTCATGTTTGATTAGAGTCTAGAATCTAATTAGTAAATTTTCAACTGAATGTATGCTCTCTCAGTAATAGAGACTTGCACCATCAGTACCTAGAATAGAATCGGGTGCATTTTTTTAAAAAAATTAATGCAAGCATTGATATTTAATAACTTAACCAATTAATTTTATTTCCTATCTAGATGTCAGGGCCCTAATCCAGATTGTGGATTATTTTCTAAATATCAAACAGTGCTTTGCTTGGTGAACCTAGTTTTCAATAAGTCTCTGCTATTGAATTGAATTAGTTTTCTAAGAAATTAAAATAAAGACTTGAAATATTTCTGAAAGACATAAATCTTTCAGAATTGAAAAAGCACTCTGCTGAGTTACTTAAATTTAGGATGGCAAATAATCCTTGATGACCAGACTTTTGAATGGGAACCCCTGCCTTTTCTTTCCCACAAACAGCCCTGTTTTTATAGTCAGACCTGTCCAGTTTTCAAATCAATTCATATTAGACTAAAGCAATCTGTCAACAGCCTTTGGGGCCTAACATGACTTGGATGACATCTGGTTTCCTATTTGACTCTTGGGCCATTGTTTCCACTTTCCTATCCTATCCTACTAACTCTGCTAACTCAAGTTATCAGTTTTGACTGAAAGCTTGACTTGAAACATTGACCATCAGACCTAAAATCCAATGCTTCCATACAACCAGAATTTTATAGCTGGGGGACTAACTCTGTAGCGGAATCCATTTATTTCAGCATTCTATCATTCTTAGTCCTAATTTCTATCTAATCTCTACCAGTTTATATTTTAAAGATCTGATCAGGCTTTATGATTAAAATAGGACAAGTAACACACTAAATCAGTCTAGTGTGGCCTAACCACAGCCACTACCACCTGTTCTCTTCCAAATGAAACTGATGTTTTTCATAAATTAGATACCTATGCACTTTATAAAATCCTTCCCAAAATACAGAGGAAGTAAATGTTAAGCACTCCAAAAAATATTATAGTAATTTTGTTACCATTGTCAGCAGGCTTGTATGTGACACATTCTTAGTCTATGAAACATGACAGAATGTATTGAAGGACTTCAAGGAAAGTATTCCTTCAAGGACACAAAACAACCTATGTTTTCCTAACTTGGAAGTTTGTCATAGATGATATACTTGAGGTTGCAATAGTCATTTTGCCACCATGAACAAAAAGAATTTCCAAGATTCTAAGCTGGAATCTCACTGCATTAGCCAAATCTGTAACCCCTTGTATCTAAGCCTTCTTATATTATCTTCATGGTTTAAGTCAATTTTAGATGCATGTTCTGCATTTATAGGTAAACACATCTTAACTCCACTCTTCAAGGTCTAATAGAGGTCTCAGAGTAAATCAAAATGACCAAAGTTTTTTGCAAAAGGTATCAATAGATATGAAGTAAATATGTAAACTTATAAAACAAAGGAGAGAATATGTAATCATGATGGGGGGCAAGTAGATAAACAGAAAAATTTAAACCACCACAAGGATTTCAGCTCTGGACAAAATGACATAGACCCATTTCTCTCTGTTCCTCCCTACTCAATGCAACTAGAAAACCTACAAATAAGGCAAAATGCAATCAAAAGAAATGACCATTGGTAAAAAAAAAAAAAAAATCTGGTAAGGAGGACTCCAAGATTGAAAGAAAACTCTTGTCAGGTGTGTATTCCACCCCCAACTAAAGAAGGCCACCCAGACTTGGCATTTCTGGCCCTGGTCCTAGAATCAGAAGGCAGCTCAGGAAGGCCCACTCCCTTGTGGACCCACTGGAAACCCCATGGAAAATACCAGGTGAGGCCACAGCAAGGATCCATCAGGAACCCTTCTAACCATCGGTGGCCTGGACAACAGTATGGATGAATCCTCAGGGAAGTATAATGAGAGGGGGAAAAAGCTCACCAATTCTTAAAAGTAAATATGCTATATGGTTCTATTTATATCATATTTTTGAAACAGCATAATTTGACAAATGATTCAATGGCTTAGTGGTTGCCAAGTGTTTGGGGGAAGGGAGTATTGAGGAAAGTGGGTGTAGGGATCTTTGTGGTAATAAAACTATTTAATATCTTGGCTACGGTGGTAGATAAATAAACCTACACATTTGATAATGTATAAAACTATATACACACAAGTAGAAGCTAAACTATGGAAATGTGAATAAGAACAGTGGATTGTATTAATTCCAATATCCTGGTTGTCATACTATTCCGTAGTTTTGGGAAATGTCACCATTGGTGAGAACCTGGTAAAAGATACAGGCAATCTCTTTGTATTATTCTTTATAACTTATTATACAATCATCTCAATAAAACTTTCAGTTAGGAAAACACATGAGGATCAAACAAAACTGTATTGCAGTTTGTGACCCCTACTTATGAGAATTTCCACATGGTCAGACTAGTTCTAGAAATACCCAAGAAATACAAGATCTCTCTAGGTTTAAGTCTTGGTGGCTTCAACAAACCTGTCAACACATTTCTTCACAAATGTATCTATTTAGGTCCAGTAAACTCTGATAATCCTGTTGTGTCAAACTTTTATTTTCTCTTTGCCTATCTGTATTTGCTGTTCTGCTTTCAACGTACGGGCTAATCCTGGTTCCTGAGGACAGCAAGGCTATATGAACTGTGTATCATTTTCTACCAAATCCAGTTATGTCAGTGAACATAATTTACTCCTCAGAGATGGGAAAAAAAGCCATGGGGATAAAGGGATAATTAAGGACGTTTATAGTGAACATTACAACCATGAATAGATCCTTGAAGTGTTATGCCAATTAGATGAAAGAGCTGGCGAGAAGTCCTCTCGGAGATGATACTGTGGATCCTGAGCCAGCAGGATGCAGCTTCCTCAATGTCTACTAATGTTGTAAACATTCACCATTTTTCATTCAAGTCATACCTCGTGATTATCAAAATTAATACTGAAAAATCAACTGTGTGTGTAATTATAAAGTGAAGCATAAATACCTTTATTTTATAAATATTTTCTGTTCTGGAACTCTTCCCTATTCCTTTAACATGCTTTTCTCATGCCTTGTCATCTGGAAAAGAATAGAGTAAAACATAGACCAAAGGATTCAGTGCCAACTACCTCTCGTATAAATTTATTTCTCCTTCATTCCTGGAAGATTTCAGTGGAGACAGCCCTTTCACTTCACAGGAGGAATTAAGCAGATAGGGTCTGGTCCTTTCTAAAATTTATATATTGAACTGCAGCTTAAAGAAAGCTATTCCAGTTCCCAATATTTCAGGTAAGTGACTATAACTTTATAAACAAGTGTAAGGACTAGTTTGTAATTTTTTAGCTCAAATATTTGATTTTCTCTTTTGCTCATTATTTGATCCATATATTTTCCTAAAGAATCTGTTTGCTTATGCATGTTATAATACAAATAAGTAAGTAAGCCAATGACCTAGATAAGCCGAGAACAGTAAATTTGATATCACTGTCTACATAAACAGGTTAATAGCTTAGTTTTTTTGTTTGTTTGTTTGTTTGTTTTTGTTACCACACAGCTCATAGGCCCAATGGTGGTTTAAAAAATCAGGGAAGGATCATTTTGAAAGCAAAGACAGCCATTTCACTCTGGGCTGCAGTATGGACCACCAAATCATACTTTTGACTGGCAGGAAAATACAAAAAGGAACTGTTTAATTCTGTGTAAGGTTATAGTCAATAAATGCCTCCTGAGACTCCAAACCTAAGTCTCTCTGGTTACTCAATTTATGGCTTTTAGTCAATCTCTCTCTCAATTTATTTCTAAACCACTATTGACATCAGATCTAAAAATTGAATTTATGAAAAAAAAAAAAAAGGGCACGATGATACCTGCTTTAGGTTGTCAATGAAAGCCACTTTTATGAATATACTAAACCCATGGCAGAAATTCATTTAGAAATGTTAATATGGAGCAAAAAAAATCTGAAAATGATGTAATCCATTTATGAATTTGGCTAAAAGATCCATAAAACTAAACTACCTAGTAATTTTCTGTCATTGTATTGTTTGTTATAACTTTCTGGTTCACTAATATTGTAATATGCCATAATTACTTAAGCTATATCTTTAATTAAGCATTAATAAAATATGAGTTGGATAATTATTCCAGAAATTTCATTTTGCAATTAGTGAATAAGTTAACATGAGATTACATTGAGATTACATATAAAATTTATTATGTGCATATAAGCTTAATTTAATGACTGAAATGATCCCAAAACAAAAATAAGAATTTTTCTAAGTATTCTCTTATTTCTAGAAATAATACCCCAGGAGAAGGGAACTTTTAAAATTGTTAGCTTAGAAATTTTTGAAGTGAAAACAAGTATGTACATCTGTGGTTTTCATTTTCCATTACCATCTCTTTCAGGGGCTCCTGACCAACCCCCTCTCTATAACAAGTATCATAAATAGCAGGAAATATCATAGTACACTTTTGTTACAGAGTAGGAACCAAAGTCAAGGCCACAGATTATTATTATAGCTATTTGCCCAGTCATCCCACCTTTCAGAGGTGAGGCTGGCTCCCTAGCTTCCAGTGAGTCCACTTCTCTTTCCTGCTTACCTCAACCTCTGTCCAATAGAAAATGTTAATGCTTTAATGATGTGATAAAATGAGAAAATATACATTGTTTATTGCTGAGAAATTTAAATCAGTGTTAGAGTGAGCATTGCTTTAAAAGCAATGACCATGACAAATAAAGTATAATATGGGCAAACAGAGTAAGTTTAGAGGTTGAGGGGGTAATTCTTCTTTCACTGATTCAACTTCATTATAAATTATGTTTGATTTTATTACTAGAATACCTAATTCTTATGCCTTTGTATATGTTTCTATCTCCAGTATAAAAACAAAGTTTTAATTAATTTCACATAATTATTTCTCTTGGTCCTTCCATGTTATTTGTCTTTTGGGAACTTTCATAGTAAGTGGGTCCTAGAACAAATTAAGCCTGACACATGGCTGTAGGCAAACAGAAAACTGAAGCTGTCCTATTTCAGGTACATCAGATGGCAGGGATTTTTGGAAAAGACAATGCTGCTAAGAAAAATAGAAGGCAGCAGGAAAAGAGGAAGATCAAATATAAGTTGGACTGACTCCATGAAAGAAGCCACAGGCGAGTCTACAGGGGCTGAGCAGAGCTGCTGAGGACAGGACAGTGTGGACATCATTCTTTATAAAGGTCACCAGGAGCCAGAGTTGACCCAATGGCATGCAATCTATAAATTGGCCAATCATGCATTTCATTTTGCAATATAATTTGCATATCTTTCTCATTTGTGTTATTTAATCTTGAGGTCTATCTTAGCTGATGCCTTAATTTATAAGAAAAATGGAGAACTGCCTTTTTACAATTTTCATAGTAATCTTTTCTTCTATGAACAAGGTATATCTGATTATTTAATAAATAATTGGATGTTTAAGGTTTTTTTTTTTAAATTTAGAACTTAAACTTCTTTTGTTCAGTTTTTTTCTTAGGTGTTTTGTTGCAATTTTTATATAATTATATAATTTGTATGGTTATGTATATATATTTTTGTGACTGGTGTTATTAGTGTATAATTGTATTCTTTTATTTCTAGTAGATTTTCAGATGATGTTCTTAAATTATTCAAACATTACTTTCATATGAGATTGTTTCTAACAACTTTCTAACATTTTTATTTATTTTACCCTTGTCCAATTACATTGGCTCATAATTCTAGAGAAATATAAGATTACAGCAGTGATGAAAGCATACTTTGTCATAATTTCAAAGGAATGACATCTAACTATTCACCATTAAGCATAAAAGCTTTTGTTTGACCTATATATACCTAGAAATATAGAGAAGGTATACACACATATGTGGATACATGTTTGTAATATGTATATATATAAATTCTCTGTAATACATAAACATTAGGGAAGAATATATAACTATTCTTACAGTTTTTAGGCAAGATTGATTTTTACCTGATTAATATGGTAATTTATATTAGCATAACTCCTAATATTAAAACATTGTTATACTCTTGATATAGACCTCATTTTTTTGGTGTTGCATTATTTTAAAGTATGATGAATTCTATATTTAAGATTATTGTTTAGTACAGCTACTATAGAAAATAGTATAGAGTTTCCTCAAAAAATTAAAGATAGAACTACATATGATCCAGCAATCCCACTTCTGGATATATTTGAAAGAAATGAAATCATAGTCTCAAAGATAGATCTACATCCCATGTTTATTGCAGCATTATTTTAATAGACAAGACATGGAAACAATCTAAGTGTCTATCAGTAGATGAATGGATTAAACAAATGTGACATATATATATAATAGAATGTTATTTAGCTATAAAAAAGAAGGAAGTCCTGCCATTTGCCACAATATAGATGGATCTTGAAGGCATTATGCTAAGTAAAATAAGACAGGGAAAAACAAATATCATATGATATCAATTAGGTGTGAGATTTGATACAAAACCCCACCAAACTCATAAATACAGAGAACATATTGGCAGTTGCCAGAAGTAGAGATGGAGGGAGATGAAAGCAGGTAGTCCAAAAGCACAAACTTTCAGTTATAAAATAAATAAGTCTTAGGGACATAATGTACAGCATGGTGACTATAGTTAACAACACTGTATTGCATATTTGACAGTTGCTAAGAGAGTAGATCTTACAAGTTCTTGTCATAAGAAAAAAATTGAATTATTGTGGTAATTATTTCATAATATATACATTTGTTAAATCATTATGCTGCATACCTAAAACTAATATAGTGTTAATGTCATATGTATCTTAATTAAAAAACAGGTTATTCTGTAATTTTAAAGATTTTTTTCTGGTAGTGGTGGTAGATGTAGTTGCTATTATAACTGATATGTTTATGGTGTATGTTGTGAGTAAAAATGTATTATTTTTATGTCTAGATATTAAAGCAACACTAGTCCTATAAAAAATATAAAGAAACATGAGGCCTTATTTTCATTCACTATGTTATTAAAAAGGCAGAAGAGTAATGAAATTCACAACCCTGAGGTTTACAAAATTTACCTATAAAATAATTTGGGGCCTACTTTTATCAATTTCTTCTATTATCAATCTCTTAGATTTTCTCTCTCTTCAGCCCTCTTAGATGAGATCTATTTCATAGCTAATTCTATATTCCTTGGATTCTTTCAAATGTGTTTGTATAGAATTTTGCAAAGTATACTTTTATGAGTCTCCAGTTTTTTTTATATTTCTATTTCCTAGTATTTTTAACTTTTGCTCATATTTTTCTGTGACTAGGCCGCTTAATTATCTAGTTTATCGAATATATATTTCCAAAGAGCCAGCTATTAGACTGAAAAACAAAAACACCAGAACAATGTTGCCACAAAGTAGATAAAAACTGAGACCAAATATCTGTATGAATTAAAAAAATAAAAGCTGAATAAAAAGAAGTTGCCTTCATAAAATAAAACCACAACTATAATAACAAGCACTTATAAGGTGCTTACCATGTGTAAGGCACTATTCTAAGTGCTTTAAATAAATTAACTCATTTAATTCTCACTACATCCCTATCAAGTAGAACAATTATTACTCCATTTTTAAGCTAGAGAATTGGAAGCACTAAAAATTTACAAGTTTAAATAGGTGGAAAAAGGTAATAGTTCAAAGCAGAACTATAAAAGCTCAGGAAAATGGCAACAGGAGATACAACATTAGCTTTTAGAGAAACAAAATCTTACAGTAACAGAAAATTGATACTCTGAAAACAGAACAAAAATAAACTAAACCTTGTGAAAACACTAAAAATCATGAAGCACAGGACAGAGAAAAAAAATTTTAAAGAAAGTTAAAAATTACATTAAAAATGACAGATATTTCCATATGTATGGGTTTCATCTTTGTGGATTGAAATTATTTTTTAAAGGTTCATAAAGTTTAATAAAGTTCCAAAAAGCAAAAATTTGAATTTGTCAGATCCATGCTGAATTCACACATATGAACTGATGTCTAGGTACACTCAGCTGTAGCCTATATGCAAATACAGTTATATGCAAATATTGCACCATTTTATAAAAAAGACTTAAGCATTTGCATATTTTGGTATCCACAGGGAGTTTTGGAAACAATTCCCTGCAGACACCAATTGAAAACTACAGATATAAAGATACAGAGAGATATCATTCAAGAAACATTGCCAGAAAAAAATAAAAGGTTTGAATCAATAGACATGAAAGCACTTTTCCCAGAGAGATTGACATAGAAGGCTCAATACCACAATATACTCTAGTAAAGTTATTAGAATAGAATAAAGTAGGCACTTACACAAAAATATCAAGCTATCTTTAAGGTAAAGAAACCAAGCTAACCTAAAACTTCATACAAGTCAGTGCCAGAAAATGAAAAAAATGCCAAGTCTTTAAGGGGAAAAAAATGACTCAGTAAATATTTTGATTTCTCTCATTTGACAATCAAGGCTATTGAAAATATAGTTGCCATGAGCACTTCTTGAAAAAACAGAAAAATTTTGTTTAACCACAGGGTTGAAAACCTGTTATAAATAAACTGGCCATGGATGTTGACTTCTCTAAGAATTGGACTAAAATAAAAATAAACGTCAAGATTATGGTTATAGTATAGATTGTAAATGTGATAAACTCAGCAAAAATTGAAAGAAAAGCGAGAGAAGTAGGTGTTAACATAAGTATTCAGACTTCTTTAAATATCTGGTTTCATTAAGAGATTATAAACCAAATAAAAATATAGTATATTTAAAGGTATAAAATTAAGATTAAAGTAATATATCAATGAAAAAAAAATCAAGTGATAGGGGATATAGAGGAGAAGTAACAATGTAATAATTGTCATTTCTTAAACAGAATGTCAATAGGAAACTTATACAGAAATGGGGAATTAAGTATCTTTTATGTTATAGACTGAATGTTTGTGTCCCCATCCAAAATTCCTATGTTGACATCATCCCCAATGTGGTAGTATATTCAGAGGTGGGGGTCTTTAAGAGGTGATTAGATCACAAGGGCAGAGCAGTCATGAATGGGATCAGTGCTCTTGTAAGAAGAGACAGAAGACCTTGCTGTAGCTTTCTGTTGTTCCCCACCATGTGAGGGCACAATGAGAAGTTGTCTGTCTGTAACTGGGAAGAAGGCTCTTACTGGAACTCAACCATGCTGGCACCCTGACCTGGAACTTCCACTCGCCAAAACTGTGAGAAATAAATTTCTGTTGATAAGCCATCCAGTTTGTGGTAATTTGCTATAGCAGCCCAAGCTATTATAGAAACTTTAGTTTCATATCTTGGCAAAACCTCTGTAAAGAGCATTTATATAATAGCTATGAAAAAAAAAAGTGTCTCCCTTTAATCCTAAGCTTCTATGTTTAGGAATTTATCACACAGGTATACCTAAACATTATAAAAGTATTTATGGGGATATCTTTTTATAATATTGTTAGTAATAAACAGATTTAAAACAATCTAAATGTTCATTTTACAAGACTCATTAAATTCTGGTAACCTCAGACAATGAAACATTCTGTATTGTTAAAAAAATGAAATCAGTTGTAAAACAATATCTAAGATGTATAAGTGAAAAATGTAAGCTTAGAATATGTATAGCATCATGTGTATAAAAATATTTAAAAAGGAAAATGTATGTGTTTGCTGCCATTTGCACATAATACTAAATAATTAAAATTATATACATGTTTGTCAAGCAGCCAAGTTTTTGCTTAAAAATAAAAACACTTTTAGGTGCTAATTACTTTATAAGAACACCATCGTAATCTCTAAAATTTTGCTTTGGTTTGAGCAAAGCTGAATTTATGAGGCATCCAGGTATTTAAGTAAAATCATGGCTCTAATTGATTAAATGTGTAAAAGCAAAATGATATGTAAATACACTTAAAGTATAATGAAATGTGAATTAACATAAAATAGGGAAGACACCACATCATACATTCCCAAGCTCTAAAACATGATCAGAGGAAAGTGAGGGTCTCTACGTAAACACCCAGTGCAGGCACAGTCTGACTTGATGTTTCCACTGTTATTCAAAAATGATTATCAAGAACAGTTGAACCCCATCAAAAACACAAGCTATAAAAAAGCACTTACTTGTCACTAAGAGAATATGAACAAGTTTAGCACATTTACTGTTCTACACTTCAAGTATTTAAATGACATTGTAAGGCGATTATCAAGGGATTTTGCAGAAAGAGAACATTCGAAATCTTTTCACCCAGGCGTGATATACAAATGTGCAATATATCTTTCCTATAATTAAGTAAACTGTTCCCCTGCTTCATAGTTACTCAGCAACAAATGACACCGACATCATCTTTCTGGGGGGAAAAAAATCAGACTAATTTATTGCCAAGTAAACTCATAGAAATAGACATTTTAATTGATTATTCTGGTAGTAAAATAATTGAGCAAACAACTTTTCATCATATTTCTTTTTTACAAACCCCTTTTATCATTGTTTTGAATTCTAGCTATACTGCCAAAAAGTTGCATTACGTTTTGTTACCTTGTCATCTTGTCTCAAGAAAAAAATGTCTGCCTTCGGAAAACTATTTAGTCAAAGGGTATATTAGATGTCTGAGAAAAAAATGTTAAATATACACATACATACATATATACCTTTACTAATGCTACCATTAAAAAAATACTAATTCTGATTGTTTTGAAACTCAATATAAAATACATAAAATAAAATTGAAGACTGTCAGATTGTTATATATACAATCTTTCAGTTCCATTTGCAATCAGCTTTTGAGAACTTATCTGCCAGGGGCTAAGTTTAAAACTGGGACACAAAGATCATTTTTTCCTTCCATGAAATCCTAATCTAATAGTGAAGATAAATGTGTAAATTTAAAAATGTATGTAAATTTCTTTTTAAAACTGTCATAATTGCAAAAAAGTAGTCTAGATATGTGCAAAAGAATAAGTGATTCATTCTGATTGGTAAGTGAAATCAGAATACTATTTTGAAAGGATCAAATTAAGTTCACCATGAGAGATGGGGGGAGAGGAAGGTAATTCAAGGCAGTGGGAATAGCATACCTAAAATCATGAAGTGTAAAACGTCATTTTGCTTTCAAAAAATTATAAATTGAGTATTGCCAAAAGGTAAAAGAATGAGAGGAGGTCAGAACTGAATAATTAGACTTGGGCCAAATCAAGACAAACCTTAAATATCATAGAAACTTGGAGTTTATCTTGAGAGAAATGAAGAGTGATAAAGAGCTTTCAGCAGAGGAATAATAAGATCAAGTTTGCTACTGAGAAGAGGCAAAGCAGATTGCAACTAAGGGCCTGATTGGAGGCAAGAAGGCTAATGAGCAGTCATGTTATAGCTTCTGTACTAAAGTATCAAAAGTTTCTCTAATCCTATCCATGTAGTTTTATTTTTAAAATACATTTTCTTGATCAAAATATGCAGAAAAAACATTTGACAAAATCCAATATCCATTTACGATAAAAACTTAGCAAAGTGGAAACAGCAGGAACATACCTGAACATAATGAGGGCCATCTATGACAAACCCACAGCTAATCATATTCAATGGGGAAAAGCTAAAAGCATTGTCCTTAAGATTAAGAACAAGACAAAGACGTCTACTTTCATTACTTTTATTCAAAATAGTGTTGGAAGTCCTTGCTACAGCAATCACACAAGAGAAATAAAAGGCATCCAAATTAGAAAGGAAGTAGAACTGTCATTATTGCAGATGACATGATACAATACATAGAGAACCCTAAATATTCCTCCAAGAAACTGTTACAACTGATAAGTGAGTTAGTAAAGTAGCAAGATACAAAATTAATATTCAGAAATCGATTGCATTTTTATATACCAATAATGATCAGAAAGTTTTTAAAATTCCATTTACAATTGCATCAAAAAATAAATTTAACCAAGGAGGCAAAAGAAGTGTACCCAGAAAATTATATCATTTAAGAAAAAAAAACTGAAGATACAAATAAATGAAAGTATAGAACATGCTCATAGATAGGAAGAATTAACATTATCAAAATGTCCATTCTACCCAAAGCAATCTATAGATTCAATGCAATTCCTCTCAAAATATCAATGGAATTTTTCCACAGAAATAGAACAAATAATTCTAAAGTTTATATGTAACCATAAAAGACCCCAAATAAGCACAGAAATTCTGAAAATGAAGAACAAAGTTGAAAGTATCAAACTATACTACAATGCTATAATAATCAAAACATCACAGTACTGGCATAAAAACAGACACATAGCACAGTGGAATATAGAACCTAAAAATAAATCTACACTTATATGGTCATTTAATCTACGACAAAGGAGGCAAGAATACAAAGTGGGGTAAAGACAATCTGTTCAATAAGTGATTCTGGGAAAACTGGACAGATACATGCATAAAAGTGAAATTGAACTACCTTCTTACACCATATACAAGAATAAATTTGAAATAGATTAAAGATTTAAATGTAAAACCCAAAACCATAAAAATTCTAGAAGAAAACATAGGAAGCAAACTCTGACATTGGTCTTAGTAATATTATTCTCCTGATATATCTCCTCAGGTAAGCAGGGGAAAAAAGAAAACAAATAGGACTACCTCAAAAAGTTTGTGCACATCAAAGAAAACCACCAACAAAACAAAAAGACAGCCTATTGAATGAGAGAAGTTATTTGCCAATGATACATTTGATAAGGGGTTAATATCCAAAATTTATAAAGAACTCATACAACTCAAAAAAACAAACAAAAAACCACAATTGAAAAATGGGAAAGGATCTGAATAGGCATTTCTTCAAAGAGGACATACAGATGGCCCATAGACATATGAAAAGATGCTCTGAGGCTAATCAGAGAACTGCATATTAAAACCAAAATGAAATATCACTTCATACCTGTCAGAATGGCTATCTTCAAAAAATCCACAAAGTGTTGGGGAGGATGTAGAAAAAAAAAAACACTTCATCATTGTTGGTGGTATTGAAAATTGGTACAGATGCTATGAAAAACAGTTTGGAGGTTCTTTAAAAAATTAAAAATAGAACTACTTTATAACCCAGAAATTGCAGTTGTGGGTATTCATCCAAAGAAAACCAAAACACTAATTCAGAAAATATATGTTCCCTTATGTCTGCTACAGCTCTATTTACAACAGGCAAGATATAGAAGAAACCTAGGTGCTCATCAATAGACAACTGGATAAAGAGGTAGAACATATGTATGATGGAATACTACTCAGGCATAAAAATGATATCTTACCATTTGCAATGACATGGATGTACCTAGAGGGTATTACACTGAATAAGTCAGATAGAAAAACACAAATACCATATGATTTTACTTATATGTAGAATCTAAAGAACAAAATAAACAAAAATGGAAATAGACTCATAGATACAGAAAACTGGTGATTGCCAGATGTGAGGGGGGTGGGGGCGCTGAGTGAAAAAGGTGAAAAGATTAAGAAGTACCAGTTAGTACTTTCAAAACAGTCATGGAGATGTGAAGTACAGCATAGGGAGTATAGTCAATAATATGGTAACTATGTGTAGCACAAGACTAATTGGGGGGATCACTTTATAAATTATATAAATGTATAACCACTATGCTGTACACATGAAACTAATATTAAATGTCAACTCTAATTGAAAAATAAAAATTAAAAAAATATTAAAAAATAAAATGGGTTCACAATTGTCTCACTTTGATTCAGTAACACTCAGTATCACCACACATTGATCAGGGTACAGTAATTAGAAAGGCTACTTGGAGAAGCTGTATGACATAACAGTAGGTATAACTTGCCTTTTTAATTACATTTCCATCCTTTATACTCTCAGTGATAAAAATGTAAAATATATTTTCTTGATTCAAAATATAAAAATGATAAACTATAGAAGTATATGGCAGAATTTCCTAGTCATTGATATCCATAAGCCATCTGGGCTTACCTCCTGCCGGTAACTAGTGAATAGTTTTTGCCTGTCTTTTCGAAGATATTTATGTACACTGATGTACTTCCTGGTCCCATTTTTACACAGCTGCATATTTAATATAATGTTCTGAATTTTTCTTTTTTCACTAAATATCTCAGAAATATTTCTATATTAGTGCACAAAAAGCATCATCAATCTTTTACTACTGAGTATATTTCCCAATGAATATATATACCATAATATACTTAACCCGTTACTTATTGAAGACTATTTAGATTGTTTCATGTGCAATACATTTACTTGCATGTGTTTTATTTTGCACATGAACAATTACATCTATAGGATTCCATTGCCATCATCTATTGTTGCATAACTACCTCAAAACTTAGTGGCCTAAACCAAAAATTATGGCTATATATCACAATTCAGGAATTGGAAAACACTTGGCTGGAATATTCTTCTGTTCAAGAAGGCATCAAAAGAGATTACTTTTTTCCTATCAGCTGATGTGTAGGTTGATTAGATGATTCAACATGGCTCAATCACACATCTAGCACAACGGTGCAGACTTCCAATTTTAAGATGAATAAGTTCTAGGAACCTAATGTGCAGCTTGGTGACTGTAGTCAGCAACTTTTAAGTATATAATACAGTTTTGTTAAGAGAATAGATCTTAAATGCTCTTACTCAAAAAAAAAAAAAGGTAACTATATGAGGTAATGGATGAGTTAATTAACAATATTGTGGTAATCCGCTAACATATCAAATCATCATGTTATACATCTTAAATTTACAATATTGTGGTAATCCGCTAACATATCAAATCATCATGTTATACATCTTAAATTTACACAATGTTTTATGCCAAATATACATCAATAAAGCAAGCAAGAAGCCTCAAATTACTAAAAATGAGAAAGAAATGGGTGACATTACAGTAAATAAAAACTGACTTAACAGGAATAAAAAGATTATAGGGGAATAGGAAAAACAATTAAATGCCAATAACTAAGTATCTTAGGTATCATGGACAAATTTCAAGAAAGATACAAGTTACTGAAATTGAGTCAAGAACAAACAGAAAATCTGCATAAACCCATAACAAGGAAAGAGATTAAATTAGCAATAAAAAAACTTCCAACAAAGAGAAACTCAAGCGCAGATGTCTTCTCTGGTAAATTTTACCCAATAAAGAGGAATATCACTAATACTTCAAAAACACTTCAAAAATATAAAAAGGAATACTTCCTAACCCTTTCATTGAGGCCAGCATCATCCAAATACTGAATCAAGACCACAATGAAACTACATACCAATATACCTAATGAGTATAGGCAAAATCCTCAACCAAATGCTAGAAACCAAATCCAGCAGTATATAAAAAAGAATATTCATCATGACCAAGTAGGATTAGTCCCAGGAATGCTGGGTTGGTTCAGCATCAAAATAAGAACAACAATCAAAAAACAAAAAAAACAAACAAAAAACAATGCATTGTATTAGAATAAAAGGAGAGAATATACCTTTCTAGCTGTAGAAAAAGCATTAGACAAACTCTAACATCTTTTAATAGAAAAGAGTCAAACTAGTAATAGAAACTTCCTTCACCTGATAAAAGGTATCTACAAACAAAAACACAAACACATGCACATATACACACTTAAAGACTGAGAGCGTTTCCCCTAATATTAACAAGACAAGGATGCTCACTCTAGCCACTTTTATTCAACATTGTACTGGAGGTTCTAGCTAGGGAATTGAGGGTTTGGGGATAGCAAGGTGGGAAAAAGACATCCAAATTAGAAGGAAAGAAGTAAAACTATTTATATTTGCAATTGATATGATCTTATAGCTAAATCCCTAAAATCTATAGACACTAATACATAGAGCTAATAAATGAGTTATAAAATACAAGATTAATATATGAAAATCAATATATTTCTTTGACAATGATGAAAAATGTATGATCCAAAAATGAAATTTAAGAAAACAGTTCTATTTATAACAGCACCAAAAGGAATAAAGTACTTAACAACAGATTTAACAAAAGATTTGTTTTCAGTGTGTATATTGTCAAAATAAATTAAGAGCAAAATAAATGAAAAGAAATCCTATGTCCATGGATTCGAAGATTAATATTGTAAAGATTGCAGTCAGCATTCTTTCAATTGCCCTACAGGCTCAATGCAATTTATCAAAATTCCAACTACCTTTGTACAGAAATAGACAAGCTAATTCTAAAATTCCTATGGCATTACAAGGGAACCAGAATAGTCAAAACAATCTTGAAAAAAAATAGAACAAAGTTGAAGGACTCATACTTCTCAATTTTTAAAACTACTCCAAAGCTACAGTAATCAAAATAGTATAGAGCTTGCATAAGGATAGATGCGTAGCTCAAAGAATTAGAATTGAGTATACAGAAATCAATCCATCAGTTGATTTTTAACAATGGTGTCAAGACCATTTATATTACTTTTGTGTTGCTACTGCATCAAATTACCACAAACTGATGGCTTAAAATAACAGAAATTTATTTTCTCTCAGTTTTCAAGGCCAGAGTCTGAAGTCAAGGTATCAACAGGGCCTTACTCCCTTTGGCGGCTCTAAAGGACAATCTGATTTTTCCAGTTTCTGGTGATTACTGGTTTCCTTGGCCTGTGGTCATATCACTTTAATCTCTACTGTCCTCTTCACATTCCCTTCTCCTATGTTTGTCTCTTTTCTTATGTTTATTATAAAAGCACTTTGAATATAGGACCTGGTTGGATAATCAAGGATAATTTAATCTCATAATCTTTGTTGCATATGCAAAGACCTTTTTCCAAATAATGTGACATTTATAGGTACTGGGAATTAGAACATGGATGTATCTTTTTAGGAGGGTCACCATTTACTATACCATATCTATGTGTTAAAGAATGAATTTGGCTACCAAACTCATATCATATATAATGACCAAATTTAAATGGATCCCCAGAAGAAATTATAGGTGTAAGTCTTTGTGACATTTGTCAATTTCTTCAACATAAAAAGCAACCAAAGGAAAAAAAAAATAGAGAAATTGGACTTCAAAGCTAAAAACATTTGTGTGTCAAAGGACACTACTGAGAAAGTAAAAAGAAAAACCCACAGAATGGGGTTTTATTTGCAGTTTATGTATCTAATAAAAGACTAGTATCAACCATATAAGAGCACTTACAATTCACCATTAAAAAGACAACCCAATTTCTAAATAGGGAAAGCATATGAATAGACATTTCTCCAAAGAAAATGCATAAGTGACCAATAAGCCAAAGGACAGATGGTCATCAACATTAAAGAAATGCTAATCAAAACCACAATGAGACATCACTTCACATGCTCTAAGTTTGCTATAATTTTTTAAAATGGAAAACTAGCATTGGCAAGAATGTTAAAAAATTGGAACCTTCATAAATCTCTGGTGGTTTAGAAAAATCAGAGTCACCTTATAAAATGCCAGTTCCTCAAAAAGTTAAATAGAGTTGCCATATAACCTTTCAGTTCTACTCCTATATACTAAGAGAATTAAAAAACAAATGTCCACACAAAAAAATACTTGTTCATGAATGTTTATAGAAGCATTATTCATAATAGGCAAAAAAGTGAAAACAATCTAAACATCTATCAACTGATGGATATAGAAATGTGTTGCATTACACAATAAAAACATTATTCAACCATAAGAAGAAATGAACTACTGATTCATACTATAACTTAGGTAAAACTTGAAAATATTGTGTTGAATAAAACAAGCCAGAGAATGTGAAATGTTCAAATAGGAAAATCCATAGACAGGAAGTGGTTGTCAGAGGCTGCAGACTAAGGAAATTAGAAGTGTTTGTTAATGGATTTCTCTTTGTGGTGATGAAAATATTCTAGCCTTAGGTAGTGGTGATAGTAAATTACAAAACTGAATCCAGTGAGTGAATCATATACTCTAAACAAGTGAATTTTATGGCACATGAATTATATTTCTAAAAAAATAATTAAAATTTAAAAATAAATCAACTATATCTACCCACAATAATGTTGAACCTTATAAAAATAATGTTGAGTTTAAAAAATTGTCATGGAATACTACAACTAGTAAGCTTCCCTTTTTTGTAAAAACAAATGTAAGAATATTTAAAAGGCAAATATTAAAAATAAAATTCAGGAATCTAGTTGTAGGGGTAGTTCAAAGATGTATGCAAACTAATGGTAATATTTTGTTAAGTATGGTGACTATATAAATGTTTATTTTACAAGTATGCCTCATACTGACCATACATACTCTGGTATGCTTCAAATTTTATATATTAAAAGCATTTAATTCATTTTCTTTTTAATTTTAGGTGGCTGGGGAAATGCTAGTGTCACTAATAAAAACAGTGGCATTAAAAGCAGATGACCTGTTATTTCATGACACAGGTCAGCCTTACTTCTTTTAGTCTATCTGCCCCACCTTTCTCCCTCTAATGATTACTTCTGAGTCACCAATCTGTTGATTCCCAGCCAGCTGAGTCAAGAGTTGGGCTTTTTATAGTTCTAGAGCATCAAAAGTGAGTCATCTACTTACTTCTGGCACAATTCATTTCAAAATTATCTTCCACCTCCTCTTGGCTAAAATTAATCTGCCTATTATTTTATCTAAACTGACATCATTGTTATGCTATGTTTAATATTTAAATTCTAATTCCTCTTAAATCATGATGCCTTGTGATTCCCCATGAGTTGAATAAAAAAGCATTTCAGTGCTTTATGAGAAATTTATGTACAGGACTAGAGCAACATCGCTGCTCAGATTGCAAGTCAGATTTGACTTTCAGGGTATAACAGTCATCTTAAAAAAACAAACCTATGGCAAAAAGAAAGGTGGTTTTTGGAGGGTTTTGTTTTTTATTCTAAAAGCTTCTCTTTATCACTTAATCATAAGGAAGATTTCACAAGAAAATAAGAGGCTGCAGTAAGCCTTTTAGGTTATGGGAAGAGCCAAGAATGAGACAAGAAGATTAAAAAAGGGAGGCCCTAAATGAATGTGCCAATTCCTAGCCTTGAGGTCAAACATTAGCTATAGAAACATACACAAAGAAAACGGAAAATTGGCTGTGTGGGCTTATAGGCTCTCTCTTGAGCAAAAGTCATTAAACTGGTAAAAATTGCTAAGCAACAACTATTTAGTCTTTGGAAATTGACTTAAAGGCAGGCAATAAATTGAAAAGCATTTATTCAAAAAACCCCCCCAAAATCTACAGTTTTTATATAAATAGCCATAATCTGTGAATTGATGCAGAAACTGCTCCCATTACCACTACCAGCTCTGCTTTCTCTTCAGTGTTACAGGTTTATTCTGGGCAGGCAATTTCAAAAAAGTGTAGCTCCTTTCTCCCCATGCCCCACCCTCCCCTCACCAGCTCCTAGTTGTAAGGCAATGGCTTCACTCTGAGAGGTCTTCCTCGTCACCCACCCAAGGTCTACGTTCCAGAAGATCCATCCCAAGAATATAACCAAGAAGCTAGGGTCTTCCAACTCTACCCAGCTCCCACTCATAAGGCGAAGGCTCTAGCCCAAAGAGACTTAAGAGTTTCCTTTGCCATCCTCAACCCCTGTAGGCCTTGCCTCTCCAGCCTCCAACATCTGCTCATAGAGCAGAAGTTTTACGCCAGTTAGGTTAACTCAGAATGGAGACTCATTCCCCCAAAATCCCTCTTAGAGCAAAGCAATTCCTCTGGGAGAAACACACCCTATTTCTTCCCCCCTAAAACAGCTCCAGCACAGCTAAGAAAGAGGAGGCAAGAAGACTGGAAGCTCACAGCACTGCCTGAGGGGCCTGACTTAATTTGGAACAGACATTGTGGGAACTCCTGCCTAAAAGCATCCTCCCTCCTATAGAGATTGTACTGGTAAACAATTACAAAAGCATCTGAGTACTAACAAGAAATAAAACAGACTCATCATAAATTTGATAATGAAGGGTAAGAGGGGGAAAAAGAAAAGGATAATTCAAAAGGCCCTGATGAGATCACTCCCATGCATTCTCCCAGTCTGGAAGATTATGTAAAAACACTGGATGCCTCTACTCTAAAGCAATTGGAGAGCTGTTAATCCCTGGCTAAAAGCAGTGCAGATTTGAAATCTTCCTGAAATGGATAACAGTTTCATTGACTCAAGAGGCTTGATCACAATCCCCATCAGTCACTGGCTGAAGACTACCCTGTGTTGACGCAGGAGCAACTTGTAGGATTCCAAACTTAAAAATTTTTGAGAAAAAAATTTTAAGCACTGACATCAAAGATTGCACACTTCAGGAGAAAGAGTTTACAGAATTAATAAGCAATCCATTAAACAAATAAACAATAACAAGTCCCAGAGTGAAAATTCATTATATAAAATATCTAAATTGGGTGAAAAATGAGACATGCGAAGACACAGGAAAGTACTAATCAATCAAGAGATAACATTTTTGAGGTTCCTTATATGTTGAATTTAACAAATATTTTAAAGCTTTTATAAATATGTACAAAGATAAAAAATAATTCCTAAAAACTAAAGGAAAGCAGGATTCAAATACAGATTACAAAAAAAAAAAAAGACATTCTGGAGTTGATATGTACAATGACTGAAATAAAAATTTCAAGAGTAGACTAAGTGGTAGGTTTGACCTAGCAGAAGAATCAGAACTTGAAAAAAAAAATCAATAGAGATTATCCAGTGTAGAGAAAGAAAAGAAAAAGATGAACATAGCCTCAAAACTTTGAGATACCACTCAGCAGTATCTATATAAACGAAAATAACAGGAGAGAACAAGACAAAAAATCAAAGAAATTATCACTGAAAACTCTTCAAATATAATGATAAACATTAATCTACACATCCAAGATCAACTATCTCCAAGTAGAGATCTACATCTAGGCAAATAATAATCAAAATCTTGAAAGCCAATGACAATAAGAAAATTTTAAAAGCAGGAATAAATTGACTCACCACATCCAACAGAACTAAGTTTGAAATCAGTAATTGAAAATACTTTTCTCAAAGTAAGCATCAAGTAAAGCTGTAACCAAGCTCAAATAGGCTGAACCAACCCCATATACATCTCTTTCAGCGAGATGAAAGAGAGCTTTGTCCTATTCATTCTATGAAACTTGGGTAACCTTAATGCCTTTTCTAGTTGGAAATGTCCTTTACTTCTTGTGAGTTTAAGAAGGCATTAGACAGCATGTATGTTTAAAGTTCTCCAGGGTGAAAAAGCCCTCAGTATTGGTCATCGCTTTTATCAACAAACTGAGGCCTAGGTAACAGAGCTAATAGTGGCAAAGTTAGAATTTGAGGTCTAGAGGTCTGCTTCCAGAATTCACGTTCACATTCATTGCTAAATACTTAGCATCCAGCTTGGCATAGAGTAGATTTTCAGCAAGTGATGGATTAAACTGCTGATGTGTCATATTTGAGGAAGCTAGTCTATACTAATCAGTAATAATTTTATTGATTTATATTTATACAAATTATATTACATATAAATTCATATTACATATAAAATTACTGAATATACATTTATATGCTTATTTTATTAATAAGAACTTGCTCTTTTAGAATAAAAATGCTTCAAAATTATAACTGAATCTCTTTACCAATTCTATACAATGTAACAACATTTACAATATTTCCTTTCCCTATGTCATTTATACTGAGAAAAAATTTCTGAAAGAAATTTTAAGTATTTTAATGTTGTCTTCAAGATTATCTTTAAAACAAATTGCTTGTAAGTATAATCACCAAAATTCACTATAGTCTTAAAAACTTATTTTAGAACGTTGTTTCTTACCAATTGACCAAATGATACTTAAATAAAATAGTTTCCTATTACAAGAAGAGTGATGTTGCTGTGATACTATTTCAAGTTCTCTTTGAAGCCACTAACTCTTGGAGCATTTGAAAACCATTTTCTTCTTTGCTATTCCTTCACAAACTTGTGACCACCTAAAATAGAAATCCTTAGGTCTTCTTCATTATGGAAATGACCCTAGAGACCAAAGCTGGCATTTCACCTGCCATGTTCAGAGTTTTCCTAGAATCTGAGATCTTCAGTCATTTTTACTGTGCCAGCACAGTGAATTTCTAGAAATGTATGGCCCATGATGTCTTCTTCACATTTCCTATTTTAGGACAGCTAACCTAAACTGATAAGTCAGAGAAAAGACACAAAGAGGTTGTCATTAAAATAAAAGACTATAAAATACCAAAAAAGAACTCTACTAGCAATCAAGTAGAAAGAATTAGATACCATTTTGTGAGTAATTTGCAAAGATTTTAAATAACAGTACTCATAAGGAGGTAGAGTAACATAGAAAGGAGATTCTAGCTTCATTTCATTGTGTGTGAATTCACAATCCATCATTTATCAGCTATTACTTAAAATCTTGGCTTTATGTCTTTAAGTCCTTTGCCTTTTTTCTTCATCTTTAAAATGGGCTCTAGTAGTGTCTATCTCACTATTTTGTGGATGGAACAAATTAGTATTTGTAAACATGCTTATAACAGTGCCTGGGACATATTAATAGCTCTAAATATTAGGAATTTCTATAAATTGGCACATGATTTTTAAGAAGCAGTTTGCCCCATATGTATCAAAAACATAAGTACTTTAATTTTTCATCTAGTAATTCTCTTTCTAGGTAAACCATCCCAACAAAATAGTCACTAATTCAAATATTTTTATACAATGATTTTTTAAAATTAGAGCAAAAGTTTTGATAAATTGATAACAACTTAAATCTCCAACATCTGGATCAAAATCAAATGACTTTTATACTGGACTTTTTCTAACAGTTAAAAAAAAATAAGATAGAACATCTACTACAGGCCAAGACAGAAAAATCAAGACTTACTTTACTTTAATGCCTTAAATAACTATAAAACTAGATAATATATAAAGAAAAAATACTTTTCAGAGATTGTACAATAGGCAGATCAGGTGGAAACAAATGAACTTAAACCCTACAGTTGTCCCCATTTACCTAGAAGCAATTTCCAGGCCACAGTGCAGTGAGATGGAAACCAAAAGAATCTGTTTTGCTGAGTAAAAGCGAGTATCAACAAAGAAGAAATTGCACCTAAGGAGAGCCCTAGAGATCTTCAAGGGATCCCTATCTTAAATCTTTGGCTTAGTACTGATCTGCACACATGTGAGAAAATCTTTTGAGGCTATGGAAAGTGCCACCAGAAAGAAATTGACAGAATAATTTCTGAAGCTCACACAGGACTGAGAACTTTGTGAGATCCCACACACCAGAATGGAAAGACCTCAAAATGCATGGAGCATTGAGTAGAGTTTTCAAAATGTATTTCCTTAGCAGTGGGAATAAATTATCTCTAGATTAAAAGACAATTTTGTAAGTTCCCTAACAAAGCTTATAGACTCCAACATGATTTAATTCCAAATAACTAAATACCATAATAATAACCTTATAATGTATAAAGTAATACAACAAAATTTAGCATCCAAAACCATCAAAATGTAAGTGTCCAGTAGCTAATAAAAAATTACTTGTTATTCAAATAGGCAGGACAATGTAATCTCTAGGATAAACATCAACCAATAGAAACATACATAGGCAGAAATGAGAGATTATTGGACAAGAAAATTAATACACCTATCTAAATGCTTCATATGCTCAAGATACAGAGTAAATCATGAGCATAATGAGAAAAGTAAAATGTAGAAAAGACCCAAATATAACTTTGAGGTGAGAATATAGTATTTGATGTGAAAAAAAGTACACAACATCTGATTAACAGCTGAGACAATGCAAAAGAGATGACCAGTGACTTGAAATGGTGATGGAAACTATTCAAAACAAAAGAAAAAAATGAACACAGCATCAGTGAGCTTGGGGAACAACATGAAATGTCATGTAATATATTATTGATATTTTAAATTGAATATTTTAAATGCATTTTAATTTCTAATATAGAAATATTGATAGTTTTAACTCACATAATCAAAAGCGCTTTGGAATCAATAATTTTTAAGAGTATTTAAGGCTCCAGAGACCAAAATTTTGAGAATTATTGCTCTAGAACCACTGAAAATAAGTAAATAAGCAAAGACATAGAGCTGGTAAGTCAATTGTAGATATAAATTAGAAGCGTAAAATACTCATTTTATTCAAAATAAGCAAGAAAATAAAGAACAAATGGGATAAGTCGAAAACAAACAGTAAAATGACTGAAGTCACCCAACCATTAAATGTAAATAGTCTAAGCACTTTAATTATTAAACTGGAGGAAAAGCAAGCCCCAACTATATGATGCCTTCAAGAAATCATTTTAAAGGTAAAGACATGTATTAAAATTAAAGGATGAAACAACAAAAACAAGACCAAACAGTAACAAAAAGAAAGCCAAAGTGACTATTTAGTATCAGATAAAAGACTGCAGAAGCTTACAAGAGGCAAAAAGGAGAAAAAAAGGACTGAACTATTTTAAGTATGCATGCATCTACTAAGAGTTACAAAATATGTAACAACAAAATTGATGAAAAGGGAAAAAAAGTATAAATTATAAGTTGAAATGCAACAGTTGCCTTTAATAATTGATAGAAATATAGTAAACAGAAAAATCAGTAAATATGTAAATAACTAAAAGAGCACAATCTGTCAAATTGGTGTAATACATACTTTAAGAATAACCCCAAAATAGCAATATACACTTTTTCAAGTACATGTTAAAAATTCAGACTATTACAGTCCATTACATATTTCTCAAATCTGAGAGACTGAATTTACTTAAAAAGTAGGTATATTTTTCAATGAGAATGCTAAACTAGAAAGCAATAAAAGATTTAGAAATTAAATGATATACTTCTAAATATGAGATAAAAAACAAAAAGTTAGAAAATATTTTGAACTAAAGATAATAAAAGCTCAACTTATCAAATTTGTGGAATGCAACTATGATAGTAATAGGAGGGGAATCTATAGCATTAGATGCTTATATTAGAAATGAAAATGATCTCAAATTTGTTCTAAGTTTCAATTATAAGAAAATATCAAATAAAATGTAAAATAAGCAAATTAGGGAGAATAATACAAACAATGGAAATAAAGATAAAACAGGAAAACAACTGAAAAAAAATCAATGTAAAAAAGCTAGTTCCAGAAGATTAATAGAATTGGTAAACTTCTAGACTCACTGATAAGAATATCAGAACGAAAGAGGGGACACCAGTATTGCTACCACAGCCACTGAGAGGATAAAAGGGAATATTTTGAACATACTTTGAACAATGTTATGACAATAAAGTACATAGATGGAATAAAGAAATTCATTGAAAGACACAACCAAGTTTACTCAAGAGGAGTTAATCTGAATAGCCCATTTACCTTTAAAAAATAAAAATTAAAATTTTGCCACACACACACACACACACACACACACACACAAATAGAAAAGAAAAACAAAAATCCCATCAGGCCCAGAAGAAATCACTGGTAAATCTTTCAAATATTTAAGGGGGGGAAAAAAGACCAATTTTACAGAAAGTCTTCCATAAAATAGATAAGGGAGACCTTTCCAACTCATTTTATGAGGTCAAAATTACCCTGCAACCAAATCTAGTCAAAGATATAAGAAAATTACACCCTAATATCATTAAAAGGACTAAGTATAAAAGGATCCTTAAGAAAATAAAATATTAAATATTAAAAAATATATATCTTAAGTGAAATTTATTCAAAAAGTGCAAGATAGGTTTAACATTTAAAAATTCAGCAATGTAGTTAAGCATATCAACAAATTGAAAGAGAAAAACCATGTGATCATATCAGTAAATGAAGATATGTTTACAAAATTTGATTCTCTTTTATCGCAAACTCTCATCGTCCTAGGGATAGAAAGGAATTTCTCCACTCTGATAAAGTTCAACTATAAAAACCTACAGCTGATAACATACTCCATGATATACAATTTGTTCCTTCTAAAAATCAGGGAAAGGCAAGAATATCTAAACCAGTCATTTGCACTCAACATTACACTGGAGATCCTAGCATATGTGATAATGCCAAAAAAAGGTAAAAAGCAAAAGAAAACTGGATATATTCAAAGGCAGAGTTTCACCCAGAAATTCCTTAGGTTTCCACAAAAAAGATAGAACTTTAATAAGTGAATATATCTAGTTTGAATATACAAGGTTAATACACAAGCCAATTTTATTTTTATATACTAGCAACAAACAATTAGAAATTAAGTATTTTGACCTATTATAATACCAGAACTATAAAATTTAGGGCTACAGATAACAAAAGATGTAGAAAATCTGTATGTAGATTATAAAATATGGACAAAATTAAAGACCTAAATAAATGGAGACATATCATGGTAATGGATTGGGAGACTAACAAGAAATGCACTTTCTGTCCTCTTTCAAGAATACATATCAACCTTTCTTAGAGTATTTACAAATCAAGATATATTCTTTGAAAAAATCATTATCTTTTCAGCTCTTAAAAATGCAAATACTTGAGAGATAGCAAAACAATGCAAAATAAATTTACACCTTGCCAATTTTAGTGTCTTGATGTGTGTCCTATGACATTCTTATATTCATCCACAAATAGTATTTCAAATATATGATTTCATCTTGTTTGTGAGATATTTCATTTATGCTTTTTTGTGTTTGTGTGCTAAAAGGAACAGAGTGGTACTATGGAAAGCACTTGGGCTAATAGGTAGGGCATTTGGCTTATAGGTTTTGTCACCAGCTGAGTGAGTTTTCCCCACTATTTTGGGCAAATAATTTAACCTCTGTAGCTAAAATGTCCTCCTTGAAGCATTCCCCAACATTTTTGGTACTATGAGAATCTAGTGCCCGATGATCCAAGGTAGAGCCGGGGGTGATGCTAGTGCTGGAAAGTGGCCACAAATACAAATGAAGCCTCACCTGTGTGCTGTGTGGTCTGGTTCCTAATAGGCCATAGACCAGTACCGGTCCGTGGCCCCACGGTTGGGGACCCCTGTGTTAGTTGATTTTCAACAAAGGTCACAATGCAATTTAATGAAGGATAGTGTTTTCAACAATTGATTCTGGAATAAATATCCATTACATAAAAACAAAAGAATCCAATACTTCTTACCTCATACTATAATTAAAATGGATCTTACAAGGTGATAAATGTGTTAATAAACTTGATGGTGGAAATCCTTTCACAATTTAATATATATCAATCACTGCAGTGATTTTAAATATCTTACTATTTTATGAATACCACCTTAAAACTGAAAAAAAGTGGAGATTAGTCATAAATATAAGAGCTAAAAGTATAAAACTTCCAGGAGAAAATATTTGTGACTTAGAATAGGAAAAGATTTCTTAAAACATAAAAAAGAACAAATCACAAAAAGAAAAAAAAAAGTAAAAATGTCAGATTAGATGTCCTCAAAATTGAAAGCTTTTGTTCTTTAAAAAACACAATTATGAAAATGAAGTCAAGCCACAGACTTGGAAAAAACATTCCCAATACTAATATGTAATAAAGGGCTTGTATCCAGAATTTGTGAGGAATGCTTACAATTTTTAAAAATCCAATAAACACCACAAAATTTTAAGACATTTTATCAAATTAAATTAATGGCAAGTAAGCCTATTGTTATAGGTTGACTTGTGCTCTCCCCACCCATGCACATGTGGAAGACCTAACCCCACTACTGCAGAATGTGACTATAATGGAGATTAGATCTTAAGAGATAATGAAGTTAAAATGAGGTCATTAGGATGAGCTCTAATCAGATTTGACTGGTGTTCATGTAAAAACAGATTAAGACTTAGGCATACATGGTGGGAAGAGCACATGAAGACAGAGGAAATGACCATCTACAAGCCAATGAGAAAGGCTCCAGATAAAACCAACCCTGTCAACAAATTGATCCTAGACGTCAAGCCTCCAGAATTGTGAGAAAATACAGTAATGCTGTTGAATCACCTATTTTGTGCTACTTCATCATAGTAACCCTAGCAAATAAATATGCCCATGAATATGTTCAATATTATTACAATAAAAAATGCCAATTAAAACATACTATAATGGCCAAAATTAAAAAGACTGTCAACATCAAATGCTGGCATCGATGTGAGGCAACTGGAATTGTCATACATTGCTTCTGGGAATGGAAAATGGTATGGCTACTCTGGAAAGCAGTTTGGCAATTTGTTATAAAGTTAAATATACACTCATCATAAAACCCAGCAATCTACTCTTAGATATTTACATAAGAGAAATGAAAACATATGTTCACTGAAAGAGAACTCAACTATTCATAGCAGATTAATTGATAATAGCACCCAAATGAATAACCACAATGTAAAACTGGTAAATGGATAAACAAATTGTAGTTTATCTATATAATGAAATCCTAATCAGCAATTAAATAGGAAAACATTCCTGATACATATAGCATATGGATGAATTCCAAAACCATTACATTAAGTGAAAGAAGCCAGACCAAAGATTATGTATTGTTTCCATTTAAACGAAATTCTAGAAAATGTAAAGGTATCATGACAAAAAGCAGAATAGTGGTTGCTAGGAACCAGGGGTGGATAGATCGGCCAAAAAAAAAGACAAAAGAAAATATTTGAGTTGATGAAAATGTTCTATGATTTTTGACAGTGGTTACACCACAATATACATTTGTCAAAACAAATTGTACAATTAATTGATGCATTTTATATGTAAATTATTCTCAGTAAAGAAGATTTTAAAAAATAATTAGGATGTACAAAGTATTTTGTCAGCATGGGAAAAATTTACATAATGGTAAGCTAAGAAAACAAGATATTAACTAAAATTGTTTAAAATGATAATTATAAAATATGAACTATACTTTTCTCTTAGTATTGGAATTATTTTTATTTCGGTACTTTGTAGTTATTTCCAGCTTTTTCATTCGAAGATAAAAACAACCATATTTGCCCCTTTTTTGTTTTAACTTTCAAGAGCCACCTAAATAGAATGGTAATAGCATACAGACACGGAAATAAGGACAACAGATCTCACAAGCTCCAGAACAAACATGGAGCTGAATTTCAAGTGTTAGTCCAGATTCCAAGACCAACAGCAAAGGCTGTCAAAGTTCTGCCTTTTTGATGATCTAGGTGTTCTGTCTTTGCTTCCAGTGTTCACCGCTGCTACCAGCACCCCAACTCAGCCTCTGTGCTATATATTTATGTGTGTGTATATGTATATACATATATGTGTGCGTATGTGTGTGTATGTGTATATGTGTGTGTAACTTTTGCTAACTTTTGGCTTTTATGTTTCTTCAGCATCTTCATACTGTGTCATCTGTGTGCTCCTCACATCTCAAGATCAATTTCTTAAGGACAAGAATTAGATAATCCCAGCTAATTGTGATTTGTGGCAATTCAAAATTAACCTAAAATTTATTGCTACTTTTCTCCTAGAAGTTCCTTCCTTCTTGAATGTGGGCTGTAATTAACAACTTGCTTAACAAATAAGAATATGGCAAGTGTGATGATGTGTGCTTCTGAAACAAGGTCTTACAAGGCATATGGCTTTCTCCTTGTTGTCTTTCTCTTGGATCACTTGCTGTAAGGGAAGAAAGCCAGTCACTATGTCATGATAATACTCAAGCAGCCCTGTGAGAAGGCCCATAAGTAGAAAACTAAAGCTTTCACCAAGAAGTGAGCCATGTAAGTGAGCCATCTCTGAAATGGATGCTCCAGGCCCTATCAAGCCTCACAGTTCCACTAACATCCTGACTGCAACCCCAAGCCAGTTAGGCTACCCCTGAATTCCCAACCTCCAAATACTATAAAAGGTAATAAACATGTATTGTTTTCAGACAGTACATTTTCCATAAATTTGTTATACAGCAATGCTGTTCCTACTTAAGGGAAATTTTGTCCTAACTTCCCCATAGATTCACTGTTTAGGGCACCCAGGCATGAAAAATAACCTGAGTGTTCTCTCAGCAAGCACATTAGGTTTGGAAAATTACCTCAGAGTGGAGATATGGACAAGAAAAATGCCACATTTTTGGGCTGTGAGAGAGACAGACAGAGAGACAGACAGAGAGACAAATCTGTCCTTATGATAATAACTTATTACCCTAAAATATGATCTTTCACATAAATGGGACTCCAGATGAAGATAAATTTGTTTAATAATTTGTTCTTTAATTTCAAAGAAGCCTAGGGTTCTTGAGACTTGGTTTCTAAGACATGTTTATTTGAATTTCTATATTTGCCACTTTTACTAGTATAAACCTGTCAGTCTTATAGAACCTCTTTTGTACATTACTTTTTAATGTAATTTTTGTGAAAGACACCTTCGAGGATTTAGAATTTTTCTTTTGATAAAGAGACTGCCATAGTGAGTTTACAAATTCTGTTTTTGGAAAATATTCCCCACCTGGCAATTGTACCTAGTTAAACTTGAAAAAAATCTTGTAGTTGCAGCCCAGGAAACTCATGTTTTTCTCGTGCTTTATAAACCTGAAAATTTTGAATTATATGGTTTGCTACACACTTACCACTTCATGGCTTATAAAGACTAGAAATTTATAAAAGACTTTTTTTTTCAGCAAGTGTTTCCAGTTTCCAAGGAAGCTGAAGACTTTAAATTCTAATACAGGTGTAGAGAATTCCCATTCCTATTACGGTGGATATATTACCTGCCACAACACACCTATTTGGTATAATTTAGAAATTCTTTGTGTTAAATAATTTATACTGGTACTCAGTGAGACTAGATTTAAAGGCAACCTTCAGGATTCTGACATTTAGCTTTCACAACCAGCAGCATCATTTTCGCAGACAACTCCATTTTGTCATTTATGGAGTAACATAGACATCACAGGAGCACACAGGCCACCTATGATTTTATTGTATTAAATGATGGCATTATCCTTCCCAATAGTCCTAACTAAGTATAACTACCAATAGCTGCAAAGACCCTTTTTCTATAGGTTAACCTCTGTACAGATAAAAGATTCCCCAGAATAGAGTGCATATGAAATGAATCTATTAGAGGCTTAAGTCAGATCAATACCTTTTTTTACAAAGAATGAAAAAAAAGGTACTAAAAACATCACATTTGATTTCTGTTTCAAACAACAAGGCAGCACCTCTCTTATGGATCCAGGACAGAGCATTCCTAAGAATCTATAACTTGATTACAAAACAAAAACAATGCTTTCCTACTAACTAAATGTTTCTACCGCCTTGAATTTCAGTTGGAGTTATTCTGGTTGGAACCCTTCTCATCGTTTGGTTGCCAATGTAAGTTTCATAATAACTTCACCTTCAAATACATAATAAGGAGAATGTTGTGATATTAAATAGCTACTGACTGCAACAAGGAGTGCAAAGTACTCTTTCATACAATTCTTTTTGCTTAAAGTTATGTGTATGTGTATGTGTGTGTGTGTGTGTGTGTGTGTGTGTGTGTGTGTGTGTATTTAAAGTTTCCATTGCAGTGAAAGTTACCTTATTTCTTTAGCTTTAGAACACTAAACAAAAGGGAAGCTTTACATAGACAACACAGGCTACTGAAGTGGGTGCATGGAATAACTGATCACCACCTCCAACACTCTCTATGACCACAATTCTATATTTTCCTCTTCAGATGGAAAGACAAAAAATAAATAAGTAAATCTAGCTACCATAACTCAAGTTGAAGAATACATATACTTAGTACATACTTAAATAAGTCTAAAACAATTAAGAAAATTCTTTAGCAACTTGATAAAGTACAATCATATTCTTTTCTCCTAAAAGACTTTTGCCTGCGTTTGTGTTTATTTCTTCTTAAGGTGAAATAACACTCGTTTTGAAACAGATGCAAAATTATCCTTACTAGGTACTTTTTTTTTTGACATTGGTATTTTAACACTGTGATTAAACCAGATGGGAGACAACTTTTTCTTTCTTTCTTAAAAAAAAAAAAAAGAATGAGAGGGTGGGAGTGGGAATAAAGCATGCAGGCACAGCCAGGTACTTTCAGATTCTAGTTGCCATAACAACTTGAGTCTGCTTCCATCATTAAATCATCTTTTGATCACAGTTATGGATTTTGTGCATGTGTAACAAGTAAGAGATTCATTTATTTCACTTAATAATTTTCTGTTGAGGAAATTCTCCTTTTGAAAACAGCTCATTGTCTATTTTATTAAACAAAAGCAGAAGAGTACTATAAACTCCCCCTCAAAACTATAAAGCGCAAGGGCTCCCCAAAGAAAGCTTGGAAGTATTATATTGCAGTTTCACAGACTTCTAATGATATATTTAAAGAGTATTTTGTTTCCATGAAAATTAAATACTTCTGGTGACTTTACAATGTGAGAATTATCCACATATTTTTCTGTTTCAATAGGCCAATTCAGAAATTGTTTATGATAACAACACCCAAACATATTGCAGTAAAATGCTTTCCTTCTGGCCTCTTTCGTCTATTGTTTAATATTGAAGTCTGAACACATCTGGAAAACAGTGAAGTCAGTGGGAAGTGTGAGAAGCTCGTATCCAAGCCAATTGCTTCCTAGCAACAGCACTTGGGGAAAAATAGGCTCATTTGTCAAGTGACCCCAAAGCAGGAAATCAGGGGGCCCTGGGGAATGATAATAGCATATGCAAGATGCAAAACATAAGTTAACATTTACCTTCCCAAAGTAGAATATTCAACGTCCTCTATAAACACAATGCCCAAACTCAAAAGAAATCTAAAGAGCCATGATGGCTCAGCTCACAGAACTTCTCACACTTCCTGTAACGGAGGGCCAATGTTTGTGTGCATACAATTCATTCATAGATTGTTACTTTTGTAATATGTCACAAAAATAGAGTAGAAGAGTTAAATTAAAAAGCCATTACAAAATACAAAACCAAATTTTAAATAACAGAGGCAACCAATGTAATATCTCTTTGAGTATCTGTTTAAATGTTTCTAAACACTTACCCTCAGTGTCTGTCCAGACCTCCAGTTCACAGGAGTGAGCAGACCACTAAATTCAAAATGGCTCTAATTCAGAGGTAAGCTTCTCAAACTTTTGAGCCTGTTAAATATAAATCCCCAAGCATCCCCGTGCTCAGAGAGTCTGATTCAGTAAACCTGGACGAGGGGTGGATAATTAGCATGCCTGACAAGCTCACAGGTGTTGCCAACATATGAGTAGCAATGCTAGAGAAGACGTGATGTGTTATAAAGCATTATTGTCTAATGCTCTCACTGTGGACATCCGTTACATTAACGCATAAGAATCCTGAGAGCTGAGTGAGGATAAGATCACCCAGGAGAGGCAGGAAGGTTTTAATTTCTCTCTTCATCATTTCCACACAAAAGGTAAATGTTATTAGGTCACAAAATGCTTCAAGATCTATGTCATTCCCCCAGTTTTGCCAGTTTGTCCTTCTATATACCTTATCAAGTCAGAATTTATGCTGCAGCCACATGGAATTATGGTAGATAGATTCTGACAGAGAGAGAGTTCTCATGCTCTCCTGCCTTTCCTCTCTCATTCTCTGTGCCAGGATGCTTCTCCTCCCTTCACCTCAGTTCCTCTCCCTTCCTCTTATGCTTTCAACAAATGTTGAAAATGTTTTTGGCTACCTGATACGATTTTTACACGAAGTTTAAATGAGATGATGCATTTAAAGAGCTCAGTAGGCAAAATAGCAAATGGCAAGCATTCAGTGATGATGTTGATGCTTAAAATAATGGCAAGGAAAATGAGATTATATGCAGACTAGAGTGTCTAACACTTTGTTTTGTAACTACTAATTTTCAAGTCACCTCAATTAGACTGTGAAGGTTCATTGTAGGAATTGTGTTTTTCACATCAACATTTCTATTCCTAGTGTGGTCTCTAGGATACAGTAATGTCTTAATAAACGTTTGCTGACAGAATGATAAGAACCAGAAGGAATGACACACAACTACACTTAATCCTATTCTTTTTCCACTATACCATGCTGTATCATTAAAATTTCCCCCTTTCTAACCTCTACATCACAGAGTTAAAAAAAAAATACATGAAACACTCCCTTTTGTCATTTTAAATAATTCTTGAGAAAAGCAATTAATTTGCTAATTGACAGATTATTTCTCACTTCTTTAAACCTGGCTAAGCATTCATCATTCATGTAAAGGGAGAAGGGGCTGTGACAGTTGGGCAGGTGTCACTGAGATGCCCCTCAACTAAGAACTTGCCCTTCAGCTGCAAGTGGTACAATTTCACAATTTGTCTCAGGTTTCAACTCAAGGCCACCATCCTCTCAGGCGGCCCCATCCAATGACAGAGCATAACAGGGGACTGGAGCTCAGCTGTTTCTGCCTAGTTCAGGATTCTTCTAATGAAGAGTTTCTAGAGCTTCTTTTTGAGCTGGTAGGGACTTTCTGATCTGCTTCATGGTATAAAGCTCTTCCACCCACGCCTGTTTCCTTCCCCCTTCTCTTTCACAGGTGTGTCTGATCAGTGACATTGTCTAAAGGTTTTCTCTAATCTCTCGTCATGTGTTACTTATTCCTTGTGTACAAGCATACCTTGTTTTATTGTAATTCACTTTATTGCACTTTATGGAATGTTGCATTATTTACAAATTGAAGGCAAGACCCTCCACCAGCAAAAGGCTTACAGCTCATTTTTTGTGATACTTCATTGTGGTGGTCTCCAAGCTTGGATTTCCAAGCTTTTTGGATTTCCAGCTTTATCTGTGTTTTCTTCCTAATGGCACAGGAACATGAAAATCCAAAATGATGCTTTGGGCTTTCTCAATGGGATAGTAAGCATTTAATCAAACTGGGGTCTAGCTAAGAAATAACCTGAATAGGAGATAAGTGAGACCTGCTGAGCATTTATCTGGGATTAGGCACGGAGAGAAGGTAATTGTGTCTCCCACCTGCTGAAACGCACCCCGGCCTCCTTCAGAACAGCCGCTTTTCACTCTGTTCTTGGCTATGGCGTTCTGTGGAGAATTTTGACAGAAAAGAGGGTGCTGTTGCTAATAAAAATATTGAAAATTACTGGTTTCAACTTGTATGTTAAAGATAAAAGTTGAGAGGGGCTGCCAAACGAATACCAATTATGAGATAAAACATCCCTGGAATCATAAATCTTTCCAAGGAAAAAATATGATTCAATTTGCAATATGTCTCTATACCTATGAATATATGTACGTAAATGTATGTGTTATGGTTACATATATGTGAGATATATACACATATATACATATATATTTGCTAAATAGATAAATTGATTGATTTCACATAGAATTTTCAGGAATGCATTTATTAAAGGAAGCAGAGTGAGCTAGTGTTTCTCAGGAGAGAGTGAGCTATGAAAAAAGTCAGAACAGAATGATATTGCGACGACATGGGTTTGAATCTGGACACTGACATTTAGCACCAGTATAAAACTAAACAAACTATTTTGTGTTTGTGCCCAGTGTACTCAAGTGTGACCTAGTAAAAATAATATTTGCCTTGTGAAAATTAAAAGAGAATTATAAATGCTTCGTATTCCCATAAGAGACCTAAAAAAAAAATTACAGCATGGGTAACTTTGCTTCCCCTGAGAAAGTACACTACTTCCTTTTTTAAATAAGAATTATGTAGCCTTTCATATCTTCCATTTTGCTTCACCTTCCAGAAAATTCATAGCCCATATTGAAGTTCAACAGGAACAACTAGTTTGAACCTTTATAATCTGCTAATTTGTATTCTTCCTTTTGCTAGTGTTGAAATTCTACCTTTATTTAAATTTTTTTCAATCTCAATTTTCAATTTCATTACCTTTTTAATATGTGCTATCATCTTAGCTGTCCCTAATCCTTTGTGGAGCAAAGCAGTAGAGCTAGAGAGGAATTAAAAGGAAGAGGGCTGAGGAGAATGACTCTAAAATCGCCCCCCCCACACACACACACACTGGTTCAATAAGCATTTGTGAAAAGTATAATATGATTAATCAAGTTGTCCATAGCTTCTGGGAACTACTGCCTTAAGGCATTAAGGTGTTTAATTAATAGCATTTTATATTTATAGGCATCTTTTATTTTCCCAAGATGCTGTGACTATGATATAAGTGTGTCACTGGTAACAGTCTCAGTATGGAGACTCTTTTCTGGCACTTTCTGAAAGGTACCAGTGAGGACTGAGAACACAGTCATCACAGTTTAGGTTACTAAATACAGTACACTGGAGACTTGCTATAACAACCAATCTTTGCCACCAGCCACATAATTTATTTATGTACCTAGAAATATTCCTGTAAAACATCTATATTCTATAGATGGATAGATGAATAGTAAGTGATAGCTGAAAGAAAAAAATCGTCTAGACCTCAGAGGAATCTAATAATTCAAACTTGCTACAGACAGCCAGAAGATAGTTAACATACATAGTATTGATTATATCGAGATTTAGTGCTCTGGGAAAAAAATCATGAAAAACAACATTTTGCTATTGCAAGGGTTTGAGAGAGAAGCAATTAAAATGCAAGAGACATCAGTCTTGTTAGTACAAAATTTTACAAATATTTTCAGGAATAAGATCATTGTCTCCTAAGAATAAATATTTGGTTACAAATCTAAGTTCCTAAAAACTAGAGAATACTTTTTCTTCATAAAAAAAAACAAAACAAAACAAATGGCTACGTGACCTCTGACAGCACTCTGCTCCAGAGTTATCCTGCTTGTTTTTACGTTACAGCCCCTTATGCATTCCTGTGGAGACATCTGTGACAGCCCTGACCCAAAGGGGCTTTGGCATTTCTATAGACAAACTGTTCCTACACAGAAAAGCTGGATATTACTTTGGGGGAAAATTGATTATAAACAGACACCACACATTTCTGTTCCTCTGCTTATTCTTCCTTTTATCCTATTCTTTACAGAGGTGATCTCTTTTTTCACCCAAGTTTCAGCTGTTGCTCTTATGCTACGGCTTCCAAATTCACAGCTTTAACTGTTTTCCTCTTGAATCCCAAACCCAGGATTTTGAGCTATCTGAAGAATATTTCACTGGGTGTCCTGACAGCATGCCAAATTTAATTTGTTAGAAAATAAATTTCTCCTCCATGTCCCCTTTCCCCAACTTCTTGATTAGGTAATAGATCTTCTGAAATGATTCTGCGTAGTTGCCTCGCAGACTTAAATTCAGGGAAGAGTTGATGGGACCGATGTGGAGACTCAAGCTATAGGTCCACACTGTACATCTCCTAGGTAGTCGTTCTGGCTCCTTCTTTGTGCTCGCAGAGACTCTTGCCCATGCCTCCATCATAGAACTTAGCTCATTGCTGCATGACGGACCATTTGATGTATGTCTTTCTCTCTTTGGGGTTCGGGTTCTAATGGTAAAGAAAATGTTCTGTTGTCTTAATATATCCAGACCCTTAGAGTATGTTTCTAAATGAACTTTTAATACATTTGGAAACTATTTCCTGAACACCTACTGTGCACTGAGTGCTGGAGATATAATTGCGAGGATGACAGATTCTGTCTCCACCCTCACGTAGCTAGGAACATAGACCAGAAGAGCAAAATACTGTTATATTATAATTTGAGATGCTATAATAGTACCTGGGAAGGTGCTTAATATCCAGGAAAAAAAAGGATGGAAAACACAGCAGGGACTAGGATGAGGCAAGCTAGCTGCTTAGACTTCAAAATTTAGGGAGGTACTCACCCATGGAGTTGTGTAAGTATAGAGTAGGGACCTGATAGTGACTGTCTCCCTAAATTTTGTTTCCCGGGAGACTCACTCCAGTCCTGGCCTTGATGGAAAACTTATATTCCCTGTATATACTGAGTCATTTGCAAAAGTATCTCAAGGCTGTTTTTTAGAGCCTTAGGGACCATTATTCTCTCTGATAGTGAATTAATTATTTTATAGGACCTGGGCATACTCCCTTCTTTTATTAAATGGGGTGCATAAGAGATTAAGCATAATTACTCTAGATAGGTTAATAAGTACAACTACCAGAAATACAAGAAAAATAAAAATTAGAGTAAAAGAATGTGCTTATATAGAACTAGTACATATTAAGTAGAAATGTTATGGTGTAGTAGTTAGAGACATAGCCTCTAGCACTTCACCATTTACTAGCTGTGTGGCCATGGGTAATCATACATCTTCTTTATAATTCAATTTCTTCATCTAGACAATGGAAATAATGATAACACTATTTTATAGAGTTGTTGTGAATATTAAATGAGCTGATATACATAAAGAACTTAGAAAAGTGCCAGACATTTTGTGAACATTCAGTGAATGCTAACTAATGTATTATTATTTAATTTTTTAAATAATATTTTTATTACATTTATCGAGGTGACTTTGGTTAATAAAATTTTCAATAATATGTCATATGTATATTACATTGTATGTAAACTACCCAAAGTTAGGTTTCCTTTTGTCACTGTATATTTGATCCCTTTACCCTTATCTACCCTCTCCATTCTCATTGGTAACCACTAAACTGTTGTCCATGTCCATGAGTGTTTGTCTTGTTCATTTGTTGCTTTTTAGTTTGATAGCCCATATATGAGTGAAATCATATGATTCTCAACTTCTTCTGTCTGACTTATTTTGCTTAGCATGGTTATCTCAAGATCCATCCATGTTGTTACAAATGGTAGTATTTCATCTTATGTCTGAGTAATATTCCATTGTATATATGTATCAACTCTTCAGATAAATGTTTTCAATTTTTCTTAAGGTAGATACTCAGAAGTGGGATTGCTGAGTTACATGAAAATTCTACTTTTAAATTTTGAAAAACTTTCATATTGTTTTCCATAGTGGCTATACCAATTTACATTCCCAGCACCAGTGTATGAGGGTTCCTTTTCCCCAACAACCTCACCAACACTTGTCATTACTTCTCCTGTTGATGATAGGCATTCTAACAGATGTGAGGTACTATCTCATTGTGGTTTTGCATTTCCCTAATAGCTAGTGAAGTTGAGCATCTTTCATGTCTCTCGGTTGTTTGTATATCTTCTTGAAAGAATTATCTGTTCAGATCCTCTGCCATTTTTAATTGGATTGTTTGTTTTTTATTGTTGAGTTGTATGAGTTCTTTACATATTTCTGACATTAGGTCCTTATCAAAGACACTGTTTGCAAATATCTTCTCACATTCAGTTGGTTGCCTCTTTGTCTTGTTGATGTTTTCTTTTGCTGTGCAGAAGATTTTTAGTTTGATATATTCCTACTCATTGAGTTTTGGTTTTACTTCCCTTGCCGTTGAGGTCAAATTTATAAAATCCTCCCTAAGTCCAAGGTCCATGAGTTTTCTTCTCTGCAATTTATTGTTTCAGGTCTCATATTCAGGTCTTTGTGACATTTTGAGTCAATTTTGGTGTATGGTGACAGAGATCAGTCTATTTCATTCTTTTATATGTGGCTTTTCAATTTTCCTAACACCATTTATTGAAGAGGGTTTCTTTTCTCCATTGTACATTTTTGGCTCCTTTGTTGACAATATAAACCACATATAAACCCATATATATGTGGGTTTATTTCAAGCTCTGAATTCTATTCTATTGGTCTGTGTGTCTGTTTTTATGCCAATACTATGCAGTTTTGGTTATTGTTGCTTGGAACTATAACTTGAAGTCAGGCAGTGGGATACCTCCAGTCTGTTCTTTTTTCTCAGGATGTCTTTGGCCATTCTTTTGTGATTCCATACAAATATGATAGTTTTTTATTCTATTTTTTAAAATGTCATTGGGATTTTGATGGGGATTGCATTAATCTGTATATTGCGATATATATGGCCATTTTAAAACTGTTGATTCTTTCAATCTATAAACATGGAATATCTTTTTATTTCTTTGTGTCTTCTTCAACTTATTTTAATAATGTCTTGAAGTTTTCAGTGTATACATTTTTCACATTCTTTGTTAAGTTTATTCCTAGATATTTTGTTGCAATTGAAAAATGAATTATTTTTTTAAATTTCTTTTTTTGAAATTTAATTATTAGTGTATAAGAATGCAATGGATTTTTGTACATTGATTTTATATTCTGTAACTTTACTGTATTTGTTTGTTTCTAATAGATTTTTTGGTACAGTCGTTAAGGTTTTCTGTATAGAGAATCATGTCATCTGCAAACAGTGACAATTTGATCTTTCCATTCCCAATTAGATGTTTCCTTCTCTCACTTGATTGCTCTAGCTAGGACTTCCAATACTATATAAAATAAGAGCAGTGAATGGTTCTTTGGAAAGATAATAAAATTGATAAACTTATGGCTAGACTCTACAAAGAAAAAAGAAAAAAGATACAAACAAAATCAGAAATGAAAGAGAAGTTATGACATATACAACAGAAATGCAAAGAATCATATAAGAATACTATGAAAAATTATATGCCACCAAATTCAATAACCTAGAAGAAAAATACAACTTCTTAGAAATATACAACCTTCCTAGACTGAATCATGAAGAAATGAAAAATCTAAATAGACCAATCAAAGGTAAGGAAATTGAAACAATCATCAAAAACCTCCCCAAAGTAAAGACCAGATGGCTTCACTAGTGAATTCTACCAAACATTCAAAGATGATTTAATACCTGTTCTCAAACTCTTCCAAAAAATTAAAGAATAGGCAACACTTCCTAACTCATTTTATGTGGCCAAAATTACTCCAATACCAAAGCTTGGTAAAGATAACACAAAAGTAAAACTAAAGACCAGTATGTTGATGAATACAGATGTAAAAATCTAAAACAAAATACTAGCAAATAGAATACAACAATTCATTTAAAAGATTATACATTTCAATCAAGTGGGATTCATTCCAGAGACACAAGGATAGTTCAAAATAGGCAAATTGATCAATGTGATACACCACATAAACAAAATAAAGAATAAAAACCATATGATCAATAGATAAAGAAAAAGCATTTGACAAGATACAACATTTATTTATGATTAAAACACTTAAGAAGATGAGTATATAGACAAAATACCTCACATAATAAAAACCATATACAACAAACTCTCAGCTAATATTAAACTTAATGGTAAAAAACTAAAACCCCTCTAAGATCAGAAACAAGACAAGGCTGTCTGCTACTACCACTATTATTGAATATATATTATTTTTTAATTTCTTTAATTCTTTTTAGCATATATGTACTCCTATTGAGAATGATAAGTTGAATACCAAAAACTCTTGATTTGAGATTTGGGAAAATCTTAAGATTTAGCTGAAATCATCATACAACTACATCCTGCAGGACATCCTGCACAGACGCTTAAAACTAGCATGATTCTAATTAAAACACCCCCATTCTCTCTATCCTCAACTTTCTACTCTGGAGTTTATTTTATTTTATTTTATTTTATTTTTAAATCACAATTAATGGCAGTAATATCTATTTATTTTTAATCACATCACCCAATTTATACTCTGTTTTCCAATAGGTATCATTATGTGTGTGTGTGTATGTGTGTTTAACAATTTGCCTCCCCAAATAAAATGTAAATTCCCTTGAAGGCACAGGATGGTATTTAAGGTCCTTTTTGAACACTGAAATATGTACTAACCACATTGGTTATATTAAATAATTGGAGATACAGACAAATCAATACCTCAGGGAAGCCTACCTGACTCTAAACATTTCAGTCAGCTTTTTAGTCACTGCTGATCTGAAGAATCCATGACTTGTGAAGAACAGAATTGAGGGCTGGTTTGAAGACCCTGGACTCAGGTTCAAACAGCCTGGAGACCTCTGTACAATGGGGCAAACAAAAAGTGACAGGAGACAGGCTGGGTTGACTGTCTTAGGCAAGGACATAATTGGAATGCTGTGAAACAATGTGATAAAGAAAACCATTTTTCCTCCTTGTATGTCCAAATTTCGAGATAAAAAAAAAAATCAAAACCAAACTTGACAAACTTGGATTAGAAAAGAGTTACGACTCAGATACATTGAAAAATGCCACTACTAAGCATTGATCACAACTACATTTGAGAAATCTCTTCTTTCCTAAAACAATTTCATCTTCTTTTCAGTGTTAAATACCATAAATTATATGAAATTTGGATCAACTATTTTGAATGTTAAATGTCCCTGATATTAAAAGTAATTCCAGCATTTTCTAGTGTTGCCATATAAAATATGAATGTCCACTTAAAAATGAATTTCAAATAAACAACAAATAATTTTTAAAGTATAAGTATGTCCCAGGCTGAGAAATATTCATACAAAATAAGTGAATTTTTATGCCAGAGATAAGCAGTCAGAGAAATAAGTCATTGTGTGTCTGCCATGGAAGTACAACTTCTAGCTGCCAAGGTTCAGCCTTAATTCTAGTTTGGAGCAGACATATCTTTGCCTTACAGTCTATTCACTATGTCCCATGCAGTATTTGGAATATGTTTATACCAAAAGTTATTTGTGGTTGGTCTGAAATTTGAATTAAACTGGTGTCCTGTACTGTTATTTGCTAATCTTGCAATCCTAATTATACTATGTTCAGCATGATTTCTATAAATTTGATCTCCAGTTTTAAAAAAATCTATATTTTTCATTCCTGAAGCCATTTAAATGTTTTAATGAAATAAAAATATATGATGATCCAATATGAGTGTTCTAATTTCTGAGGCCTATTTATATCATTAAAGTTTAACTTTTAATTTTGCCTGCAACCTTCCTTCTTTTCTACTAATAATCTGCCTTTCTCTCCCATACACTCTACACACACACACACACACACACACACACACACACACACACACACACACATACACACTGAATAATCATATTTAGTGACTTTTTCCATTAAACTCTAATGAGAGTTTTATATATTAACATGTACTATATATTTGAAGATAAATAATGTAGTGTTGAATGAATGATTACCAAGCAGTTTCACTCTGTTTGATCACTCTATTCTAAACCTATTTTAACAAGAGTGTCTAATAGCTTAAAATATTTTAGTTTTTTACATCATTCTTTGATATGTTTTTGTTCGTCCCTTTGCTATAACCACATTGCCTCTCTCTGCTTGACCACAGGCATGGATTTCAAATAATTGAGCCCAAATCATTCCTAGCAGAAATAAAAAGAAACACCATTTAAGGTCTTTAAGAAAGAAATATTTAGACAAATAAAAAGAGAAACTTTGTCTATTAGCAACTAAGGTAGGAGACTTAAAAAATGAAACAAAAATTCCAGAGAGATTAAACAAAGAGTCTTCTGAAAAGAAGGCAAAGATATGTTTGTTTGGAACATGGATTAAGGGTATCCTCTTGGCAGCTGAAATTTGGACTTAAATGGCAGACACATTCTTGTCCATTCTGCTCATCTTCAAAATGAAAATTCCCTTATTTTACATGATTACTGTATCTGTCAGCATTTCTTATTAGTCCAACTTTGTCTCAATTTTCATTTTATGCTCTGATATTTGGCTGTGCTCCTGGAAGTTTGTTTTGGACTAATGAGGTGTTTTAACAATGACAGCAACAAACTTTTAGTATCATGCATATTTTATTTTCATTGCGGTCCCTAAATTATTATTTTAGAGTAACTATTTTTCCCTTCACTTAACATCTTCTCTATTTTTAGAAACATAAATTGAGGAGCCTCAAAATTTGAAAAAAAGAGAGTTTTCTAACCTTTGTAGGAGGGATCGTGTTTCTTGACTTTGCATATGTAGCCATTGACCCACTGACATTCTTCTACAGGGAGTTGAGAGCAGTAATTTAAAAGACCAAAACCAATCATTGTCCCAGAAAGGCTTCTTTGCATGTACTTATATGAATATAAATCCCTAAAGAACTTGATTTAATCATGGATGAGGTACATCCACCCCCCAGTTCACAGGTAAATTCTTAGGAAGCACTGTATTCAACTGCTTATTCCTGTGAGGCAATGAAAGAATTGATTTAGCTGACGAATCACTCAAATCCACATGCAAATCGAGGAGCCTCAATTTTGTTTTTTCTCTTTTGCTTAGAGCAGATAAAGCTAGACCTTAGGTTAGTCATTCTTTTCAATTGATTTTAGTTTTTAATGTTAGTTATATAAATAATTAAAATGTAAATGTGTACTTAGGGTGACTCATATCACAGAGACAGGTCATTTAGTAATTTTCAATAGCAGATTTCTTTAATATAATTATATTCTGTGAAAGAGCTATTAAAAATAAAGTTAAGATTCACACAGCAATAGGAAAGTTCAGAAATATATGCTTATGTATTTTTTATCATAATATTTAATTGTGTATTAAAAATGCATTACCTTTGACAGAAACAAAGGGAACTCTGGGGAATAAACACACCAGTCTGTTTCAGTTCCATTAAACCAAATGGAATTTGTGATTTGAAATTTGCTTTACATCTCAGAGAACCAAAGATTGCCTTGGTTGCCGGATAATTGGCTGTATTTTGGAGACAGAAAGTTAGTCTTTTCCTGCACAAAAGTCATCAGCTGATGAGATGCAGAAAACATTAGCATACACTAATTTAAATAGCAAGAAGATCTATTGACTGTGAACTGCTGATTAAATGGATAAATAGTATAAACTTCTCGAAGCCATGCACTTAGGTAACTCTCCTATAAGGTCTAAGAACCCAGTGACCTAATAAGCAGGATGCAAAAGAACAGTGTAACTGGCCATGAGTTTATCCTTTGGCTTAAGAAGGCACGTGGTGGAGGGGAGGTGACTGTGATTGGGATGTGGATGTGCTGTGTTTCAGTGGTGCACACTTCACTGATTCCACTCAGAATCTTTACAGGGCTTATTAGTTGGGATTCTCCATAGAAATAAAGCCAATAGACATTTATTATAAAGTATATCAGTCCCCCCCTTATCTGCAGGAGATACATTACATGACTTTACATGAATGACTAAACCACAGGTAATACTGTAGCTCATATATAGTATGCTTTTTCCTATATGCACATATCTATGATAAAGTTTAATTTATCAATTAGGCATGGTAAGAGATAAACAATGATAACTCATAATAAAATAGAATAATTATAACAATATACTGTAATAAAAGTTATGTGACTATGGCGTTTTTGAGTAAAATAAATGTTACTTGAACCCAAGCACTGCCATGTGGCAACAGTCCATTGGATAATCAAGATGGCTACTAAGAGACTAATGGGTGGGGAGTGGATACACCAAGGAGATGCCGAACAAAGGGATGAGACATGTCTCAAGTGGGACTGCAGTGGGATGGTGTGAGATTTCATCACACTACTCAGAATAGCACAAAATTTAATACTTATGAATTGTTTATTTCTGAAATTTTAATTTAATATTTTCAGACCTCAGTTGATCACAAGGAACGGAAACCATGGAAAGTAAACTGTGGGTAAGGGAGGACTATTGTATTGGCTCATGTGACCATGGAGGCTGAGAAGTCTCACTATCTGCCTTCTACAGCTGCAAGCCTCAGAAAGCCTGCCAGTGTGTATTTTGAAGACCTGTGAGCTGAAGAGCCAATGGTATAGTTTCTAGTCTGAGTCTAAAGGCCTGAGAACCAGGAGCACAACTAGGCAGAGATCTTCAGGGTCAGCCTTCCTCTGCCTTTTTTCTACTCAGGCCCTCCACAAATTGAATGAGGCCCACCCACAGTGAGGAGGGCCATCTGCTCTCCTCAGTCTACTGATCCCAATGCTAATCTCTTCCAGAGACATCCTCACAGATACATCCAAAAATATCTGGGCATCCCATGGTCCAATGAAGGTGATGTATAAATTTAATCATCATAGAGGGTAATTTTATTTCTAGTTAGACAGAATTCTGAATACATCCATATAAATGTTCAGTTAAACAATTGATGTTATTGCTTAAAGTAATTAACTATTTTAAATTAATTAATTAATTAACAAAGTAATTAGCTAACTTGACTTTGGAGAAGTAAATATTAAAGAAGTGAATGTAAAGGCATGTTTAGGGTACACTGAAGGACAAAAGTACTTGTTGAACTTGCCTATAATGTGGACAAGAACAAACTCCTGACTTATTAGCAGTATACGTTAAGAAAATAAGTCTATTTACAATGAAGCCATTTATACTTTGTTCTATGTAGTTATTCTGAAAGTGTCCCATTATACAGTTGGCTATTAGGTCAGTGATCATGCATTCCATGGATATGTAAAATGTATATTAACATGAAACTCAGTAGGAATAAATGTCTGTTGGAGTAATTGACTTATATTCTATTAGTCTCCTCCCAATGTGAACTGAGTGTTAAGGAAGAACTGTTATAGCAATTCAATCTTTTCAAAAATTGGGGTAGGAGTATGAATGAAAGATACACCCAAGTGATTTCATTTATGAAGGTTTGGGCAGGGAATTCCTCATCCATGTAAATCCAAGCTTGTGATTATGGCAATATCTTTCTAAAAGTTAGCTAGCTTCATTAAATGAAACAATTTCTACCCTTTATCAGTATCTAAATATAGAAAAAATGTACACCTAAAATTGAAAGTTGCTAATGCTAATAAGGTTAACTTAGAACCCAATCTTAAGGCAGAAATTCTAAACTACTTATTAACAACAAATCAGCATTGCTCACTTGTCATAATTTTCAATAAGCTTTGACACCTTAGCAAGATTTTTTTCACTCAAAGGAACTGTTTAAATAAATGAGTGAATGCAGTTAGAGACCATATTACAAAACTCCTGAGGACTGCGATTTCCCTGCAATAAAAAGCACACAGTGTAGAACTGTTGAATTATACTGCTAAGAGAGAGTTTATTATATTTTTTACATTAAACCTAGTAGTAAAGAGAGAGTACCTTCAAAGAATATAAATGATAATGATTATTTTTTTTTCTAAGACATCAGAGTTGTGGTGAGCACTAACTTCTTAGAGAGTTTATCTTCTAAGAAATGACATTTCTCCTTTTAGGGATGGATTTACCGTGTTGGCCACATAACTTTCTCCTATTTGGGCCTCAGGGTCTCCTGCATTTCTCCAGATTAGAGGTGATGAGCTTTAGTTAACCAAAAAGCCCAGAGGTAAAGAGATTTTGTTAAGGACTGTGATCAAAATCCATCTATTTTCATTCTCCACTTATTCTATATTCAGTGACCCTTCCTGCAAATCTTTGTTACTTTTATGATTGGATAGTTTTCTCAAGGGAGATGGTCCTCCATGGAAAGAATTAAATGTGCATTAGCAAGTCTGACCCTTTAGGGTATGTTTACACTAACCCTATTAGTTCTTGGATAAAATCTGTAAGGCTCAGAGCAGGAATTAAGATTTCATATGTAGACGTTAACCTCTCAGGGTATTATAAATCATTAAAACAGTCTTGGAGGCATGCTCAGGAGCTATGGGGTTCCTATTAATACTTTTATGGGTATGGTTTTATTGGAGATTTTTAATAAATAAGCTGTGATTCTGAGCCAGGTGAAGTGCTTTTCACATGTGCTAAAAGTAGCAACATGAAAACGTGAGAAGCGATGTGTTTGGGCTCATATTTATGTACTACAGGTTTGAATGGTTTTCTCTTTGCAATTAAGCAACCAATAATCATTGCTCTCTTTTTAAAATAAACGTTAAATAGAATTCCTGCATAAAATACTTTTTAAACAAGGAATTTTTAAAGTATTTTATTCCATAATTTTCTGAGGATAAATCTGTGTTTATGATGAGTAAACTTGGGTCAGTGCATGTTTCTCATGCACTGTGCCTGTTCTCAGATATGTGCGTTTGAGAACAGTGACATAGTTTCCTCATGGAAAGCAGTGGGCCACGACACAGGGAGATGAATGGGATGGTTCTCTTTGGTGGAATTCCAGAGGACCTGGCTTTCATGTAGAGTTAAGATTTTTGTGTTTCTAAATTTGTTTCTTTTTTCTATACCTGTGTCACAATTAAAAAATAATAATAATGGCTTATCATATGCTTTGTAAAGCCAGCGAGTTTGTTCAATATTTCAATATATAATGTCTGTCTTGTATTTATGAAGCTCTAGTTATGCCTGGTTTTATAGGGCATTAGTGTTGTGATAATAAGGTTAACATCAGCCGGGATTAGAACATTGAGGCAATGCACACATGTGATTTATAAAGGGATGACTAAACTAAGCAAGAAACATTTGGCCCCAACTTGTATTTGTGCAAAACAAAATGTAAAGTCCAGTTTGGATCTGGGAGCTGATCTAGTATCAGCTATGGGGAGAAATACTGTAGAGAATAAATGAAAATGAATAAATATACTACAGCCCCTCAAAATAAAGCACTCAAGTGATTAACAGTACTCACAATAATGGATGGTACCAAGAGTTGCTTTTGAACAATAAGAAGATATTGAATATGGAGTTTAGTGAGCAACCAGGGAGAAAGGTTAATGATTAAAGTCTATGCAGGGGACCAAGGGTTGGTCAGAGAAGTTTTTGTATCAGAGAGATACAGCTGAGCAAGTAGCTAGAATTCTTCTGAAACCAAGCACTTTTCCTTTACCTAGAGAATTCCTCCTAAAGCAGCTAATTTTGTCTGTATTTGCTTTTCTTAAAATCTTTTCATTCCAGCTTTGTTAAAGGAGTTTTGTGGTTTCTACCCAGCAGCCATAGGGAGGAACCTAGAGCCAATATAAGCTAAAGTAAATTTAAGTATGTTTAGAATCCTTGGCAGGGAAGAGAGCCGAGGAAAGACTTACCTAGTCTTACAGCTACATTTATCACTTTTCTTTCAGAGCTTGTTCTTCCTCCCCAAAGTGGTCGTGTCTGTGGCACTTTAATTCACTTGGCAAAAACTCTACCTCAGCAGCAAGGTAGAGACACATGGACCAAGATAAGACCAGCAGAGCACTCAAAGCTTTCGTCTGTAGTGGCTGGTTCAAGGCGGCCACATTATCCAAGCCAGGGCAAACAGACTTTCTCCTGAGGATTTATCTACCTAACTGCAAACGCCCTTAATTAGTAGAGTTTTCCTTTCTTCCCTTTGCAAGGCTAAAAGGACTTAAATGTGCTGGTACACATTTCCCTTGTATTGTGGAGAAAGAACATATCAGATGTAGGTGGCAGAGAATGAAACTAATGTTCAGAGAAAAGTGGAGACAAGAATGAAGAGAAAGAGAAAGAACTGTCTGGACAGTGGCTGAGCCTCTGCATTCAGTTGTCCTCAAGGCTCCTCTCTGGAGTGATGGACACAAACTTCCCTCCTTTTCAGGCTAAGGAACATGAGGGTTTATTTTGTTTTTGTTTTTGCAACAAAAGGAGAGACTGTCAAACACATGGAAAGTTTTGTGCCATTTATCCTCTACGATCCAAAGGGGGACACTTGTGAATTGCTTGTGACTAGGTTGACCAAGGAAATATAAGCAGGAGGTTAGCACATGCTGTATTTCAGTTATGTGTTCTACTATGAGACAGTTTGTTTAGTAATTGAAAAGTTCTAGATTCTTCAGTGTGGTTTTGATAACTATTTCCTTGCTCCATTCAAATCCCATAGGGATGAACTTTGGTTTTTTCTTCTCCACCATTGATCCAAAATATGGAAGATACTGTTACCTTTATAACATTCTTTTCCCCTATAAAGAGGGTGAGAATGATGGGGAAAAAGACAATTTGGAACATTGGCCTATTGTACCTTCTGTCTTGCTGTCTTCAGTGGTGATGGCTCCTCATGACTAAGTACATGATATTTCCTGCCAGCATTGTCAAAATTTCAATGTCCCCTCAGATTCTAATTAACTCCAACTGAGAGAGCTGACTATTAAGTTGCATAAAAATAGTCATAACTATGTTATTTATATCAAGTGAAACAAAAATATCAATACCATTACTAAGTGTTAATCCATATGATAGTGGTACAGTAAGAGACCAGGAGCAATTGTGAACATTTTATTGTATTAGGGATCAGAAAGCCCAAGGTTGGGTGCCCCCATTTATTACTAGATTGTGCCCTCTGTCAAATGGCTGCAATTCTCAGGGCCCCTGTTTACTTGTGTGTAGACAGAGAGGACTGGAATCGAGGGGTCTCACCCTTAATGACTGTACATTACGAATTATAGTCTATATCATCTAAACATTCAATTCCCAAATATTGTTTTCTGTAAAACAGGTGGAGTTGGGATGACATAAACATACTTCAGAATAGGAAATCTTACGAAATCATTTCCCAACAACCTTCTGGTGTTGCTATTCTGATTTAGAGGAAAGTAAAATTCTCATTAGTCAGAAAACTTTATTTCATGAGGTCATGGCAAAATTTGGGATTTCTTTAAAACCTATTCATCACAAAACTATAAAGGCTGAGTTTACTATTACTGTTGATAATAATTACAGTTTGGGGTGGGAGTAGTAGAAATATGGAGCAAGAATAAAGGATGCTGAGGTAAAGGGCACCCAGGGTTTACAATCATATTCCTGTGTCTGCAGTGATAAGAAGGCCAAGTGGGAGTATATCTTATGTGCTGATATCTTCTGGCATAAGATTATCCTGGGTGAACCTAAGGCTACATAACTCAGTGTCATTATTGGGAACAAAGATTAAGAGACTGCTTTGGCTCTGCCAAGCATCCCTGGTTAGTTTGTACATCTGAGGCTAAGGAAGGGATGAACAAATGTAGATAATATGACCATAGCTGTGTCAAGTCAACCATCTTTGACTCCTGAAGCCAAATGGTATTTTGTTTGTTATGATATATAGATATTAATCTTCACAGAAAGGCATCCAAAATGTCCTACACTGTAGATTCATCGGAAAAAAGCTTGTTTTTCTTAGTTTGTTGGAAATCTTTTGAAGCATTCAGAGGAACCAATTTTTCTGGAAATAATAACTTTTAAGCTCAGTGCCTTCTTTAGAGCTTTGTTAGACCATCCATTAGCTACAATTTAAGGCAGACTCTCTACCAGCTAAGCATTTTACAAATATTTGAGCCACATGTCTTTCATTTTAGTTTTATTCCATTGTTTCTTGATCTAATAGCAGTTGAGGTAACACCTAGTAAATTTAAATAGTATTCTGGAAAAGATGCTGCTCACTCTTTAGTAGAAATATGTATGTAAGACTTCACATTTACCACTTTTTAATCTACAGTTTAAAAATCAGAGTTAAATTTAAGTTATTGAACTTATACCAGGGGTCCCCAACCCTGGTCTGTGGCCTGTTAGGAACTGGGCTGCACAGCAGGAGGTGAGCAGCAGGCAGGTAGGCGAAGCTTCACCTGTATTTGCAGCTGCTCCCCAGTGCTAGCTAGCATCACCATCTCAGCTCCACCTCAGACCATCAGGCATGAGATTCTCATAGGAGCACCAGCCCCTGGTGCAAAAAAAGATTGGGGACCACTGACTTAAACACAGTACAATGTTGTGATAATTTCTATTAGGTTATTATCTCTGATGTATTACATATCTTTATGCTTAAAACAAATCAGTGTTCAATTAATTCTTCTAAATATCACATTATACTCAGCTCCTTATATCAAACATGAGAGGATGACCTTTGATCAGAAGCAATAAAATCTGACCAGTTAATACAAACAGTATAAATGGATGCTGACTACAAAAATATATTTTTTTTCTTTATTTAAGGGCAATTTAGAAAGGTATCTTTCAAACATTGTTTTTCATTCTATAATAAACTGCTATTTTAGAGACTGATGTTAATATACCATAATATTAAAGATTATTGCATTTTGTTGACATCAATTATACAGAAGAAAAAAACATTTTCTAAGATAAATTACACAACTTGTGTATAATCACCATGATCTTGTAGAACAGTTATTAGCTGTAAAGGATTAAGTGGCAGTTTAAAAATATTGCTTGGGAACATCTGAAATCATCCCATTAAAAGGTAAAAGCAGCATACTTTTAACACTGAAGTTGGAAGTTTTTTAATCAGTGATTATATCTATAGCTATGTGACCTTTTAAAATAAAAGCAATGTGAGAAATTTGATTTTAAATGGTGGAGAATATGAAGCTATCCAGGGAGAACCTACTATAAAGTCAAAGATCAACAGGACTGAGAAAACTGAAATGATTACAAAACAATGAAACTTGATTTTTTTTTCTACCTGAAGACAGAGAGGGCAAAGTCACAAAAATATGCATTGCTATCTAAGCCTGTATAACTTTTCTCTTGTGGTTATTTTTGAGAATGAAGAGCCACTCATATTAAAAATGATATATGAATTTGAGGAACAATATCTTATTTTACAATTATTTTAATATTTATAATACTAATTTAAAATATTTTCTTTTACCCAAATTCCAGAGCTTCAGTCTTTTCATGAATCTACTTATACTTCTTTGTGGTATCACCATTTTTAAAACTAAAAAATAATTATTTTGAATTGCTTTTATCTATTTCATCTTTGTATGGGAAATGTTCCTTATAACTAGCCAACCTTTAAATTTAGTAACTAAAAGTCCTCCAGTTTGAAAGTTTCAGATTACTCCTATTCCTCATGCTATTCCCAGGCACAATAGAGCTTCGACTGGAGTTATTCTGGGGGCTATATAATCCACGACATGTGGATTTTGCTCTCTCTCATTTTGAGTATGGAGGAAAGCACAGCACATAACCAGAGTCCCCAGTGGAGATGACATTGATTAACGTGCACTCACACCCGAGCTGCACAATGCCATCAGTTTAAAATTTATTATTGGAATGTCTTTGCTCAAATACTTTTAATAGGTCCTCCTTATCTACATAATAAAGTAAAAAATGCTCTCTATCTGGCATTCAAAAGTTCTCAAAACTGGTCCTGTCACCTCTGATGATTTCATTGGTGCTTCTGTTTATTCCTCATCCAAGGACATCTAAACACTTCCACCCCCCCGAACCCCCACCCTACGCCCCAGGTTTGATCTCAGCCTAGACTCTATCTCAAAGCAAAAAAGGGAGCCTGCAGTCAATTTCACTGATGTGGATTAAGTCAGACACATGCTTGGCCCTTGCCCTGACCTTGTGCTTTACTTAAAATGGCTGAGGATTGCCAAACAACAATTGCAAATCCCTCTGAATTTTTCCAATTTTCCTTCTAGCTAGAGGTGGGTATATGACTTAATTCTAGGCAGTAAGATGTAAGGCAAATCTCCTGGGATCACCTCAGAAATATTTTTCTTCCATGATTGATAGACAGAGGCTCATTGAAACAAGCCGTTGGCCTGTTCTTCATTTTTTCACTTTTAGACCATGTTTGAGTGTTTGTGACTACAATGTTTTTTGGATGTTAAACAATCAATTTGAAACCATGGGGTCATAAGCCAGAGCACAAATGCTAATAGGAGAATGGGAGAGGTGAAGGGCATGGCATGGAAGGAGTGGGGAGAAACCTGGGTCTTGATCTCCAAGCCATCTTTGGGACTGCCTAAATCCAGACTTCATGACAAGTGAAAAATAAATGTCAAAATGCTGTGTCCTTATTAGAGAACTCTATCACATGTTAACTGATGTATTGAGATTCAACCACCAACAGCCAAGTTCTAAAGACCAGATCAGGCCAGTAATAGCCTACACCCAAGGTAGTCTGAGTAAACACAGGTTAGGATCTCATTGTCAAAGTGTCAAGCCTATATCAGGAAGACAGTGCTTTGAATGTTAAGGTTAGTTGTCATATAGAAAAAAGGAAATGATTGGTTAGATTGACCACCAGGTAGAAAGACAGCATTCCTAGACAATGAGACAAAAAAGTTAAGCTAGTACATGTATATGGGTCAACCTAGCCCCTTAAAAATCAATTGTATGCCATCTTCTATAGCTGTGCTGTTAAATATGACAACCAACAGCCATGGGTGATGATTAAATACTTAAGTTAGGGCTAATCCTCATTGAAATATTTTATAGCTATAAAATACACATAGAATTTTGAAGACTTAGTATGAGAAAAGGATGTAAAATATCTTATTAATAAATTTTTCATTGAATATATGTTGAAATAATAATATTTTAGATATATTGGGTTAAATAAAACATTAAAGTTAAAAAAAAATCAGTCACATGGATTTTAATTCCAAACATTCACCAGCTTAGACCAACCATCCCAGGCAATAGTGAGATCTCAGTGTGGGGAGGAGATCTCACTGTTTCCACGTTTGAAAGCTCTTTGAGGGCCAAGAGTCAAATAATCTCATATCTCCAGATTCTAGAATAGTGGCAGCCACAAAGTACAGCTCAAAAAATTTGATTAAGTAAATTATAATGGTCTTCTGATAATATCCAGGGAATGTGTTTCTTCTACTCGCATGGGCTTCTGTGCTCAGACCTGTCAAAGACCTGTGTTGTGACACCTCTGGCTCATACTGTCAAAGACTTTTAGGATAGGTGGTGGGCGATGATGGGTTGATGGACAGATAGATGGTTAGATAGTCAGATGGAAAGGCATATGCCATGGGATCTTTTTAAAGTGTTTATAAAATATGAACTTCTTATAAAAACTAGAAATTTAAATGATATTATATTTTTCATATATGTGTAAATAAAACAAAGTGGTTATCATTCCCCTTTCCTTCAGATTTTCTAATTTTCTCTTCAGAAAATAATTGGGTAGGATTAGTACAGTAGTTATTTGTTGGTTTCCTAATTGACCCTCCTTGATGACCCCATAAAAATATGTATTTTGTCATCTTGGCATTTCTGATCCATTTATCCCATATTATTTTTTCCCACAATTTATGTCATCCTCTGTAGTTTCACTGTGTATATATAGGATTGTGTCTTTATTGTCTGTCTCCCTTTTCTAAATTCCAAGAAGGCAGCAACTTGTTCCCAGTGTCTACAGTAGAGCCTAGCAAGTAAAGAATGGTCAACATATATTTGTTGAACAAATAAATCAATTAATAATTAAAATGGATGCATGCTCAGCATTTCTGAGAGCAGTTTCAGAAAGAATCGTAAAAAAGAGTCATTCCTTTCCCACAAATACAATACCAGGCATGGAATATAAATGACAAGGAAACAGAAAAGTAGGTAAAGAAGAAAAAAAGCTTAAACTGTAATTTAGTTTATAAATGATAAAAAATTAAATTATTTTTATTGCAGAATTGAAGAACATAGATCCTCAGATTCATGAACTTTCATAATGTTGTATGTTGCCAAGTAAAGTTTAAGATGTAATAAGTATTAGGAAAAATATTCTCTCATAGTTAGTTGAACTTATAGAAGTTAATAAACATGCAAATCTATTTTTATCATATTGTGATCAATGGCCTTTTGCATAAATAATGCCAAGAATATGAGGGACACGATAAAGGATCCCAAAGATGCAAATTCTGTTCAGGCATAAACTTAAGGGAGACAGAGTTAAAAGTAATTGATTAACCTAGACTGGTTTGTAGCAAAGAAGGAATTAGACAAATGTTGGAATAAAAGTGCACTCTTATTTTCACCAGTTTGTGTTTATGGTCATTTCAGAAGCTAGAATTTTCAAGAATGTTTTTCCCAGTCTACTTTTCTTTATTTTCTTTGTTCTAGTAAGTTTCTTTGTATTTTTCCTTCAGAAGTCTCAATTTTCTATCCAGTTCTTCATATTTGTATAAAACAAAGCAGAAACAAAGACTGAAAGATGATGCATGTCTAATTTTAAGGTAAGAAGATTCAGAGACACTTTTGTAAAGGAGTATTTTCCATTCCCAAAGACAGGGTAAATCAGGGGCTGGAAGGGAAAACAAACCTACTCATCCTGGAGAGGAGGGAACAGATACAGCATGATTCTTAACAATGAAAGAAAAAGGAAGGATTTTTTTTTGTTTAGTTTGTAATTGCATAGATCCAGGAGCAGAGTAGAAAGGAATTGGGATAAAAACTCTGAAGTTCGAGAAAGTTGGTCCAAATAGATAAAATATTTGAGTTCATACTTGGATGAGGGTGTGTCCCTGAGTCCTGTGATGATAATAGTAGAAAAACTGCAGTGAGAGAACTCTAAAGAGAATGTTATTTGTGGGAGAGACAGAGTGAATGTTTACAGTATAGAATTGCTCAGAAGTCTTTTATTCTAAGAAACTGTAGGATTGAACAAATACTCTGCAGACATTTTTTGGGCTTACAAGCTCCTGTAATAGGGTAGAAATTGAGACAGGATGAAACATAGTTCCTTACCTTGAGGAGTCTAGTGTGTACTAGGTTGTGGGATTTGTTTTCATTTTATATATACATACATATATATATATGTATGTATGTATATATATATATTTATACATACACACACATACACACACATATACATACACACACATATATATACATACATATACATACACACACACACACACACACACACACACATATATATACATACATATATATACCTTAGAAGTTAAGGCCACAGGACTTACAGTAAAGGCAAAACTCATCTAGCCCATAGTCTCAAAATAAACAAGATAAAAGGCTACTCTCACAGATATCATTGCCAACCATAGGTGTGATCTTTAAAATATACATTTTATTACTCTTCCTGCTTCTGCTAATCTGAGCTATAAAACCAGCCATTACTTGGTGGCAAGTGAGATTGTCGCCTATTAATAAACTATTATTTTTATAGATACAGGGGAATAGAAAAATGACAAGACAAAAGGTATCTCTTAAGGATACAAAAAGCATATATTTAATAGAAAGCAGTATGAGGCTTGTAAAAAACCCAAATTTCTCAAGAAACATCACTAGAGATATGAATGCTAATTGGATTTTGTATAGAATAAAATAATGATGAGCAAAAAAACCATCCCATCTTTAAAAAGAGACTAGAAAAAGGGAGAAACTCTGACTTACACTTGGAACTGTGTGTAATGGCCTAATACTATTAACAAAACTTTATATTTCCACTCAGGATTTAAATGTAATTCGGATAACATTTACTAAACTCCTGCAGCTGTGTGGCACACTGTCATAATTACAGACTAAGCCAGAGTTCCAGTCACAATCTTTGAGAAACTTCTTTTTTTGTCATTTATTTATGAAAAAGAGTTGAAGGCAATACACTTTGCAATAAGAGGAAAAAATGTTAGAGATAATAAGAAAACAGGGTGTCTACCACAGATTTTAAAAGTTTAGTGTGTAATAATAATTTGAGTTGACATACTGTTTTTATTTTTTAAATATTTTTAATGACTCATTTGATAAGGGACAGTGATGTGTAGTAGAAATGACGACAGGTTTTGAATCCCAGCTCTGTCACTTATTTGGCCTTATTTAAAATCAGAACATTTTTCTTTTCTTGTAAAGTGGGAATATAAAACTGAGCATAGTAGTATAATAAGGATTAAGCAGAATAGTTTATGTTAACTGCTTAGTACAGAATGTGACATGACATTAAGTATTCATGTCAGATATCATCCTAATTTTCATCATCACTATCATTGTCATCATCATCCTCATCATCATTATCAAGGTATTATGGGGATTATAGTAGACAAAAAATAGAACATTTCTGGTATCCAGTGTTACTTCAAAAATGGTAAAAATTCTATCTGCACAATGTGTCTGTTTTCAATCAATGAGTTCCAATGGATGAATATCCTTACCCCTAACTTGCAAATGGGAAAACTAAGAAAATCAAATGATTTTCCCCAAACCACAAAGCGTTAGCAGTGACACTGTGCAAATGGCTCTTGTGGTTAGGAGTGTGGGCTGTAGAGCCAGGTTACCTGGGTTTAACCATTGACTCAACAACGCTATGACTTTGGAAAAGTTACTTACTATTCTGTGCTTCAATTTTTATCATCTCTAAAATGAGATTAATGTTAATGCTTAACTCTAAGCATTATTACATACAAGTAGCCTATGTGTTAGATCACTGTGACAGAGATATTTATTATACCCCAATTTCTGTGTGATCCCCTACATTTCACAGAGTTTTATAGTTAGCCCATGTGGCTATTCCTGACTGATGAGTTGTAAGATCACTGTTACTTCTGAGACAAATAATATAAGAACTGGTGTGAAGCTCTTGATCTCCCTCTTCCTTACTGAGGTGAACTGGAAATTTCATGTTACTAAGGTAGTTTCACAGATGAAAGCAGCCTGGATCACTGAGTCACTATATGGAGGATAGCTTCCTTGGAAAGTCAACTGACCTGCATTACAATTTCCCTGGGCAAGAAGAAGTAAACCTTGTCGTGTAATTTACTGAGTTTTGGTTTATTTTTCTTTTTATGACAGCATAATCTAGACTGTTCTGATTGTACAATCATGATAATAGTTCCAGAGCGAAAGCCCACTAACAGTATGTATATTGTGAGCTCAGAGTAATAAGGAATACCTTTGAATGAATCAAAAGACTATTGAAAAGATCAGGAAAAGTTCTATTTCCTTCCTTTGTTCTTCATATTGACGCTAGCCCAAAATTCTTCCCAGGTATGGTCCACTGAAATTGTTAGCTGTAGTGTCAAATACAGTTGATTATGTAGCATCAATAATTTATTTTTAAGAGTTAATTGTCTCAAATTTTTTTCTTACCCAGAAATCAAGGATTCTCTAAGCAAAGACTCTCCAAGACCTTTCAGCAGACAAAAGCAGGTGGTTTAGCTTGTGAGGAGGGAGAGGAGATCTACATACACATTAGACATGGTTATTCAATTCTATAAAGTGGTCCATGATTAGTTCCAGAACTCAAGTAATTATGATGCCTTGTACGCAATAGTACTCAATAATGTTTGATGGTGACAGCTATGATGTTAGGAAAGCACAGTCTAAAACCACTTAGGAATGTGGAAATACCAGAGCTTCTTAGAAAATAAGAATAAAAGCAATTAACTAAAATGTTTATTGGATAGAACATTCATTATGTTATTCGTTAAGATTCTAAACTCTGTTATTCTTTGATTTTAATCTATGTTATCCAACCTCACAGGAAATTTCCTGTTTATCAAGGGACCATGTTAAAAAACTAAGAATAGGATCCAGGGAGCCCAGAGGACATTACATTATGATTTGCAGAAAACTCAGAATGAACATTTTCTGACTGCCTTTCTTGAATTCCATTTGGCAGTCTCCAAAAAGAAACAAACTGAATAATATCTCAGTGATTTTGGAGTCTAGCACAAGTGAAAGCAAACACAACGAGAAGAATTTATGAGTGCAGAACTGCCTTTTCCTGGCAGCACATAGCTGAGAGTGTGGTAATGTGAATCTATGCTTGAGGTAAGTAAACAGCTCAGTTTTAAGGGGAGAAGTTCAGGGTAATTCTTGGTACCTCCTTCATATTGCATTAATGGGTATCCCCAAGACTCCAAATGCCTACTGACTTATTAACCAAGTCTGTGAACTATAAGATTAAAGAATGAAAAAGTCACTGGGAATTTTAAAAGCCTCTCCACAAAAATTGGTATACACATAAGAGCAAATGGCTGCTGTTTTCTAATGAGCACTGTCCACTCTAAAATTCAGTGAAGAAATCTCTTCCCCAAAAAACAAATTTAAAACTATGTGGATTAAGAAGATTCACTTACCTACCTCCTAAAACATATCCTTAAACTATAGTTTAGTTTCATCTGATACAATTTTCTAAATCCCTTATGGATGATACAATTTCATTATGCAAATAGTTTGGTTGAAGTATTTATTTTATAAAGCAACCAGAGGCTAAAATTTCCCACTGAATCTTATTCTTTAGGCTCCCAAAGAGACTCTCTTTCCATGAAATGTCAGGCTATAAAAGACTGTTTTGGCTATGATTTGTATGAGATGGGGACTGAATGTGGAATAAATATTCAATAAGGGCTCCAGAGGGAACCAACATAGCTCTAACCATGTAGCTATTGATCCACAGAGCTCAGTATTATCTAACTGGTCATTGAACTGGTTTTTAAATGTAGAGTCTGATGTTAGAATGACAAATGGGTGTTTAGGGGAAATAGCCATAGCCAATCATTTTGAATACTTTGTACCCATCTCCTCCAAGAGCCTGCTCAAAGTTCATGTACAGTATGTTCTCCAGGTGGTGAGGGACAGTACTCAGAAGGGTACATAGAAGGGTCAGGGAACATAAAGGCAAGTGGGTACCATCTGATGTTAATATGTTTTTGTTTTTGTTATATGTTTTTGTTATATGTATCAGTTTACCAATGGATTAGGAGATTTTGTAACTATATATCTGACACAGGTCATATTTTATTTGTTAAGTATTGCAAATCAGCTGTTAGCAGCCACTGAGTTATTACTCTTTAATTCACCCTCTGCTAAGCTAACACTTGTGGGTACCTTGCAACAGTCCATTTCATTAGTGTCCCATAATGGAGTATTTATGATGCTACTCTTGACTCATAAAGATATATTTTGCACCTCTGCATAGCAAGTTACAATGCAAGTTTCATGATGGAGAATTTTTTTTAAGAGAAAAAGAGGTTTATAATAATATAATCACTGCATAGAGAAAATTAGCGATACCAAACTAGGAAGTTCTTAAGCCTGTAGAAAAATGAGAGTAAGAGTGTGGCATTGGAATACTTCCTCAAACCGACTGATATAAGACATAAAGTCTCAATACCCTAAAACGTGTTTAAGTAGAGTTTTCTAGAGTGGTTGTCTTAGAATCTCAAATGAAGAGAATTCTTAAAGCTTTTTCTGGGTATTAATTCTTTTTCTTCTAGAAAAATAGCTATGTGAATTTATAATTCCACTTATACCATGTGCCATCTTTCTGTTTTCTATCATATTTTGTTTTATAAAAAAATGTCACTTTGGATGGGTTAAAATTACTTTCCTTTTTTTTTTTAAAAAAGAGAGTTTTATTTTAAAATCAACTATTATTTATGGGATGGTTTGCCAAGTTTGATTTGCTTTGGTAGGCCAGTTCTACAGCTTTGTGCATCATAATATTCCATTTAGTTAAAATGGAATCATCTACCTCATTTATATATAACATTTAAATTATAACTTATGATGGAAATGTTAGTTTAGCATATGGCCTTCTTAGTCAAAGTAGAATTGTAAAACAATACTGAAAGAAAAATATGGTTAAAAATAAAATTTTATATATAGGTCTAAGTCATTATCTGGGATATTATTATTGTGTTATTCCTGAGGTTCTTATCTTAACATTAATTGTTACAAGTTAGAGAATAACCACTGTATTCCTGTTCATCAATAAACTAGGATATAAAGAAGTTTGTTATCTATGAGAGCTTCTGACCAAGTTGGACAGTGATTGAATTAAATTTTTAAAAATCCAATTCTTTGCTACTTCCACTGGTAAGACTGTTGGATTGTCTCACAACTTCAACTATGCTGCTCTTCTTTTCATTAAAATGAGCTACAACAGATCATTTGAGACTTTTCAAACATTACTATTAAAGTTCATAATTACAAATGTGTCTTATTTTTCTCAGGCCACACCCCAAATTGGGTCATACCACCTTCATAAAGAGTATTCCTCTGGCTCTTGTCCCTTCCCTCTGAGGAGATAGCCACTCCCTTTGTTTTGTCTTCTATATCTCACAGAGAACAGAGGGGGATTCTCATGTGAACTCATAAATACCACTCTTAACTACTACAGAATTTGCTTGATTCTCCTTCCATCCTATTCAATTGCCCATTGTTATTGTTTGTGATGAACCCTTTAACTCCCCCAAATTCCTCCACCCTCCCACTCCAATGTTGCCCAAATCGATAGCTATTAAAGTCATGCTGTCTCAGATCCTTCAGTACAAAGCCCCTCGTTGTGCTGAAGTGCACATGAGGTGCAAAAGTGCAAATACTGTTAATGAGGTCTGAATCCCTTGAAGAATGTTTCACCAAAGGAGCTCCCCTCTCCCTACTACCTTTAAGTTGCACCTTGGTTAACAGCATGGTTTGGGGGCTGAGAGTGACAAGGTTCAAATCCCAGTTTTCCTACTTACTTGCTGTGAGACCTGGGACAAGTTTCTAGACCTCTCTATGTTGCAATTTATTTTAAGCATTGTAAATAAAAACAATACCTATCTTACAAGATTGTTGAGAGGATTTAATAATTTAAATATACTTTGAATAGTTACATGACATATGGCGAACACTGTAAATGTTAGCGTACTTGGCTATTAAGTGCCAAATAAATGCCACTTTGTGTTCTCAAAGACTCAAGGTGATGTTTATACAAATGATTCTTTCAATTTTAACTTTTAGTGACCCCAACCTCACCTCAATCCTGTTTTCCTCAGGAATTCAGAGGGTCTGGACTGAAAGACTATCTGAGCAAGAAGTATCCTTCTACTTTGCTCTAAGACTCCACAGACTATGGCTGATATTCAGCAAAACTTATATGCTTCCTCTTAATTCATTCTTTCTCAAAGGCTACCAAATGCTCCACACAAATAGTCTCCAAGTAGAAGGGAAGTAGATGTAAAGGCACATCTGAATTCTAAGTGAACAAGCTTAGGCTTACTCTGAGAACCTTGCTCCATAAGTAAAGTTTCAGAAGTATGATTCTTTTAATTGCAATACACTTATAGGATAGATTTTTCTCAATGAATATTTACTCTAGGTAAAGCAAGTTCTCATGTACCTTCAGCTGGAAGTTCTGCACACACACGCTTTGAGGAATCACATGTTTCAACTAAACAGGTACAACAGAATATAAATACATTGAGAAAAGCAAGTTCTTGCTTCTACTCTCCCTTGCTCATCTTCTGTAGTATTTATTTCATAATGCAGGTAAGCCATGGTAACATCCTTTAACTTAGAAGAACTTATTTCATAAAAATTGCATTAACTTTTAGTAAAGCTCCTTCCAGTTATTTAGCCTCATCTACAATATTGTCCATTCAGCAAGCAAAATTTGCTCTCATGTTTTAAATCAACATGCATGAAAACTGCTATGTCTGATATTTTCTACTGCCATTTCCTTTCTACTTAACTCTGCAGGTCTTGTTTTGTACCAGTGCTGATGTTTAACTGCTCTTCAACTGATGGCATGGGCAACGGATGTGCTACAGCTCAACTACCAAATTAGAGCGGCTCTCTGATTAGAATACCTAGTTATTTATGTAACTCTCTGAACTCATCTTTGCTCATCTATCCTCCAAAGAATATTTGCTTTTAAGTGCAATAGTATCATCTGTGGATTTTTACCAGCATCTAAATTCATGAGTGATAATTTGGGTCCTTGTAGACCTCCTCTTACTTGCCTTTGCACCTGTGCTTCCATCAGTGCAAACAACTTGCAGTTAATGGAGAGAGTCCTGCATTTTAATGGCACTGCGCTTTTGCACACCGTTCTCTCCCTCTGCAACGCCCTCTGCCTCTCCTTCACCTTCTTTGCCTGATTTACCTCCACTCATCCATCAAATCTCATTTTAGGTATCAGCTCTTCAGAGCCAGCCAACTTGTGTTTAGAACCGACACAATGCACTGTTCAGACCCCTTCACAGCATGTATGACCTTGCCTTTTTTTCATCCCCATCGAGAGCTGAACTTTTTGAGGACAGAAACTGGGCCTGCTACCTATATTCCCAGTGGCTAGAACAAAGTTTAGCATATAGTGGCTGCTCAATAAATATTATATTTTTTTAAATAAAAGCAAACAAAAAAGAGGAAATAGAGCTGCTATAGATTATATCAGCAAAAGAATAAAATGTGTTTTGCTAATTAGCAAATATTTAATTATGAACATTTGAGAGAAAAGGGAATTAAAATAAGAAAAGGTATGTAGAGGTTTATACATGTTGGAACATATGGGAACAAAAAGATTTGACTTATATTTACTATTTATTATGTTTGCTTAGGTGTAACTTTCTTCTCTAAATTTATAGAAGTACCAATTAACATTCATAGAGTAATAGAATTTTTCTTACTGTATTTTAATCTAACAACTATCTTATGGCATAGGCATTTTTATTTTAGCCATTTTGCAGATGGAGAAATTTGATGTCATATTAATTAAGGGTATTTCCTGAGGTTACAAGTCATAGTGGTAGAGAGGAAATTGAAACCCAGGTCTTCTGAATCTAAATATCAGGCCATGTGGCCGCTTTTGTATGAGAACAATGAAAATGATATTTAGGTCCAAAATTTGCTCTACTAAAGATAAGGAGGTTTTTTAAACGATGCACAATAAAAAGCTCTAAAGTCCATGGATCTGATGTCTCCATGCCTGCAGTACAAATCTGAGAGCAGCCATTCACAAGCTGTGCAGCCTCAAAGAAGTCAGCTTCTCCTAGCATGACTTTCTCCTCCTTAAATTACAGGTGCTATTAGCTGTCCTGAGCAGTCTTATTATGAGGATTAGATGCATGTATAAAGTTCCTAGCACACAGTAGGCATACCCCAAAATGTTATTCTGACAATAGTTAGTGCCTTCAAAAGGTAGCTGTGTAGCTTTGCACTGCACGAGGAAAGGAACACAGAAGTACAAACTCATTAATGATGAATGTTGTGTAAAATTGTATGAGAACTATTCATGTAAATTAAGAATATCACTATTATCTTGTTGGAATTTTTGTCCTCGTTCTTGTGCAAAGTACATTTCACATTTTAGGGCTCACTATTTAGTTTGCACAAATAGAAAAAAAACTTTCATGTATGTGCATGTTTGATAACACAACAAAGAAAACTTCACAAGCAAATTTATTACTGTGTATTTTCAGGTAATGTAAGCAGAGAGGTGATTATTTGTCATTCTTTGAACCTGCTAAAGCAGAAGAAAACACAAGGTAATTTGTACAGCTATTGGAAAGATCTTCAACACAGAACGTGTGAGCCTTGATGTTGGCAACCCCCTACAGCAGATACAATACACGGTTATGTCTGGAAAATTGGCAAGTTCAGGGCAGCAAATTCCTGCATACTTGAGGCTGCCTTATTGATCTTTCAACTCAAACCCAAGTCGGGCCAAGTTGCTCCATTGCTGAACGATAATGTGGCAACCAGAAATAAATTTTTCCCCACCCTTTATCCCCAAATCCCTCCCTTCAGACAAATCATTCTGCCCAGATTTCAAAGAAATCCCAGAGAGGCATACTTGCTGTTAAATCTCCAGGACTCCAGCCAGCACAAATCAAGAAAATGGTTTCCAGGTGCAGACTGCCTCTGCCCCACGCCCGCCCCCACCCCACCCCCATACACACTTCAAAATCTGGTGATTACTCCAAGCTTTAATCAGGAGATGGATGATAGGAAGAACAGGATGGTAACCTTAGGATTCAAAAGTCCACTGAAAATTATTTTGCCTTTTTCATTCTAGTGGAGTCACGTCCATTCTCCAAAACATATCACACAACCCAGCATGATTAATTCTGTCTCTTTTGATAAGCCTCAGACCCTGAATAACTAGGACAGATTATCTGAGCTGCTGAAGGAACCCTACAGAGTGAGGCTTTCATGAAGGTAGCTCTAATCCAGCGCTATTACTATCTCCCAGTCACCACTTCACACAAAGCTATAATGGGTGGTAAAATTACCTACTTCACACAATAGTCCTGGATTGTCTAAATTCAAGTAATAGCAGATAATTATTGATAAACAAAACATTGAAGGGAAACATCTTTGGGAAACTTTTCTAGACATAATAATATTCATAGTGGTATAACACTTGGGGGTGACAGTGTTGGGAGCAAGTACCATTGGCCCTGTTCTCTTTTAGCTATAGCTGTAATACTTTCTCTGATGCCCCAATACCAGGGTAGTTACTATTCTAAACACCTCTGAACCTTTGTTTTCTGAATTTATAATAGAATATTATTTTACACGGGCAAAATATAAAAATCTTTAGATTCTGTTCCATAAGTAAATCTGCATTTTTATAGAGTCTAAACTTTAAAAGTAAATATTTTTTTACCACATCATTATTATGTATTATTCACGATGAGTGGTGAGATTTATGATTTGTAGAGAAGGAAAGTATACCCAACATCTCTAAACTTGTGCCACATAAAGTACATGTTTCAAATATCAAGGTCAATGAGTTTTCTTTTTTTCTTCCCTCCATCAAACCCTTGGAATCATGCAGATTATAATTTTCTTTGGTTTTATAATATGGCCATTTTGTAGTTTGTTCTCTACTGCAGTTCTTAGTTTTATTGTTATGCTATTTGTTCCTAGGCTATTTTGTTTCTGTTATATTTTTCTGTTGAAAAAAGAAATATATGCTTTCTAACAGTAATGTTTTTCAGCTTTTCAATCAAATAATTTATTGAGTTTGAATCCATTAAAATCTTTTAAATGTATTTGTCTTAGAGCCCTCTGAATTTCTATCTTACTTTGGATTTAATGTTAGAAACTGCTAGTGCTCACCAATATTCATGTTCTCCTCCTCTTTGGTACACAGTTATTATATCTCCAGGCTTCTTGCAGTTAAGAGAACATCCTGACAGAGTTGTGGCTAATAGAACAGAGGCAGAAGTGATGTGCATCCGTCCAGGATTGGTGCACAGATATCTCTATGTGTAATTCTCTCCTTGTCTATGAACTGGGTGGAGAAAATTAGAAGAATGAAGACCCAAGAGAGAACAAAGCCACAAGATGGAAAAATTCTGGTTGCCTAAGTGACAGACAAAAACACACATCCTCCACACACCTTGGAGTGTGCTGTGATCAAAAAATAAGTGTATACTGTGCTGAGCTACTGCAATTTAGGGGCTGTGTGTTGGAGCATTTAACCTACCCTGACTAATATAGAAGTTGGTACCTTGAAGTGGGCTGCAAAAATGCAAAACCTAAAATATGTGGCTTAGTGGTTGGGTGGCAGGGCAGATTGCATCAAATCAAACTGAGGTCTGGAACCTGATGGAAACCTGTTATATAGTGGGAGCACTTATTTATGGGTAAACTGGTATTTATGACTACTTTGAAGGAGACCATATGCCAACTGAACATGAAACTCTCAGGAGATGGTTGGGAAGAGTCGGAGTGAACATCTGTGTTGGCTGCTATTACCTAAGGTATTACAACAATGAGATAAGTTTAGATAAGAGTTGGCTAGTTTGCAAACAGAAATAAAAGGAATTAGAATCCAGAAATTGGATGCTAGGAAGAAAAGGAAAAACCGTTTTCGAGAAAGTGAACTGCACGAAATAAGATGGAAAGAATGTGATGCATTATCTCTCCTTAGAAGTCAGGTGTTGTCTTTCTACTCAAGCTTGATGGCCCAGAGTAGCTAAGAACAACAAAGCTTGAAAATTATGTGTAGGAAGAAACTTTGGGTTTATTGCATGGATTCCAGGGTCTAAAAATGACTGTTAAATAGATCAATAGTTCATGTAATTTTGAAATAATTTTATTGCCAAAGAAACTTTGAACCCCATGGCAAACAGCATTAACCTCCTAAGACGGTAGTTCTCAAACAGGGGCAATTTTGCCTCCCAGGGGGGACATTTGAAAAGTTCAAAGATATTTTTTATTGTCATGACTGGGGGAATGTTACTGGCATCTAGTGAGTATAGGCCAGGAATGCTGCTAAATATCCTAGAATGCACAGGCCAGCTCCCCGCAACAAAAAATTATGCAGCCTCAAAATGTCAATAATTCCTAGGTTGAGAAACCCTGGTCTAAAACAATACTTAGATCCCAAACTTGGAGGAAGAAGAAGTGAACTACGAAAGCTGAGAGCCCTACAAAGGACATAAACCCAACACTCACTCCAGAGGAAATCACAGAGGATAATTAAAACAAAAACTCCCGGAAGACAGATGATAGACCACATAGAACTGTGTAATTCTTGATATTGGCAACAACCTTCCTATACATACGGCATCTATTTATAGTGAAGACTTGGCAGGCTGTAGGCAGAATGTCCACCATATTTGAGACTGTCTTGATTTTCTTCCAACTCACACTGGTTGGTTTGATTAATACAGAGTTAGCAGTTCAAAATAATTTTCAACACCCTGAACGTACTGTGTAAAGATTATTATAAACTTATCACTTAAACACACACACACACATTTATTATCTGTTTCTGTAGGTCAAAAGTCTGGGTACAGTGTAGTTGGCTCCTCTGTTCAGAGTCTCGGCAGGCTGAAAGGTGGGTGTCAGCCAGATTGGGTTCTCATATGAAGCTTAGGGTCCTTTTCCAAGTACATTCAGGTTGTTGTCAGAAGTCAATTTCTTCTGGTTATAGGACTGAGTTTTCTGTTTCTTAGCTGGCAGTCAGCAGAAGATTAGTCTCACTTCTAGGGGCCACCCTCAGATCCTAGCCACAGGGTACACCTACAACAGGGCCTCTAAGGTCCAAGAATTCCTCTCTAGTTTACCGTGACAGAGTCTTTCCCTGATCAAATCACAAGAATGACTATTGCATCGTGTTCCCATACTAAAGGTGGGTGGCGGGATTAAAAAGGACATGTACAGCAAAGGATGGGAATCTTGGGGACCATCTTAGAATTCTACCTACTACAATCCTCTAAGCTAAAGAGAGAAGGGAAAAATAATTTAAAGATGCAGGAGGGTTGGGAAGTATTTGACTGAGAACACTGAGGAAATTCAGGGCCTAGATGGAGAGGTGGGTGCAGACAAGTGAATTAGTCAGAGAAACAGAACCAACAGGAGATTATCTATCTATCTATCTATCTATCTATCTATCTATCTATCTATCTATCTATCTATCATCTATCATCATTTATCTATTGAGAGATTTATTATAAGAATTGACCTACACTGTTAAAGAGGCTGAGGTTTCATAATCTGCTATCTGGAAATTGAAGATCCAGGAAAACCGGTGGTATAAACCCCATTCCAAGGGCAGGAAAATACTGATGTCCCAGCTCAAGTAGTTGAGCAGAGAAAGAGAATTTTTCCTTCTTTTACTTTTTCATTCTTTACAGACCTTAAACAGATTAGATGACACCCACCTCCACTGGAAAGGACATCTTCTTTCAAATGCTAATTTCCCCAGAAACACCTCCTCAGGTACACTTAGAAAAAATTTTTTATCCAGATATCTGTGCACCTCATGTTCTGGTCAAATTGACACATAAAATTAACCATCACAACAGAAAAAAGAACACACATTCTAATAAAACAATGAGAAGAAGTTAAAAATAAGTGAGAAAAATTGTAGCTGTGGGGGGTGCTATGGATAAAGTAATGCAAAAATATTTCCAGTCATACTTAATGAATGGATAAGTGAATAAAGGAATAAATTCTGCTCAAAATGCACTTGAATATACATCTGTTAAAGCACTGTCTTTTCCATGGTAATGTGTAAAATTTGTTTGGGAGAGTCATTTTCCATTTGGGGCAATGAAATTCTAGGTCCTAATACCTAACCTATAAAAGTGAAAAGACTCATATTGTAAATATATAGTGTATTTCCAATGCTTTGTGAATACTAACCACAATAAAATGTCCCTGAATCATTCAAATTTAAATAGGTTCAAATTTTCATAACTTGATTTTTAAGAAGCAATACAAAATTAAAATTAGCTGTTATTATGGTAGTGTATTAACCACATTCTTTGGAAATATCACAATTTTATTAAAGTAATAAAACACACACTATTCTTTTCTTCTCACTAACAATCCTGCTTTGATATTAGTAAGTTTAATGCTGGTTTTTAATTCAAACCAACAAATACTTGTTGAGAAACTATTATGCTCACAGCACTGTCTTAGGTGCTTTGAGGTATATTTAGATAAGATATGGTTTATACGAAAAACAAGTAATTTGTATTCTAGTAGGGGAGACAGACATAAGTAATTAATTCTATTTCAAGGCATAAATTGCTCACTGCAGTAAAAAGGTACAGATGTAGAGCTATGACAGCATGGGTTGAGGAGTTTAGTTCTGTACAGAAAAATCTGAGTCAACTTCTTAAAAGCAGTAGAATTTGAACTGGCATTAAAGGAAGATTAGAACAGTTAAAGGCAGATATGGATAACAATGGTGATCTAAGATATGAAAATAGCTTACATAAAGATAAGAATGAAATAGTTACGAATGTTCAGGGAGCTACTGAAGTATAATTCATAATATATGCTATCAATATGGACAGGGATGTTTAAATGAAAGTGATGGATGAGGAAATAATATGGCCATGTTTAACACCAGGATGGAGAGGCTCTTAGTTATTCTGTATTCAATGAAGCTTTTTGATGGTCTGTAAGTAGGAGAGTGACAGAAATATCATAAGGAATGGGACTCTGGTAGCAGAGAGAGAAAGAAAACTTGTGGTTAGGGAGGTAAGTTTTGAGAATGGCATAAAATTGGTTTAAAATAAATTTTTGTTGGTTGTCTATACTCTGCCTGAGGATGTTTAGCACTGGGGATTAGCACTGAGAGTTCAATGATACACAGTTCAATGATACATATCTACCCTTAAAATGACACAAACTACATGACCTTCTGTTGATACTCTGTTGTTGCATGCTTCTATGAAAGGTATGGCCATAATGTCAAGTGGATGATAAAACATGGTGGGAAGTAAAGCTAAAAGGATTTTAACAAATTGTGAGGGGTCTTGCATGAAATGCTGGGCACTGGAATTGATATGATAGAAACATTGTTTTGTTTTGTTTTTTTTTTACAAAATAATTCTAGTGCAGGGCAGGAAAATAGCAGAAAGAAGAAAAATCTGGCAGTTGAGAGGTCAGTTTTGAGGCTATGGCATATTTATATAGAAATTGATCAGGTCCTGAAATCGGGGAGATACAGAATGTTGATAAATGAGTTCTGAGAGTGGGCAAAATGGGAGTCGAGTGGGTTAAGAGCACAGGTGTAGGATTTAGCTTTGGAGATGATGAGGTGCTTTCTCAGGTTTAAAAACTTTTGTAGATGACTGAAAATGGAGGAGTAGAAAGCCATAAGAGCTCATTCTGCTCACCTCTATTTTCTCTATTGAGAAGACAAAGTCAACCTTGTAGTGACATGTGGATTCTTAGGACAGTGACAAAGACTGAGTGGCTCTTTCTGAGGGGTAGAAATGACACGAGACAAAGAACAAGTAAAAGTACCAGCAGGGGAAGCTATATCTCTCTGTTAGCATCTACTTGCTTATTTGTATAATTTTTTTTTTTCATTTTACCCTTGTATATTGAACATTTAAGGGTGTTCCTGTTAGACAAATGGCATAGCCCTCTGACATAGGAACCAGTCTCAGTCCTTGGGGCCTGCCACATCATAACTTTTAGCTATGTGGGCTGCACACTGCCCAACTCCAGGGACCACCATTCACACAGTCCACAGTGTAACTCGGTCCCTGGAGTTGTAAGTATCGTGGCCCTGGGTGCTGCTAACTATGAAGTTATAGAAGCCCATTTAAAGGGATTCCAGTCCCAGGATGATGAGGGGCTTTTCTTCAGCTCTTACTCTCTAAAAATGACTGAAGGAGGAACCTCTTTGCGCCTGCTGAGGCATTAAATCTCCCTGCAAGAAAACAAAGATTTCTCTAAGCTTGTGGATGAGGAATTGAATCTTAGGTTTATTTCAATGGTTTATTTCTTTTACCTTCCTTGTAGATAGTTTACCTTTGGTCTCTGAAAAAAAAGGTAAGCACTCCAAAATCTTTCTTTCTTTCTTTTTTTTTTTTTTTTTGAGAAAAAGGACCATAAGATTCTCCCCCCCCAAAAAAAAAAAAAATGTGCACTGCTGAAGCTAGGTCAGTGTCTTTTATCCAAGGAACTGTCCTTGGACACACCTTGTCTAAATGGACCCTTTGTTCATTAATTGCACTGCCCCTGCAAATCACTAAACTTAGTTAAATCCAACTGCTTCAGGAAATGGCAAGGCATAGTAGAAAGAATAGAAGTTTTATGCCAGAAAAATCCTTATCCTGCTACTTATTGGTTATGTATCTTTCAACTGTAAATAGAGTTAATATTTTCTTCACAAGCTCAGTGTAAGGAATAAATGAGATCACTTATGTACAGTGTTCAAAACTATCAGATAAAAACCATTTAAAGAGTGTCAGCTCCATTTTTCTCTGTCCCCACGTGTGGTTAGGTACTCTTTGCATTAGTCAATAAAAACCTTGCACAAAATCAGAATAGTAGACCACCTTGTAGATTTCAACTTAAATTTATCTGGATAATTTTGTGTAGAGATGGGTGTAGGTAGGGAATCATCTTTCTCCACTTTCTTTCAAAATCGAATATTTTTAAGTCAGCCTTTGGACTCCTGAATGCCCCAAAGACATCTCTATCTACTAGAGCAATTCTTGGCTAATCTCCTCGTGGGATTTTCCCTTTTTCCTTCTTTACTGCTTTCATTTTCAATATAGCTAAAACTTCCTTTTCCGTGTAGGTGTCCTTAAAAAGTCGCCTCAGTAAATTCTTAGAAATTGTACAAAATCTGTCCTGCTAGATCCCCCTGGGGTCTTACACTGTCAAATAGCTGCCAGGAAGAACAATGGCAGAGGTGCCTGAAACCACCTTTTGTGGAGGTCTAATTTTTATACAATAGAATCACACAAGTTTTGGATTTTCCTTTACCTTTGGGTTTAGATACCTGAGGCTATAAAAAATAAAAGTTCAAATTTGTGAAGAGAGTTATGAAAACGTCTTGGGGCTTTCCTGTGGAAGTTTCAAGGTAAACAGAACTCTGATATCTCTATACTCAAGTTTAGAATCGTACTTTATGGGTCATTATATTACTCTTTTCTGGGAGGACCTTATTATTTAGACTCTTGGTAAACCATGTTTTTCTTCAAAATGCTCAGAGCAATATCTTTATGATCCACTCAAGACAGGGTCTCTAGACTATAGATGCTGAGAAACATCACCCGTTTTGCTATACCACAATGGGCTGTGTAAGTTACCTTTATTATTATGCTCAATCGCTATTTCACATGTGAATATTAATAGCAAGGGATATAAGTGGTATCATAAATAGATAAGATAAAAATTTTAGGGAATATCACAGAATATTATACTAATGTGTTTCCAGAAATCATTGTGTCTACTCCCTAAGGGAGGTTCCTGTGATCCAAAGAGAGGAGCGTCTGTTCTAGTGGATAAAGGACAGGAACGGCTACGAGCTCTGCACTCCTTGTACAATACCATGCCTCACCTTTAGGTCTATAGTAGCAAAGTCAAATCAAATTGGAAATAGGATTTAAATTTGGCAAGAGGATTATGTAGTTTCAGACCTATAATAAATACAAAGATCAATTTCATATGTGAGATTTATTTTTTTCCCTATCTTGTTATCTTATGTCATTTCATTGGGGTATAATCATAACTGTAGAAACAGCAAATCTTCAGAAAAAAGTTGTGATCCTGTGTTTCCAGACAAATCCAAAAACTGGATTTGGCTTAAACCATCTAAATCAAACTAATGCCCTCTCTCGGGTTGATGCCACAAGACTGACATAATATACAGAGCTTACAAGTTGCTTCAGTGTTATATTTAAGATGAATGCTTTATTCAAATTCAAGCAACAACATCTTTAGTAAAAATGTTAGCTATGGGAAAGTGAAATTTAATTCATTGTAACCAAATACATCATGATCAACCTAATAGTTTTGTCACACTTTGAAATTTTCCTTTAACAAAAAATTGTACTTATGTGAGAAAGTCCAGCAAGGCAGCTGTTAATATTTGTTTTCCTTGTAAAGTAGTGGTTTCTTTTTCTCTATCATCCAAAACAAATAAAGCAGATTGAAAAATCAACTATCAGAAATCTACACTTGCAAACGTTTAGACATATAAAACTATACTGATCGATCATATGAGGTTTTCTAAAAACCTATTCCCCATGCTTCTCATGAAAGCCATATTTAATCTGAGACTGTAACAGAACTATTTCCAGAGACAGGGAAATATGACAATACTCGAAATCATTTCTGAACATTTTTCCCATCAATGACTGAAAATCTTCACAATGATCTGATGAAACCACAATATGAGGCTTTGAAAATCAGCCTGAGTGGTGCTTTCCCACAATCAACATGTACTTTACCAGATGCTCTGTAGAAAGTTGACCCTGTCTGGCAACACAGCACATCTTCTGCTTCAGGAACTAGAATTGCTGACAACAAACAACATCTCTAAAGAGGAAATTAGAACATCCCTGAACATGAACTATGGGTCCATATAGGAAATGCTGAGCATGGGCCTCTGCTTTAGGTGAGGGCGAAGTAAATTAATTTCAGGCTCTGTTCATTGAGAAGCTAAGATGCCTGAATCTGATCTGAATCTTTGTCTTTGTGTGTGAAATCTATCAGTGATATAAAAAAATGTTAAAATTTTTAATGTGTAACTAATGCAGTGTCTGAATGTATTACAGAGCTGAAACTGTCCCATCAGGCTGTAAGCGCCTGAGATTATTTGAATGCAACTTTGTGAAAACCCTAAGGATTCAGATTTAAGGGGTCAATGGGAAACCATATTTCACTGAAAATAGGATGTTTTCAGCCAAATCAACAAGAAATACGTGAAAGCATGTAGTCATAGAAAGCTAAAGAAGCAACTGACACAGAGCTTGGTTGGGGACTTTCCATGAGAAAAAGAATTCAAGGTGTGACTAGGCCCTCAAGTTTTCAAAAGGATAGTGATTGGAATTAGGGTCATGACCTGTGTGTACAACATGAGTATGTCTTGTCTGCAAGGTAAACATTAATGCAAATCATTTCACAAGCCTTCGTTGCAGGCTAGGGGAAGAGGGAGGAGCTAAAATAGCCCTCTTCAAGTTGACAGAAATACACTTTTATAGGATTTACTGTTACGGAGTTAATTAGTAATTAGTAAATTTATAGTGGGGGAAAAATGCTCTGTAAGTCTCCAGTTTTTAGAGCATTAGTCTACATCTGATCACAGAAGACTGTGTCCTATTTCCAAGAACAAAGAGTTGGCAAGGGAGAGGTAAGGGTCATTGCCCTATGCACAAAGCCCGAGATTCAAGATGAGGCTCAAGTTTTCCACAGGGCACTTGAGTTCAATCCAAATCCAAGACACAGATTCAACCATAGAGCTAAATAAATTGTCAGCCTGGGGTTATCTGTGTCACTGTGGGCAATCAGGGGTCTAAGAACTATCCCAGGCTCACTGGAGACCAACTTGAGGGAAGTAAAATAAACTTAAAATTTTGATGGATCTGATTGGCCTCATACATAACTATCTCAAAACAGGATGGTACATAGCAGGCATGCAGTAATTATTTCCCCAAACAAAATTGAACCTGGCATTTGGAGATGCTGCAGTGGAGTCAGGTTTCTGCAATAAAGACCCTGACCAATGCGTATTACAATGTTATGCTAACAGTCTTAAGAGAACTTTTCTCTCCAAACTCTACACGCCTTTCTCAGTTTAGGCACAAGGTGTAGGGAACCCTGGTTTTCTTATGTGTAGTTTAGAACTGAAAACAACAACCAAAAAAAAAAAAAAAAGGGAAGTCCATAAGATTGAACTTATAGTTCAAGTTACAGTTGAGATGGAGATGAAAAAAGATGAGTCTTGTGAGTTCTCATTCTGCTTTCCAACCCAGAGGCCTTTCTCCTGAGGCTCCCTAAGCAGCAGGAACTTTGATACATAGATTCTAACAAATATCCTTGGCATTTTCTCTTGCCCCAGCACAAAGCCCCATTCTAAACAACCTGGTCCCAGGCTGGGTCCAGTTCACTCTCTGAATCTTTGTACCTGGTTTACTTCTCTCTCTTCTCCTATCCATTTTGAAGGATTCATTTCATCCTTCAAAACCAACTGAGTCCCAGATGACTCCCATAGTTCTGAAAGTATGAATCCTAACATTTAGTACACATTGTTCTTGAGTGCTTAACACCCTTTGTTCACAGGTTGTTTGGGAAGTGTATGTCCTTTGATTTCCACAGCCTAAAGGAAATTAATATTAATTGATTAAACTACTCTACAGCCCTTAATATTGTATAACATAACCTATGCATTTTACTTGCAATACTACAGCCTAGAGTGGGGTTACCAGTCTTGGGAGATGTGTAGGCTCAATGATACCTAGTAACAGTATGTATTCCTTGAGTAAAAATTATAAACAAAGAATATGATCTTAGATTGTTCATCTGAGTTACTAAGAGAGCTGAAATACATGATCTCTGAGTCCCTCCATATATGTGAATGTGTCTATCATAAGTAGGCCTATGCAACTACATTTTAAATACAATGCAAAGCTCAGCCTGGATAATTAGATAACTTTGGGAGGAGTTCTTATGTTGCTCAGTCAGTGACATAGAAGGCCTATGTGGGAAGGTGGAATCTAGACCAGGCTGACCTTGGGAGGCAGAGCAAGTAGTATGAAGAAACTCAAAGAGCAGGCATGGGAGAAGTTAGCACTGGGGAAGGAGAGGGCTAGGAATGTGGCAGGATCTGTCTCATGCCATTAGGAAGTTCATGTACCTACAGCAGGTAGCAGGTGCCTACACAGAGGTGGAGCTCATGGGTGGTATTCAAATTGTGGGATAATATGAGGAAAGAGGAAAATGGGGGGATCATTTAGTGAAACAGGAGAGACACGGAAATAAATCGTGAGCCCCAATTTTTTTTAGACTCTATGGTCAGAGCCAGACCTGCAGCAGTTCTGAACAGAAGCCGAGACTGAGGACTTAGTTTTGGGCTGCTTCCAAGTCCCTAGGGATCAGCCTAGACTGAGAAACTGATTAAGGCTGAACCTCTAGGGTTTTAGTGATCTCTGTTCTGAAGGTCACAAGGAGGCAGAGACAGAGAACCAAGAAGAGAGGTATAATCTATTACTTGCCTAGAAAAGCAGAATAGATTTGAATTTAGTACTTGTATGCTTCTTGGAAAATGAGTTAATATTTATACAAGGCAGACTTTGATGGAGCCACTGCTGATTACAGTAGAGATGGAATGTGCTTTGAGGGGAGTAGTCAGGTCAGATTATAACAAGAAATTATCATAAGATTTTTCCTAAATCACAGATTTACCTTCCAAGGCATATTTTATCAGTTGATTCTATCATAACCTAAATTTATCTTTATGTTTCATTTCTTTCTAAAACAAAAACAACAAAACTCTCACTTAGTTATTCAGTTGATTTCTTTTATAATCTTTATACTTTAAAAAAATGTTTCCTTTTTGCCATTTTCTATGGTAAAATGTGTTATTTTTCTGGATTAAAATATAGAGATAAAATAGTTTTTATTTCTAAAGCTCACAGAAAATGAAATCATGTGTTTTAAATCACTTCCATTCCATTTCCCATTCTTGTATTTTGTGCCAGAAACTATTTCCCCTTCTCATTTTTACTAAACTCTGAAACCTTTCTTAAAATTTCTATAGACAAAATGAACATACACTGCTAGGCAGGCATATTTATACATGAGTTATGTGCATCATTTTTTACCTCTCATACACCACATAAATATATGTACTTGTATTTCCTAATTTACATTGGGGCAAAGAACTCTCACCAGAGAAGGAAGAAGTGTGTGTGTGTGTGTGTGTGTGTGTGTGTGTGTGTGTGTGCATGTGTTGTCTGAGTAAAAGAATGAAGAGAGTTTTTACAAGAGCTTAAGGAATATAAAATGCATTGAGTTAAGAAAGACAGGGAATGGAGAGCACTGGACTGAAAAATTGAACCAGGCTAGTGAAGCATAATTGTTTGAGGGTGTTAAACCAAAAAAGACAGTGCATTGGCCCATAGAACTTCCCAGAAGAGCAGTTCTGTCCAAGAAGGGAGATGAGCTCTAGAACTCATCTGACAGGACCCCATTTCTTTAAAGACCAGGGATCAAAAAGAGAGCTGGCTTCTTTAGGGATAAGCAGGTTACATTTTTAAAAAGGATGTAGACATAGCTAACAAGCTAGAATTTGATAGACTCTGTGATATGTTGGTAGCCTTATTTTGCTGCCACATACTAGAAAAGATCTACTCTTGATCATTAAGATCTGGAAGTCTGGCTATTTTTGGCTTACTTTTTTAATCTTAGAAGAAATTCAAGTGGCACTTCTGATTAGCAAACTAGAAAGTGCTCATAGTAATCTTAAGTTCCTTGAGGGCAGGATGTTAGTTTACCAACCCTTACATACTCAATATCTATCACAATTCCTGGAATATAAAACATTTTAAAAATATTGGTTCTTTTTCTTGGAAAAAAAGAACAGTTACGAACAGGTAGAACCATAGGGATACTTATTTTCTTAAGACATTTCTCTGAGTCAACTACCACAAAACTTTTATTTTGTAGACATTCACAAGCTTATAAAACCTCCTCAGTGGATCAATTTTTTTCAGCTACCTGAGAAGGAAGGATGGAGTATTTTGAAATTTATTCATACTGGCACACCCAGAGAAAAGGCAAATCTACCTTCCTGTGAAATTAATGTTCCACAGGGACCAAACTAAAGATTTTGGTTTTGATTTCTGGTTTTGTATGTATTTTTGTTTGTTTTTAATAGTTGAAACAATCAACCATTATCATGAGCCTGGCATATTTTTCCACTTACATTCATAACAGAAGTTTAAGGTTCAAATAACAACTTTGCAACTGTCAGGAAATATCTAAAGATCTTTTTTTTCTGTGACAAATATGAGTTTTATATACATGTTACTATAGTGGGCAAGACCCATGTTGAACACTAGGACCAATTCTGAGCAATTAAGTCCAAATCTTCACAGGTGATGGCAGCTTTAACTTCCTTATATCAGGTACATTATTCACATAGATGATAGATAGATGATAGGTAGGTAGGTAGGCAGGTAGATAGATGATAGGACAAAGTATATTTTAAATAGCTCTTATTAGAGAGAGATTATCAAACAGGCTATTTAATTACTCTGAAATCATAATTGCTGTGAGGTATATACTTTGAGATCCTTACATCACAGCTCTGTATCCTTTTATAACGTCAAAACAGAGAAAAGGGGCAACAGAAAAATTATCTACTCCAATTTTTTGTATTTTACAAAATAATATTTGAAAACAACATCCACTTTGATGATCAGATTCTCTTACACAAAGAAAAGACCTTATAGGAATAGTTTCAATTTGGATATAGCCTTGGTTAAAAGAGAGTATCCATAGAGCACATGCCATCTATTTGCTCTCCCGAATCCCTGTTTTAAATGCTCAGAATCCTTAGGAAATAATTCAAAGTCAGAGTAGAAAGCAATTTTCCTCAGGAATTTAGTACCATCAATTTTCCTTCACTCTTTGTATAATCTCTATTATACTATGGTCCCAAATTGCCATGTTTTATGTTATACTCTCTCATATATGTCTTATTAAATCCTTTCAGAAATAGCCCATAAGCAACACGAAAGCAAACACTGTGATCTAATCTTCTAATGTAGCACCTAGTACAAAGAGGGGCTCTGAATAAATTTTAAAAAGATAATATATATCAAATGAAATCTGTAGCCAGGTCTCTCACACTGTGATAAAAGTCCCTTCTGCTCAAACTTGTTGAGTGCGGTAGATGTTTTACATGAATCTCTGTGGAGGAGTCCTGGAAAAAGGGCATGGAATGAAAGGGGCAGATTTGCATTTTGAATATTTATTTATTTGTTTGGAGAAATCTCCCTCCTTTTTTTTTTTTTTTTCATCCCACAAAGGTTGTCAGAGGACCGGTGACTACATGGATGCAGGGGATAAAGTAGGTCTTTATTTGGAAGTGTGTTTAGGTTTTATCCTACTAAGAAATTTGATTACCTGTACAGCATTGAACACTTGAACCCCTGTGTGGACAGGTCAGTTATGAGCCTGAGAGAGGTCAGGTGCAGGCTGCCCTAGGCTTGCCACCACAGCAGCAGAAGTCTTTGTTAAAGATGAGGCTTGCTCACCTACCTACCTTCCTTCCTTCCTTCCTTCCTTCCTTCCTTCCTTCCTTCCTTCCTTCCTTCCTTCCTTCCTTCCTTCCTTCCTTCTTTCCTTCCTCCCTCCCTCCCTTCTTTCTCTTCTTTCTTTTTTCTTTTCTTTTGAGGCTATTTCTAAGTCTGTTTTTATCAATCTCTTATAACACATAAATCCTAGGTATCAACAGTCTATGATTCGCAAATAACTTTTTTTTTTAATGTAGTTCTTAATGGCTCTCTTGCTGGATATTGCTCCCCCACCCCACCACCAAAGAGTCCCTGAGCTGTTTCTAGGAAACATCCCCATGGTGCCATCTCATGCGTATTTGGGATCAGGACTTTCTGGTTCTCCCGCCTCTAGTCCCCTTACCACCTCAGCTGCATCCTATTTTGAGGTGGTACCTCTGCAAATTCCTCAAAGAGCAACTGGCTTTACTGAAGCCTTGAAGACAAAAAAAAAAAATGTGGTAAATGAGGTCACTTAAAACTGCTATTAGATGTGGCTATTCATAGAATCTAAAGCAATATCATAGTGCCTACCAGGCAAGCTCCTTGATCCACCCCTGAAGTGCTTCCACGTGGCAAGGGGCACTCATCCCTACTGCCATGAACACTGCCAACAAGGTATTGCCTGAGTTAACAGAACCAATCAACACCTGGACCCGGAGGGACACTAAAGAAGACTTTGTTTCCCAAAGCCAGGCCCACCTCATCAAGCCTTTCCTAGGACAATTTTCTACGGGAAAATCCTTACAGATGAAAATTCAGTTCCCACATGCATGAGCTTGCTGTGAGGTATATACCCCATGACCTTGACAAAAAAGCCTCCACAGTAGACAAGTACATTGCCTTCTCATCAGGTTTATTCCATCTGGAATAAACACCAATGTTTACACTTAAGTTGTGTGGTGCCAAATTTAATCTAATTCCTACTACTGTCTCTTTTCAAGTGTAATACGAAGAGAAGTTAAGGTTGAATCAAGTTTACCTTTCCCAAGATCTCATCATTAAATGTTTCCTATATCTAACAACCAAGAATGAACCACAGCATATAGGCATAGACAGAGCACTTACAGATTAAGAATGGAAAAACTCTTCTCTTAGGAGCATAAACTTCACCGAGTAGAAAGAACACTTACTCAGTCTAAATCATCTGCTTGGGGTAAAGCCACAGAACTCGTGGCTTAGCCAGGAACACAGGAAAATTGCCCTTAGAAATGCTTCACTAAATGTCCATTGAAGTAATTTTTCCAAAAGAAAAATAAACTCTAGTCTATACCCTAAGAGAAAAAAAAAAAAGCTTATTACTTCAAAATGATAGTTTTTGAATTTCAAGAATGTTAAGACCAAGACTTTTTAAGGCTTTCTTTCTATCTATCTATCTCCTAACACTGTTGCAATATCATGAATATATGAAAGTTAATTTTAATTTTAATTTACCTCAGACCTCCCCCCGCTACCTTCATTCTTAGGCTGTTTTAGTTTAAGATTTTCCTAAAACTAACAGGCATTTCTTGTGCAACATGAAGAAAATATGCAGTCAATTAATTATAAGGGGTACACATAAAAACATGTAACACAGGGAGCTGGAAGATAATAAAACATGGGCAAGACAATAAGATAAAGTTGGCTTTCAGTTCTTGCTCTACCTTTTACTAACTTATGGTCTTCAGAATGTTATTTCATCTCCCTGAGTTGTATGTAAAATGCAGATAATAGAAAATTACCTCATAAAATTTTAGGGAGGAATATATGAGGTGATTCATGCCTCGCTCCATACAAATCTATTCCTTTTTTTTATTATTAATGATTTCATGTTAAATTCTAATTTTCTAAACCATAAGAACTCCATTCATGATGCTACCTTCATATTTCCATAGAATTTCTGTCACAATCCATTTTTGCACTAAATTAATTGGAAGCTAATCTTTTGGGTTATACAATCACCAGCAGTTAGATAAGTACAGGAGATGAAAGACATTGCACAGATGCCGAGGCTGCCTCTCAGCAGGATTGGGAAAACACTTCTCTGATTTGATGAGAATATACTTATGATACAAAAAAATCATGAAATAGAGAGTGATACAGAGCAAAAGGTCCTGGTTCTTCACAGTGGCCTCATACATACCATAAAGAAATGGTGAGCTACAGGCCCCAAAATAAATCAGACTGAAAGCTTTTTGAGCTGGTCTCTCACTTGAGTATCTAAAAGACTCAACACCACTAGGTGAGCAATGCATGTTTGCTAGATTTGATCAGGATGCTTGGGGTTTGGGTTTGTGATCAGTAAATTTGCACCTGCTTCTCTCTGGTTGTCTATGCTAAATTTAAAAAAATGATGGTACTTCTTAAGGAGAACAGGTATATTTTAAGTGATTACTCTGGCATACAGTACTTTATTACTATCCATGCCCAAGGGAAATAAAATGTGGAAAAGAAGCTTGATTGAGGAGCTTATCCTGTGGTTGAGAATAACAATTCATGACAAATTTTAAAATAGAATCTTATGCCAACTTTATCAGGGCCAATCCTTATTCGAACTATTATCTTTAAAAAGAGTGAAAGAGCTCATATATATATGACCTTGTCAATCCTGAGTTTAACTACAACTCATTTTTAGGGTCTGAAGTTTACTCACTCCAGCAGGGATATAGCTTCCAGGACCTGGGGATGGTGTAGGCACTTTTTTGAACATTAAACAAATCTTCCAAAAGCACATTTTGTTGAATTACATTTGATTGAATCAGACACGCATGAACTGATTTTACTTGAAATAACAGTATTGAAAATCATGAGGCTAAAGAGTTTAACGATGGGTCAGAGTTTAACAATGTCACAAACCACAGCTTTTAAATATTAGAGTAGGTGGACTCTGTATTAAATATAAGGACATTCTAGAAGTCCTTTGCCCTAAGTTAAGCTCTAAATCAATAGTCAGCAAACTTTTCATAAAGGGCCAAGTAGTAAATATTTTAAACTTTGTGACCACATAGTTCATGGGAACTACTCAACTCTGCTGTCGTAGAACAAAGCCCTAGACAGTACCTAGATGAATGACTATAGCTGTGTTCCAATAAAACTTTATTTACAAAACAGGGTATAGGCTGGATCTAGCCCACAAGCAGTAGTTTGAGGACTCCTGTTCTAGATAAAGAGGACACAGATGCCTAATCAGAACTAGAAGTGTCCCCTAGCAGGGCAGATCTCTAACATTAGTGCCAACTCTCACTCATGGCTGAGCTCCAGGGTATCTCGGACTGACTCAAAAGCAGATTAAATTATCCTGGAAAAATGTTTTGTCCTTTGTTTCCTTCCTCTCACCCTTTGTTTTTATTTTATTATATAAGTAACAAATGCTAAGTCTAGAAAAATCAGAAAGTACAGTTGAACAAAAAGAAAATATAACATTCTTAATCTCATTCATCAGAAAAAAAAAGTATTTTATATCATTTCACATACTTACTATGTAATATGTATTTGTAAATACATGATTTTAATTGTAAATTGAATTATGCTATGTATATGTATGCATAGACATACATATGAATGCATATATGAGAGAGAGAGAGGGGGCAGGCAGTCTGTGGTAACCTATTTGGTAGACAGACAATGAGTTTTGTTAGCATCTAAGAACCTTTACTTGAGCAATCATGTGACAGTGGATTTTCCTATATATTCTACTATTGTCAAATATAAGCAAAAGACTGTGGCCTATATTTATTATATTGAAATATACAGATAGAAAAATTAATATTCCTCCTTGTGATCTTAAATCCTAATTTTAATTGAAAGCAACTTAGAGTCTTCATGGTATATTATATTTTTTGGTCATTTTCAAGTACACGAGTAATTTTTTTTTAAGAGTATTACAGATTTTCCTTCTACCAAATCATTTCTGGGTATTAGAGTTGTACTTTTGAAAGCAAAGACTAGTTGTTAATTCTTTTTCAAAATGTCCCCAAATTTGGGAGCAGGTGCAAGGTTCCTTTTGAAAATCTTAACGTTATTGGCTGTTTGGTACAAATCTAAATCTTGACCTTTTCTTTTTAATACCTTTTTTTTTTTTTTTTTGAGGAAGAGGCGATCCAATTTTGGAATTTGCCTAGTAGAAGGACTTTTTAAATCTACTCTCAGAATCTAAATAGAGAGCACATCCTTAATGATATCCGCTTAAAAATCAAGAGAGATGCCTCAGCCAGAAGGATATGGGCCAAAAAAAGCCTCTAGCGGCCTCCTTCATTTAATCACAGTCAGCTTTCCTTCTAGAGCTTCCAAACTGACAGTGGGGCAACTTTTATTTTTTATTTTACACTTGGAACAAGCAGGTGTTTCTTTCATGAGGCCCGTATGTTTCTTCACAAGCTTTATCCAAAGCACCTCCAGTATAGCCTATGGTATGTGGCACATAGCCAATTTCTCACAGGATTTTTTTTTATTCCAAGGAGACTATGTGGAAAATGAATGTATCCATGTGTATGCACATGTGTTTGTGTGTAAGTGTGTGTGTTGCAGAGACAGAGCAAGAGAACAGCAGCATTCTCTTTAGGTTGGTGGAGCATCATTCATGATGCCAACAAACCACAGTGAAGATGAGCTGTCATCTTAGGTCCAAACTGACCCCATGCCAAACTCCTGCATGTGACATATTTCCCAGCAGGCTGCAACATGGCTGTGGCAGACCCTGAGAGCAGCTGTCTCTGCCTGGCAAACAGGCAGTAGTCCAACCAGGTGGTTTTCTCAAGTTAAAAATAACAGTAATTACAAAGAAAAGTACCACTCAAGGTTGACTGATGCTTGTTCAATCAGGATCATCAAGAAGAACCCAAAGGGGAGGAGCAGGGTGAAGAGGGAAAAGTCTGTGGAGGTAAAAAAACGGAGAGGCTTCTGCTGTAACAGAGGGGAAATAGAAAATACCTGGAAGCCCAAGTAAAACTGGCTAAGACATGTGCTGGAATCAAATTTCTATGAAAGCATAGCTTTGTGAGCATAGTTAAAGTGCAGGTTGCTTGGGAGAAAGGATATTGGTGAAAGGAAAATTTGCACTTTGGAACAAGTGATTGCTCTATTAGTTCTTATAGAGATATTAAATAATCTGAAGCAAAAGATATATATACTATTTACTCTTATAAGATTAAAAATGAACCTACCATCTCTACTCATCCTATAATTATCTTTTTTCTATGTTAGTATGGAATCGAAAGCATGAACTCCTTTATTGTATTGGCAGGAATGCAAGAATATGTTAACATCTAAATACACTACTGCAAAAATTCTTAAAGTTGAATAATTAGTACATATAAATTTGAGACACACCAGCAAAATAGAAATTGTGACAATTTGTAAGAGTATCTAATCTATTATTTTTCATTTGATTTTCTATCATTCCCAATATGATGCCTTCTAGTGAGTTTTCTCCAAAAAGTGTGGTTTGTGGACTGAGAGCATTGGTATCAGTCTGTTAGAATTGCAAAAGCTCTAACCCCACTCTATACCTACAGACTTAGAATCTAAATTTTAACAAGAAATTCAGGTGACTAGTACACATGTTAGAATTTGAGAAACTGCTATGGTTCCTTCAGGAAAACTGAAGTTTTGTAGTGAGTTACATCTGTTATTTACTTCAGGAAATATTAATTGTGATACTTACCAAGGTCTGTTGAGTAATCAAACCATCAGTCACTATCTCAATGCACACGGAAATTCTGAAGAAAAGATTAAAAACTTTCTAAGGGTTTTTGGCCAAAATGGACAACACTCAAAAATTATAAGAATAATAAAAGCAAAACAATGCATATTTACACATTTGGAACCATCCTAGTTTACCTGTGTTTGCTTTAATCACATTAAACACAGCTCTGTTACACTAGGACATTTTCTTTGAGGAAATGAGGCATTGTGAAGTATCTGATTAAAAGTATTGATTAGCTATCATAAAGTCAGTTCAGAATGACATTCGGTGACAATTAAATTGGAGCCATATGTCCCAAATAAAATTGAATTAGCTAATCTTAAACTTCGTCTATTCAATAGACTATTTGATAACTTGACTTAGTTCATTAGGAAAAAATGATAACTTAAATATTGCCTATTAGATAAAATTGAAAATAAAAAGGTATAGTAATCTTTCTAGATGGCAATAGTCTCTTCAAAGAATGGTGAAAAATGACTCAAACTTTAGCTTTCTGATAAGTGAACAACATGGGATTATAGGCAGCCTCATGACTCTGGGTGAGGAAGTTACCAGAGCAGCAGACAATGAAGCATGATGCATGGAAGAACTCAGTGGTGGGAGGGGCAGCATAATCTCTGCCTAGGTAATCTGAGACTGCATCCGGCTATTGACCTATTCTCTGAACTTCACCTAACTCAATGGAAATCCTGTACATGAAACAATGACAGGATGTCTCTGGAAAAATTACAGAAAGTCAGGGTTCAAAACACATTGTTCATAAACTTATGGAATCTTTGCATGCTGCCCAACAAGTTAAAAAATATTTCAAAAATATCTAAGGAAATTCCTTACTTATCAAATTCAATAGATTTTTGCTTTAGAAGAAAAAAGTAGACTTAGCTTCTTTGTAGATAATAGTTTTTAAACCTAAACATTCTTAGGAAAAACTTTGAGAAGCTAATGCAATGGTTCTCAAAGTTTAATGTGTGTCAGAATCATCTGAAAGGAAAACACAAGATTTCTGGATCCTACCCAAGATTCAGTAAATCAGAAGTAAGGCCCAGAATTTATATTTCTAATATGCTCCTGATGGTGGTGATGCTGCTGGTCCAGGGACCACATTTTAAAAGCTACTAAATTGAAGTAAGATATGTCACAACTTATTTTAATAACTAATTTCATATTCATTTATTCTACAAACATCATTATACATTTTCTGTGTGCTCAGGACAATGCTCATTGCTAGAGATGTGAGATGGAATAAGTCAGCCTAGCTCTCCAAGAGGTCATGATCTAATGGGATCACCAGTCTCCTGAAGAATTAAATGATAGGCAGAAACACTGCCCCCATCCTCAGAACTGGAGGAGACTGATGTCCTCATTCCCTGTGTCTCCCCTTTTTTTCAGATCTCAGGAAGTCTCTGAACAGTACAGAGAGTAGACAAGCAATATTTCCTTTCTTTCCCATCCAAACTGATGACCTCAAAATAATAAAGATTTAGTTGTGAGAGGGAAGTATGTAGGTGAAGAAACAAACACATTTTTATTCGTGTTTAATTATGTCTAGAACATTGAGTGTGATTGCTTCACACAGCACTATTTGGAAGCAAATCGATTTTTGAAAATCTACTAAGCTTTTGAGGTAATTATACTACTGAAGATACATGCCTTTGACTGTTCAAGCCTTAAAACAGACTTCAGGTCTTAAAACTTACATCAGCAGCAAGAGGCATGAGGGTACTTAGTCACTGAAGAGGGCACAATTCCAAGTGCTCACTTCAAATATGGGCATGGAGTGCAGGTCAGGATCCAGTCTAGGAATTATCCCTGTGTCCATAATAGGGGGCCTTTCCAATGCCTTCCCAGCAAGATTTTATCATTGCTATAGATAAGCATCCATTGTATATCTCCCATTGTCATTCAGTGGCTCTTCTCCTAGCTCATATTCTGCATACTGGTTGAGCATGTATGTTGAGGTGAGAGGATGAGGGGAGGTTTTGATTATTTGCTTTTTAAAGTTGCCAGATCAAATGAAGCCATATATATTCTTGATGGAGTATTGAGCATATCATTCAGAAATCCCGGACTTTGATTAGCTCTAGTAACTGGATGAACTTTGAATTGTTTCTCTTGAGGTGGTATGTTTGGTACAAAAGGTATGCCTGGATATTGCAAAGTTGAGAAGAGATCATTCATGGCAAGGATTTGTGCTACCCATCCATACTGTAGAAGTATGATTAGGAGATATCCCCCAAGCTCCTCTTATGTCTAGGTGAACCACTTGAATAGTTACTATCAATTAAATGTAAGAAATTGCATTGTTACAATGGTTATAAGTAATGTGTATTCCTTCCTGGCTTTGATGGTTAAGTTTCAATATGCCCTCTTCAGCTCCTTTTCCCCATCCACCAGCTAGATGTTGATGTCCAGGGTGACTATGAGTGTACTGACGATGGAAGAGAGAAAAAATGAAGGAGACTGGACCCTACTTGGAAGATAGTCACTAGACTACATCCACACTAAATTGTTGCATGAGTGAAAAATACACTTTATTTTCTAGATGAAGTCACTGAGATTTGAAAGTTTATCTGTTAGAGTTACTTTAATGTTTAATGTAGATATTTGTTAATTGTTTATTTTTCCTTTAAGCATGAGTGGGGGCTTAGAAGAAAGAGCAGATTAATATTAAATAAAATAAAAACACTACATTTTTCTCTAGGTATCTGAATTGCAGAATGGATTAAATTTTTAGACTTTATCATATAAATTATACCCCATAATAATACTAAAAGGCAGCTATTATGAGCTCCATTGTACAAAGAAGAAACAGATACTTAGAGAGATTATGTAATGGGCTTACGTCGTAGGTGGCAGAATCAAAATTCCTACCCTGGTCACTCTAACTCCAGAACCAATACTCTTTCTCCTCTTCTACTCCACCTCCCTGTCAATATTACTGATATGAGCAATCTCTGTGAAGTTTGCTTCCTATGGAGGATAAACTACTTTTCACTTAGCAGATTTTTATATTTTTATCACCTCTTTTAAGAAAAGGAGACTTTTACTGATAATCTTTGAAAAGAAAAATTCACCTAGAAGAGAAGGAGAGAGTTGGGACTGGAGCACAGATATCAGACCCTCACCAAGGCCACGCCATTCCTAAAAGCCAAAAGGGAGTATCTGGCACCCACCAACCCAACCCTACAACAAGATACCCTCTGGCTGAAGTTCACTGTATGTCACTGAATACAGGACTGGAAAGGAAAAAATTGATCTGAAAGATAAACTGGTTAACCATGACCAAACATTTGAGAATCACAACTATTTATTCCATAGAAAAATGTTGCATTCAAGTGTAGCTAGTCATCAAAGACTTCCATTTGGAGTAATATGCTTAACTTCTTTTATTAATATGCTAATATGCTAATATTTCATATGGACCCAGTGCTGTTGTCCTTAATTCATTCCTAGTGTAGCATGGAATTAATTGTTAAGAAATTATGATGCATGCTGAACATGATTTCTATTTTACATTAACCATAGATTTTCACTGGTTTTATTTATCTAATTAAAATAATTTTATTTTATGTCATTTTATTTAAATATTTAAAGTATTCTAAAGTTCTCCTAAAAAATAATAATAAGTATTGTGTCTACTTTAATATGCAGTTATCTAGAATATAAAATGTTAGATTTTTTATGGAGTTGAGTATGGCCTTCATATTAAAAAATTGTAGGCTTCCTGAGAAGCTAACAATGAGAAGCTATAAACTTGTAATAAACCTGTCTCAAAAACCTCCTACATGTGACCAAGTAGAAAATTAGTCCCTGCATGCCCTGTGTGATGTGTGACTCATGGGAGAATAAAGGGACAGACACTGACCTCCTAAAGTGAAGACATATACTTAAGGAAAGATGGTTTTAGTTCTTAGGTCAGAGATTCAAACGTTTTTTAGTTGACACTTTCTTGGCATACATTTTCAATTTTAAAATATTTACATTTAAAGCATTGCTGTCTGAAAAGAACTGAATGTTTGTGCCCTCCCTGCCACTAAATTTATTCCCCGTGTGATAGTATTTGGAAGTGAGCTTTTGAGAGTCCAATAGATTTATGAGGGTAGAGCCCTCATGAATGGGATTCATGCCCTTATAAGAAGAGTCCAGAGAGCTAGCTAGCTATCTGTCTACCTTGTGGGGGTACAATGAGAAAGTGACAGTTTGCAAGTCAGTAAGAAGCTCTCACCAAAACCCAACTGTGCTGGCACCCTGATCTCAGACTTCCAGGGTCCAAAACTGTGAGAAATAAATTTCTGTTGTGCGTAAGCCACCCATTCAATGGTACTTTGTTATAGCAACCTAAACATGCCAAGACATTGCCCTTATTCCCAATATATGCAATCGTGCCCATAATCTTAGTTGAGGTATAGAAATTATTGCACAGGCAGGATCAAAATATGTTATGTACATAGCTCTCATTTGTCTGGGCCCAGGTGAAGATCGATTAAGCAACCTAAAGGTAGACTTGTGAGTAATATTCCTCTTTGGTGCCTCTGAATGACTTCCTTCACTCTTTAGGTCCTTAATGGCATTGTATGCCCTACATTCTGATATCTGGGGTTTGGGTCTCTCCCTTGTGAATGGATCTTTCTAATTCTCATGACCAGAACACAACCTTCCATCCATAGACTTGCTTCACCAAAGGACTCAGACTCCATAGTCAATGGAGCCAGTATCCTATGATTTTAGATGTTGTTCAAGAGTTAACTTATATCCTAGTTTCTTGCCAAGAACCGGGTCTTGTCCTTAGAACACCAAGTGTCTGCTTTGCTTTCTAACTAATATTACCTTGACTATGTTAATTATAATTGTAAATTCATATACTACTCTTCTCTTTTGCTATAATTCATCATTTCTAATGCCTTTAAAATTTTTTCAACATCTGTCTTTTATCACTTTTTTACATGTGTCTTGAATAATCAATGGGATCTTTAGGCCCTCTGGCAATTGTGACATAATTATCATTACTTGATCTTGGTCGTTATCCCTGGTGTCATGACCAGATCACTGCAATCCCTTGATATTTCAGTCAGCAAACCAGTTAGCACCATTCATAAATGAGGTATGAGTTGTAACCATTATCCATTTCCTTTAGTTGAAACTTCCTGGTCAGCTTATGAAAGCACTGGCATTGACATTTGTAGAAAGAGCGCAGCAGGTTAAAAGGAATGCCACAGATGAGAGTGGCGTGGCTGACATGGTTCATCACCAATACCCTTCACCACAGAGCGGTGGTTCTCATCGGCAGGGCTTGTTAAACACATACCCTTGGACTCTAATCCAGGGTTTCTCCTTCAGCAGGTCTGACGTTGGGCTCAAGAATGTGTATTTTTAACAAGTTTCCAGATGCTTCTACTAGTCCAGAGATCACACATTAAGAACCAGTGTCCTAGAGAATGATTAAAAATAAAAATGTTTCTCTATCTGCTGGCTCTGAAGGCAGCTTGGCATTGAGTCAGCATCCACATTCATTTCTCTGGAACTCTCAAGCAAGGTTTTCTATTTCTCAGGCCATAAGTTGTCTCTCTCCTCCTCTATGAGTTTCCTTCCTTTTCTTCCCCAGCTTGTAGCCATTTCCTCAATCTCTCCTTGCAGAAACACTGGATCTGCAGACACCCTTCAGATCCTTATTGGTTCTTGCCCCTTTTTGTTTCTCTTTCCACAGTGGTTATTGACAATTATTAGTATGAACAGGCTGCAAAAGAGAGGGGCATCTGGAGCAGTGGCTGAATAGGCCTTTGGGATTCATTTGAGAGAGTTCAGTGAACTGGTGAGAGGATTTAGTGGGAAAGACTACAACACAAAATGATATTTCATATTTTTATACAGCTGCATGTCCTTCCCTGGTTGATCTTAATTTTTATCTTGGGGTTTCCTCTCCTGAAACTGAGGAATGAGGAACACTGTCCCAAATCTTTTTCTTCCAAATAATTAATTCTCACATGCTCCAAAAGTGAAGCAATAAATATTCCTCTAGCATGTAACAAGAATAAATTTTACTTTTACAAATCAGATGTTTATAAACAAGGGCTTTGCTTTGTTTTGTGCCTGACATGCTTCCCTTGACTCTTGAGCTCCCCATCTGCTTAGAGCAAGCTAGTCATGCTCTCCCATTTTAGTAAACTCAGTATCATCCAAAAATATTTTAGTTTAGATGAGGCATTACAATTGTGTACTGTTCAATGCAAAACTGCTTCCTCTAGGTTGCATGGTGCTCTTGCAACCACACAGATGCTCACACCTATAGGAAGAAGATTTTGGAGGAAGGGCAAGGCCAAAACCCAGCAGTGTCCTAGGGCTCTGTCAATACTCAAATTCTAAGGCTTTGATGATTGTCAAACCCTTAGTGTGGATACAGCCCACTACTGGCTCTCTCATGAGGCACAATGGATACTCTTAAAACCTTCAGCTGAGTCTCCTCAGTAACTAATTGGAGATTGTAGCCCTGATAAGGCATATTAGGCTTTTCCACCACACCAGTTCTCCCCACCAGCCAACCAGTGAGTTTTCTACCCTTCAGAGCTCCATTAATTAGATGTCCTCAACTACCTGGGCAGGTTTTTGGTTGACAACAAGTAAATTTATTCTTCCAGCTAACACCTACTCGTGCTCTATGTCCATAAGAAGCTTGGAATTTTCACCTGGCACACATGGAATAGTCCACTGAGCTTTGTCATTCTACTTTTTTTCCCGTCGTCCTTCCCTATTGCCCAACACTTCTAGCTGGATCTAGAGTTCTGCTAAATAGCAAATACCAGGAGAGAAGCAGCAATATATTAATAATTACCCCCAAGTTTGGGAGGACATCTATACACTGTCGCCATTATCAAGATTTACCCAGGGGGAGGCCATGCACATCATTCTTCAGCTCCTTCCTTTTCTGACTCTCATTTCCTCTAGCTTCTCAGACATGTGTACATAGACCACAGAGTGGAGACTGGGGATAGTGGGAGTGATGGAGTCAGAGAATTAACATCATTTATTTGTTCTCTCTGCCTGAGGACCTGAAGTAGGGTGTCCAGCTATCAGGAATATGTGCTTCATTGAAATTTAGGAGTTAAATAATGAACATATATTTGTCCTCCTCTGCATTTTCTCTACATATGCGTGGGAGGAGCCTGCAGGTAGCCTCATGAATTAATAGTTCAGACATTCATTTATACTTCATATCATTTCGTTACATACTTAATTTTCTACAGAGCAGGAGTCTGCAGGAAACACACCATGCTCCTCAACCAAAGGTTTGACCAAATTTACAAACTAAATAGTTGAGAGCCTGCCTTTGAGCCAAAGAAAAGTAATAAAGAGGATTTATTAGACCATTGTTTATTGAGTATCCCCAAATCCTAGACATCTGTGAAGTACCAATTAGATAATAAATATATGGATGCATGTGGTAAAAGGGTTGAGGTGGGGCAGAGGGTCAATAATTATTTCTTGGAGGAATCTCCAAGTCAAAATGTAAAGACTAGCTGGTCAGCATGACAAGGGCCACACAGAGTGATACCGTTGTAGGACTCAAAATATCCTACATAATTGTCCCACTTTAATCATTGTGATAATAAGAACTTGTGGTGCTTATTTGCGTTTTAGTTTATCTCTATATAAACTACAAGCACCTTGAAGACAAAGTCTGTGCTTTGTTTATTGCTAAAGCCTCAAACCTACCCTGGCACACATTAGGGACATTATAAGAATGAGTAATTTGTTGGAGCCCTATTATTATTAATAGAATGCTAAGTAACATTCCAAAAGTTATTAAACCTTGAGAATTATTTGACATAAACAAAATGCAATTATTTTTAACTACTGGTATAAAAATTGAACTCTTATATCAACCATTTACAGTTGAAATTAAAATGTAATCTCTCATAATATTAGAAGAAAATTAATGGTTTTGCATTAATGTGCTTCCTGGTTTATTACTTAATAAATTATTGTTAGTAACAAGAAATATTTTAGAAGATTTTAACTGTTATGCATATTGATGTCATGTAAAATTATTTTGTCATTTTTTAAATAAGTGACAAATGAAAAATATTTTAAAGAATTATAAAAATGGAAAAAGCTGGCTCTGGTGACCTGATGTTTTTATGTTTATGTCATATATATCACAAATAAATCATGGCTGTTGTATTGTTATATATTGTTAAATTGTATGAAGATTTAATTTAAGGCCAATGTTGGTAACATTGCAGATACATGAACCACATTCTTTGCATGGATGGTTTTATAGCAGAGACTCCTAGTGGTTAGTAAGTTAAAACTCTGTTAGAATTTCCAGTATAAAGTTTCAAAGATGGCTGTTTCTCTGGATTGTAATTTAGCAGTAAATCCTTAGAACTATTTTATTAATTTTAAAAGTTATTTTACTCTGGTTAAAAGATGCAAAGTTACAAAAGTCGATGTCGCTCTATTTTCTATCATTATTAAAACATGTCTTTTACAACACTAGATATTAAAATACAAGTAAAAAAATTCTGAAGTCTAACCTGGATTAAGTCCTAACCCACAATTTAACCCCTCTGGGTCACTCTTCCTTCCTTGTCAGTGAAATAAAGAGTTTGGAGGGGGAGATGCCTAAAATCTACATATCTTTATCTCTATCTATCTATCTATCTATCTATCTATCTATCTATCTATCTATCTATCTATCATCTACCTACCTACCTACCTACCTACCTTACATATCCATCTACCTATTTATCATTTATCTAATCTATCTACCCACCATGATCTATCAGTTACACTGTATCACCAGTCATCTCTACTTAATGTTTTTGTACTAATAATAACAGACTAAACACAGAACTAAAAAGAACTCTTCACATTCCATTTCCCCACCAAAGTGCTACCTTTTAAAAAACTTTATTGTGAACCATAAAAATCCATTTTCTTCTTTAAGATTACCTGGAAGACCATACTGGAACAGCTCATGTATTGTTTAAGAATCCATATACAAATGCATTTTAAAAAGCATTTAAATTGTCAAAATATATAACTTTGTAAATTAGATACATTAGAGTTGTAATATATACATCATAAATAAAAATTAATGTCTATAATACACAAGGATATTATACTGTTATACTTCACTGCAATTTAGATCTTGAAAAATTAATTTGTATAATAGACTATGACCACTTAAAAAATGGCAATGATGCCTAACCCAAAGTACTTTATCATAAAAGCAGACACATTCACATGGGAGCTAATTTTCTATTTGGCTTCTTTCTGTAAATCAATATCTAAGGAAGCTTAATTTTCTTAAGCTTAAAACAGAATGAATTGCTTTGGGGAATGAAATTTCACATCTGACCAATGTTCACTGGCTACAAGACAGAAAAATCTTTATTGTTTATTACAACATCCAAAGACCATACTAAGGGCTCAATTGCAAGCAGTTCTGTGTTAAATACTATATGACAGGACTTGGACTTAAAAAAAAAAACATATTTCATAATATGACCAGGACATACATTTAGCATATATTATATATGTATCTATATATCTATATCATTTATCTATCTATCTATCTATCTATCTATCTATCTATCTATCTATCTATCTATCCAACACACACATATATACATGTACAATATATATAGTAATTGAAGAGGTAATTGCACTTCATAAATAGTAAAATTTTTAAGTTTGACTGAATAGGGAAGCGATTATAAATCTCTCAGTCTGTTGTAGTTTAAGACTTAAAAAAATTTTTTTTGACAACTGTGGGGCAAGAGAACTTTATCACTGTTGTCTGACAGTCCCTTTTCTATTGGATAACAGTTTTAATTTGTTGCCAACAGAATAAACCTTGTTTTGTTTTTTTAATGTTTTTTTTTCAGGAGTGATATTCAATTAAAAACCTTTGCAGCTCTCCTCTACAACTCATTAGTTTGTCAAATGTATGCCAATATGTTCTGACTGATTTTTTTCAAAGACAATGACTACACTAACTGAATTTTTTTTAATACATGCAATATCATGCTTGCATTTTATACCGTTAGACAGGGATTCATTACAGACACACCCTACGTGTTCTACTTTCCTGCCTAACCCTGTCTGTTGAACTTGTGCAAAGTCTTTTTTCTTAGGTGTATTACTTAGTAGATTACAAAGTCACTCTAGGTCTACCTTTGTCTTCTTAAATGCTGAGCACTCTCATGGCAGGTGGGGCATTCTTTGCAAAATTGCCTACCTATGAACATTCACTCATACAGCTACTGGTTAAAACAAGGAAGCAGCTGAGCACAGAACTAAGCGTGTTGAATATCATTTTCTTGATGCCCCTCCAATTTGACATTAACTGACTCATAGACATTTTATAGGGTAGGACCCTAAAACTAGTTATGTTGGTATTGTCGTAACAAATAATGGTATTGTCTCTATTTTGATATAGATACCTATACCATGTGAGACTAAATAGAAATTTTTACAGTTGTGGAGACAGATTATGTCTCTGATTTTCCATAAATTCCTGTCATAAGAGCAATTTTTTTCCTAACTGGCAAAAAGAGTTTTTAATAAGAAAATTACATAACTTCAGTAGGATGGGGGCTGTTACTGATTTTCACTCCATGGCAAGCCATCTTCACCTATGCCTCTTCTTGCCTTTCTCCTAAGGGAAGATGAGCTGCTCATCTTACACTTTCCCCATGATATTCACTGGGCTAGATTTTTCTAGGAGATTATTCAACCTAAAGGACAGAAACCCAGCCCTCACCCTCCTCCCTGATGCTCCCAGTGTTCACAGGGAACAGACCTAATCACATCTGCCTGCTCAAGGCAACTCCAGCTAGTCTTGTTTCCTCTCTTTTTCCTCCCCAACCTTCACCTTCAGTCTTCAAAGGTCTACCTTCAAAAGAGGCCAGCACAGCCATCTTTTCCTGTCTGAGCCTCCAGGCACACTTGTGATTGCTGGTCCTAAGATTTATATGAAAAGGGGAAATGGGCAGCTTCCCTTTGAACTCAAGTTAAAATTATGTGCCCCAGGATACATTTACACAAATAGGTCCCATGTTGTGATTCCAATTTTTCTATTTTTTCTTCAGTGTATAGAATCCTAGAGGCTTTTCATGGGGAAAAAAAGGTCAAGGCAGATTATAAACACTTCAGGGTGTCTAATTGAGAATCATAAAATAAACTTTAATGTTTAGCACTGACTCCACAAAAAGGGGCTGAGTGGATATTGTCATTGGGAAACAATCATCAGATAAGGAGATGACATGAGAAGTTTTATTTAATATAATCCATTCAGCTCATTTAGCAAAAAAATATATATATTTATTTTGTAATTAAATTGACTTTTTTAAAGAGCTTAAAGTGTTCAGTAGCTGAGTAAACAAGGATCTAGTTCTATTAAGTATAAAAATTTCTTTTTCTGGGAGAAGTTTTTGTGGTGGTGGTTGTTTATTCTGGGAAGAATTTTAGACTTTGAGGTTTTTTGTTTTTTGTTTCTGTTTTCCATAACGCTCATTTTCTATTTAGGGGTGGAAGAACAGGAAACTTAACATACAAAGAAGGGCTTCAACAGATCTATGGATGTGCACAGACATCAGAAGAGGTGGCAAAGGGTATGGTCTAGGGGTGGGAGGGGCCCTGCCTCTCCTTGTCTGATTGCAGGCCTGCCTTTGCCCACTTTCTCCTTCCTCTCTCTCTACCTGATTTCCTGATGTCACACTTCTGGTTTATTTCCTTTGTTTAAATAATCTTTCTTTATCTCTTTTTTGTCCACAAATTCTATTGCCGAGATTTGGTCCCAGCTGCCTTCACATTCTATGTCCTCTTCTCGGAAGACCTCATGTACTTACTACCACCCAGGGTGAATCCAAGTTTCATAGATACCTTTTCATTTGTTTGTGTCTTCTTCAATTTCTTTCATCAAAGGCATGTACTTTTCATTATACAGATCTTTTACCCCCTTGGTAAAATTTATTCTGAAGAATTCATTATTTTTGATGCTATTGCAAATGGGATAGTTTATTTTTTTTCAGGTGTCTTGCTATTAGTGTACAGAATCATAACTGACTTCTGTATGTTGATTTTGTATTGTGCAACTTTACTGATAGTTTTTCAGTGGAGTCTTTAGGATTTTCTGAAGATCATACCATGTGTAAACAGAAACAATTTTACTTCCTTCTTTCCATTTTGAATTCTTTATATTTTTTTTCTTGTGTGACTGGGAGTTTCACTACTATGTTGAATAAGAGTAGTGAGAGTAATTACTCTTGTCTTGTTCATGATCTTAGAAGAAAAGATTTCAGCTTCCCACCTTTGAGTATGATGTTTTCTGTGGGTTTCTCATATTTGGCCTTTATTATGTTCAGATATGTTCTTTCTATATCCAATTTGTTGCGTATTTTTTTATCCTTAAAAAAAAAAGTTCTATTTTGTCGAATACTTTTTCTAAATCTATTGAAAATTATATGACTTTTATCTTTCATTCTGTAAATGTGGTTTATCATATTTATAAATTTTACCTATGTTGAACCATCCTTACATTCCAGGAATAAATTCTACTTGATCATGGTGTATGATTCTTTATATGCTATTGAATTGTTTGCTAATATTTTATTGAGAATTTTTGTAGCTATATTCATTAGAGATATTGGTCTATAGTTTTCTTGTTGTGGGGGGAGCTGGCGTTCTCATTGTGGAAGAAGGGAATATGGATGTGCAAAGAGGAAGTTGAGAAAGAATCCTGTGATATTAGATTAAAATTATAAATGTCAGTACGAACTCATGATTATGTGCATGTAAATGTGATATATATGTATGTATATATAAATACATGTATAAAAATACACGTGTGTGTGTGTGTGTGTGTGTGTGTGTGTGTGTGTGTGTGTAGTTTCCCCTACTAGGTCCATGGAAAAGGTCTAAAAACAAGAACACTTCAGTAAAAAAAAACATATCTAGCATCTAGGCCTTGGTTTCTGAATACCAATTCTGACTATCCATAGTTAATTTTAAGACTGGAGCAGAGAAGGGAAAAAGAAAAGCCTAGAAAAACTTGTGCTAGAAAGTAAGGAAGTGCATAAAAAATTAAGAAATTTTTTCAAAGAAAATGAGCTGGCTTAAATGGCTGCCACTGGCCAATTAAAAAAAATTAAATAATATTTTAAATTCAAGTGATTTCTTCAGAGATTTATAAAAATGAGATCAGAAAATCAAAAACAAAGTTTACATAGAGCAGCTAGGGATCATTTGCACTATCCATAACTGGTTTCGTTAGAAACCAAAGGTTAATTTTAACTGTTATTAGGAAAACCACTCTGAAACTCTAGAGACTTAAAACTTCAGTTCATTTCTTAAAACATCATGACCAAGGCTAATTAAAGCCTAGTCATTAACTTAAAGATGGCACACATCTCTCCCAGCTTATGATAACAACATTTGATTTATCACCATTCCTTGGTAAGACATTAATCTTAATCTTTGTTGTTATGTCCCTGCTTCCTCAGTGTGGAACCTTTTCCTTGCTTCTTAGTCATCACTCAAGGATCAGTTTGAAAACCACTTTATTACCTACTCACTCTGTTCAAATTTATAGAATGACTTCCTCCTGCATGTTACTACAGAGCTATGCACAGATCTCTGTTCTATTTACATCATGTCTGTTCTTTTTGCAGAGTATCCTCCAGTACTTTCTAAATTGTTTGAGGATAGAGACCACGCTTTATTAATATTCATATCTCCAAATTACATTTCACCCCTTCTATTACCTTTAGCAGCTAGTTCATTGCTTTGCATATAGAAAATATACAATCAATAGTGTTGATTTAACCTAAATTGTAAACAATTAGATAGAGATTCTAAACTATTAGTATGTACACTCTGAGCTAAACCCAAGATTCAATTCAGTAATTTTAAAAGAGATAAATGTAAAACCCAGGAGAAAGAGAAGGGGTGGATATTTACTGAGTACACACATTATACCAGTTGCTTTCACAAGAAGTGCCTTGATTGATTAGAGATGCTAGAACAGGCTAAGTAAGTCATAACTGAGTAGAACCAAGTGACACAGCTGGAATTTGAGCCCAGGTCAGCTTGACCCCAGAGTCCACGCTCTTTTACTACATTAAGCTGTCTGCACTGTAGTTCATTCACTTTGGGGAGTATAACAGATGGAGCTTAAGAGTAGGTATTAATGATATAAATGAATTTAGGCTTATCAATAGCATTGTGAAATCCAAATCAGAGCAGGAAATATTTCCACTGTACTTTTGAACTGCTTTTACCACTTGGACCATACTTGAGTACCAGATCCATGCTGCTTTCTATGACAATGAGATGCATTTGAAGAAGGGATCAGGAATAGAATAAATCTCAAAATGGTAATATATAAAAAACAGCTAAAAGTCTGAAAATATTTATTCTGTGCAGGATTAAAATAAGAGGATACCAGAAAGTTACATTCACCAGGTAGAAACAAAAGCCAGGATTGGGACCAAATAAGAATTATAGAGAGACTCAGCATTCAGACTTCTCTTCCATATAATATTTAGATTTTTTCCCCAACTAAATCTTCTAATATAGGTTTATTATTGTATAAATATAGGAGGGGTGACAATCTGTAATGTGCATGGAAAGGGAGACTCCAGTACCAGGAAGGAGCTGCAATGCATGACCTCCAAGGATAAATGATTATATTATGAGAGTTATGAAGAAATTAACTTACATATACTCATAAATATGTATATATACATATATAATATATATATATATATATATATATGCATTCACCCTCCCTTCCCTCCCTCTTTTTCTCTCCTTCCTGCCCCATATGTGTATGTGTGTGTGTGTGTGTGTGTGTGTGTGTGTGTGTGTGTGTGGTGTGTATTATATTAATTTACATAGAGTGCTTACTAGAAGAGGAAATAGATGAGGGGACAATTTAAAAATATTAACAGATAATTTCTCCTGTATCCCATACTCCATGGACCTTCCCCATTCTGGCATCTAAAGCACACCATGTCATAGAAGAACTCAGATTACAAAGGAATAAAATTCCTGGCTTTAGAATATTAAAACCTAGGCTTCAGGGCAACACAAACGCATTTGGAAGAATAATTGATGAAACAGTATCTATTTTGATTATGCTGAAACTACAGAAAAGATGTTTGAGCTAAGGGAAGAAATAGAGAGCATCACCTGGGAATCAAAGAGAACTGAGAAATTGGCAGGCATTCCTCTTCAGACTCGCTGCCTTTGGAAGGCAAGGGAACCCTAGATGGGTTTGAGGATCTGAAAGCATAGAGCTACAGCCATGGGACCATCAGTTCCTCAGTTCCCATCCTTGTGCCAGGGAAGAGAAAATGTCTGTTTTACATGCCTAGGCCTGAATCAACCTCATAAGATCTTTGAGTACCTAGTAGAATGTTCTTGCCTAACTGAGAGCACTATGGATCTAACATAAGTGGAAGATCAGAAGAGGCCTCAAATGGGGCAACTTAGAGACAGAGATCAAGCTGGAAAGACAATAATTGATGACTCTTAGGACAGATACATGACAGGTTATGCAGTAGCTGGCTCATACTGGCATGAGGAAGCCAGTTGTGTATATTCTTACCACCTTTGTACTTTCAGTGATGAGAAAGGTAATATGAAATTGGCCTTTACAGGAGTATTTACACTCTAGAAATTAGCAAACACTACTAATCAGGGCTTTTGTTTCCCAGAAGGTTACCAGCACACCACTGGTTGTACCCCTACCCCAATGCTGCAACACTATGTAACAACTTAAGAAATTAATTTTCTACCATCCATTGAAATGGTGGCTCAACATGAAAATTGCATTTTTATCATAAAATTACAGTATCACATTTCATGTATGCCTGAGGTTGTAGACTGAGATTCATACTATATCTAGCAAGCTAGTTATTATAAAAATTAATTTTTAGAGATGTTGCAAAAAATGATAACAAAATATCTTTAGCAAGTCATAAAACTTATATTAACTATTACTTTCTTGAAGAAATGAATTACCCAGTATTTGGCATAGCACCAGAGAATGCCCGATATTTTTGAAATGATAATATATTATACCAACAGTGATTATTGCCTGCTGTAAGCCTTTGAAAATTGCTTAATTAAAAACTTTCATTTTCTCAACCTTTATTTAAAAAATTCCTTTTCTTTCTTCTCAATGCTTTCATCATTGTTATTTGTCTCTATTACCTCATGTGTGCCTTTAAACATTCTTGGGTTTAGCCTATAAGAAAACTGTAGGCTGTAGAGGGAAATCTAATTATTACATGGGCCATTTTGCTGTTGTGATATTTTAATGCATCTAATCTTTCCAGGTATCATTAGAGAATTTCCATTTCAGTGGATATATAATGCCATCTCTTTCAAATCTTAACAGCTCATGATACTGCATGTTGGATAGGTGAACTCTGAATAACAGATTCCATCTTGGCATTTTTCAATACCTTAGTAATCAATGTTACTTTTTGATAGTTCTGGATCTGGGTTTTATATTTCATATAAGTTTTTATATTACTTTATTATAATAATGGGAAGGTTGATATAATACTTAGAACTTCTATTAACATTCTGAAATATATGAGTAGTTTAAAATATTCTTATAATCCTTAGACTAAAGAGCTACTTATGCTGTTTCTTTTCAACAGAGAGGTATTATAAGAATTTATTAATCATTGTAAATTTTGTACAGAAAAATGACTATTTTTATAAAAATTTTAATGAGTATTTTCTATGATAAAAGTAATATGTTTCCACGGCATTTTCTTCTAAAATGTTTATGAAGGAAAAAGCAGAAAAACAAAGAAAGCTTTCAAGAGTTATTCAAAGCAACAAAAGGGATTTAATTATAGGAGAATAAATCGTTCATTTATTGAAAACCTGGCAAGAGGTGATGATTACTAAGAAGGCATTCTGTTAAACACATAAGGTCAGGTATACACTGAAGTTCAAACTCCACTGGAAACTTTTTACCCTGAAATATTTACCCTTCTCTTGCTTCAGGCAACTCAGCTGCACAAAGGGCAAGGTGTCATGAATAAACAAAGATTGTGTTTTTAATGGGTATAAAATAAAACATTTCAAGGAATATCTTTTCGGGTCCCTAAATGTGAGGGTAAAGCTAGGAAAATGACAGGTTGAAGGAAAAATTCTGAGACATCTTTTTAAAAGAAAACCATTATATCATTTATAAACTTACGTGAAAAACATTTCTGTGTCTATAGAAAAAAAGTATGTAAGTTTACTTTCTACCACAAGAACCATAAATAAATTGAATAGGTTACGTCCTATAAAATTTATTCATTAGATTGATGTAAAAAATCATGTCAATGAAGTAAAAAAGCATGTCAATGTTAACATGATAAAAGCTATTCAACGTATTTTCCTCCCTAAAATTCTACTCAATTTTTTTATCCCTGTGAAAGATATATAGTAAGCAGGTACAGTTGTGATTCACTTCCTTCGTGCTACCTTATACTCTTAACTTTAAAGAGAACCTGTCACAATGCATGGCATTCAATTGTTTTGCTTTTACAAGCTTGTCTTTTCTATTAGAACTGAATGCCATGAGTATAATGTTATTGATTTTATTCAATGTTGCATGACTAGTACCCAAAATAGTTCCTGCATATAGAAGGTATTCAATAAATAATTGTGTGCAATTGATTTAACTGGAATATTTAGTTTGTACTCTTTCTTTTAAATGTTCACTTCCTACTGCTATGCGATGACTCTTAAATGCCCTTTGACCTTTCTTGCACACAATTAAAGCTTACTCTTTCCTTTTTATTCCTATGAAAAAATTATTGCATAATATCCTTGTCTATGAGTTACCAGTTTAGATACTCTCACCATAAGAAATTGCATAAATTAAAGAAATTGTTGTCCTACCCCACCCCCTGCCCCTACTGCTTAGTATTACTGGAATATCTGAAATATACAACAGCTATTTTAACAGAATATTCCAAACAGAAATTTAAAATTCAGAAAGAAAACATGGCTAGTATCATTGATAATTTCATGTGGAAGCCAAGATCTCCTGTGCTCCTCAAATTTCAATCTATGAAAAATACTTAACCCATGTGATTGAAAGGTGGGCAAGTGAGAAGACTTGGGCCTTTCCCTGGATTTTTTCAGAGATAAAAGTTCTTCATATCTGTGACTTATTTCTACTTGCTCCCTGGTTTATTTTTAAAACTTCCCCTCATATCTTAGATTCCTACTAGTAGAGAAAAGAAAAGAAGTACAGTTATCTTGGTTCATTTGAAATTACTTTTATTCTTCTCTCTTAATAGTCGCTCTGTTCCTTTTCCTTTTCCTATGATCTTTTCAGCCACATTCTCTGTCTCTGACTGGGGCCTCTGCCAATTGCCTTGGGAATTCTCCTGGTCAGTCCTGGGTCAGATGTTCTCTTTTCTCTGCCTCCAACCTGCCTTGTGTACATGGAGCCAACCTTCTCACACCTACCTTCTCACTTCTTTATCCCTGACAGAATGAAGGCGGAAGCCCAATATAGGTGTAAAACGTCAGAGATCTGTCAAGGGCTATCTTCTACTGCTTTCTCTGGAAATAGCCTGGCGCCTTCTTCAACAACTTGTATGGAACCTGTGAAATCCTTCCTCCTCCCTGGGCCTCTTCATTAGCCTTACCTTGCCAGCTCCATCTTGGCCATCTGATACTGGTGGTCAGACTCATGGTTATGGTGTTACTCCTGCTAAATAAGTGTCCCCAGACACTTTTTGATAATATGTCCAGTAAACAAAGTACAATGGAAGCAAAATCAGCCTTTTTGATCAATAATCCAAATTCTGAAATTACACATTTGCTCAATAGCATGTCTAAATTTCTTCTGTTTTTTTTCCCTTTCTTTTCTTTCCTTTTTTTTTTTCTAAAAATCCATCTTTTTTCTCTTCCTTCTGTAAAACTTCCCCTGATTCATTAGAAGCAGTATGATAAATCTGCAGATCAGGTAAGGAGACGGCATTTGGAAGAAGGTAGCGGTTTACCAGTGGATGAAAGGGAACGTGAATAAGGAAGAAGAAGAGAAGGCAGATGGGAGAGGGCCAGCTGGCCCCAACATTCTGCCTGAAGAGGAGTACTCTGTCTGCCCTCATCCTAAAATGACAGGAGGTAATGGTCAGGCTCCCTGTTAGCGTCTCCTACTTGGACCCGTAGCTGTGGTCTGACAAGCGGCCGCAGTCAGCATTCTGGGACCTGCTGCCAGGGCCAGGGAGCAGCTGTCTCCATCACTGCCCCTGACAAAGGAACAGCCAGCCTGTGAGACCCGCTCGCTTCTGAAGGGGCGGCGAGTGCCACAGGGACGGTGGCTGGCATGGACCTGAACCCAGCTATGGCAGGTTTCCAGGCTCCGTTTGTGGAAAAACAGCCTGAGTTTGGCCACTGTACCTGTTCCACATTTGCCTCCTGATTTATCATCCCTCCTCCCCATTTCCCGCAAAGGCTCTATGCAAACAGCACGCCAAGCTCTGCAGACCCCCAGAGGATGGAATTTCCAAGGTAGGTATTTTAGGCTGGTTCTTATGGTCCTTCTGTCTCGTTTTTATCATCAGGAGAATAGAAAATCAGGAGAGGAGAAAAAAGAAGTGCAAATATATTGGCTGTTTGATTTATTTAACAGCCTAAATATTTATTTTTTAAAAGTTTAAACTTTTTTTTTGTAATTACAAAAGTAATAACCTATGAAGGCAGAAAAAAATACTGTAAAAAGGTAAAGAAAAAAATTCAAATATAATTTCATGCCACACTTTACATAAAATGTAAGATGTATTTATGTCACATATAACCAATAATACAGTTATAATACATATTATTTAATATATAATATAGAGAATTTGCCATTATCATACATAATATATTACAATGTAATATGTAGCTTTCAGCATAAAAACATATACAGTACTATATATCAGATAATACTACTGTACCTTAATTTCAAAATGCATAAATTTCAATTAATATTTTCTTAAATTAGAATAACTCTTATCAATATGTATAATAAACTGATGATGTACCTTAGATAAGAGCAAACATGATCTCAATGGGTCTATCAGACAGAGTTTTTTACAAAAAAAATAGTACATCACTGGATGAACAGTTTTTGTAGCCTTAACCATTTACCATTTTCTATGCCAACATATATTCTTCTACCTCACAAATTTTTATAGTTCTGCTGTAATCCATAATAATGATTTACTGTGCTTTACTTAACACATTTCTGCTTAAGAAAATTTTAACCTTTATCAGACCACGTCTCTTGAAGTCTTTTGAGAAATGCGTGAGAGAGGCAATCTGCTTACCTTCGCAGTCCAGGGAATTTCAGCTGGCCCCTCCCAGGACATTAGCTGTGAAAGAACACATTTGTGCATGGGCAGTGTCCATACTAACAGATACGTGGGGAAGGATAGGCCACCAACCCACTTACACCCATTTTGTTAGGAACTTTGTGTGACTACACCCATTTTCCCAAGAAAAGATTCAGCTGTGAGCTGATCACTTCTTCCCACCACCGGATGTCCCTTCTCAGCAGAGACGTTAGAGAATGCTTCATCACTTTGCTAACAGAGGCAGGTCCCCTGTGGAACTCAGGAACTCCTTTTCTTCTTACACTACAACAGACTTGGGAGGCTGAGGGTCCCAGCAGACTCAAAACACCTGAGACCATTACAGAGTAGCCTGAAAAACCATGGGGGATAAGAAGGAAGAGAGAGAGAAAAAAGTAAAAAGGAAGGGTTATCTAAATAAGTTTATGGAATCAGAGCAAAATGACTTTGATTAGGGTGGAGGTGTTCTGTTCTGTTTCACTGGGGAAGGAGAGTAACTTTTATAACACCAATTGTTAGTTACTGTCATCAGTATCTAACATTATTGAATGTCTGTCATGTGAATGGCAATATCTAGGCCCTTTCCAAATTGTTACTATTGGTCAGGGCTTTGGGGTCATGAGGGGAAAGAGTGGGAGCTTATGTCTACATTTTTTTTATATTTGAAGAATCAGTGCTGCATGCCAGTTAATTGGTTTCTTTCATCTTTAGCATCAATTTCCTAGATTATTAGTTTTTCTTGAAAGGAGATACAGCAAAATGTACCTGGCTTTTGTTATTCTTGACAAGACAACTAAAACCTTTACAAAGCTGGTTAATAAGAAACATGTCTGATGATCAGCTTTTAAACCTTATTTATTTACTTGTTTACTTATTGATTTTAGCTTATTTGATGCTGGCAGAAAACTGAATAAAATGTACCATAGATGTTTGAAAGTAGTCAATTTCAAAGGCATGAAGTAGTATGATTTAGTAATTGATAACTAAAGCATGAGTCATCATAGTCTGTTTCCAAGGTTAAGGTTACCAAAAAAAAAAAAAAACACTGAGGAGTGTTAATGATTTTCAACATGACATTATCGTTGTGTAGCTTGAGATAAACAGAGAACTCACATCAGTTTCAATAATATTACATGTCCACTGCCCAAAGACTTTTCTCCCAAGCTTTAGTTAAAATTTTATTTACTTATGATTACATTAAGTCAGCATTAATCACAGTCTAATTCACTCAGATCATTGTTAATTATGGCTACCAAATATTCTAGAAATTCCTGTACAATATTAGAATTGAGAAACCAATCATATGGTCAATAAGTAGCATTTATCAGTACTGAAAAATGTCTCCATGGGTAGTAAATAGATCATTTCAATTATTGCAAATTTATTAGAAATAATTCATGACTAGCTAGATTATAAAATAATAATAATGAAAAGTGCTGGCATTTATGCTTATTAGGAAATCTAAAAGTGTCTTCCTTTCCTTCTATATTTAGCTATTGACAATAATGTTAATATTGAGGAGTAACATAGATAGACATGATTACTTAATATAATTACAATGAGCTATGTTACTTTGCAATTGAATATTCATATTGTAACGAGTATACAGTATTCTGACTGAAAACTCTTCTTTCATACAAAGAATATCATTATGTAATATTAAAATATGTATTATTCAATCATGAATATTATCTCACGATGTCAATAAATCATCCTCAGATGTACACTGTAAGCTGGATCTTATTAGAGTTTTCTTTTGATTCTCTCTCTCTCTTTCTCTTTCTCCTTAATGCTACAAATGGCTCTTTTAAATTTCCTAAGAACAATGGAATTTGAATGCTGAAAAGGACTGAAATATTCTCTAGTCCAATTCACTAAATAAGTAAAGAAACTGAGGCCAGAGAAATGAAATCATTTTGCAAAAGCCATATAACTAATCAATGATGATATATAGGCTAGAATTCATGTTCATCTCTCAGTTCAGTTCTCTTTCTATATTTAATTTTGTTTAGATTTCTAAAAAAAATATACTTTTCATTCTGAAATGTGCTTATATTAAAATCATTATATCATGATTATTCATTTATCAAACATTGGTGCAAAATAAAATGTATCTTTTCTTCAATTTCCAGGTCACTGGTTTGTGTATTCTAACATTTGTGATGTAGTCACACAAACTTTCCTTGGATTAGACCCTAACTTGTTAGGGAATGAGGAAGGATCTGTGTATTCAGAATTAGAATCACATGATATACTATGTTTTCTTGGATACCAATGAGAGGCAATTAAGAACAAGGTCTGGGTCCCTGATGTCATCATAAAGAGGAGAGAGGAAAACTCTGACCTCACTGAGAAGCACTGAATTAATTTAGGAAATGTGGGATCGATTTTTTACCTAGAATCATTAAATCTGGCTATAGATTAAAATAGGAGTCAACATACAAATTAAATTTGGTTACAGAGAAAAAAAGAAAGTTACATGTTTTACACTCCTGAACTCTGAAGATCAAGGCTTTCATTTTCATGTCTACTAGTATTGCTCTATATAATAATAAACTTCTGACATGTTTCTCTCTCTCACCAGATTATAAACTCCCACATATTAAAGAAAGTAGTTTAGTCATCTTTGTATTCTCCAAAGCTTTGTACACTGGATTTGATGAGGGATTGTTTCTGTATTAGACTGTCTACAAAAGTGGCCCCCATGACTCTCCACTCCATAGCCATTCTCCTTGCTTCTGTAACCTTATAGCTCTTCCCATTAAGAGGTAGAGTCTGTTTTTCCAACTTTTGAGCCTTGGCTGCCTTTTTTCATCTGATATACTCTACAGAATGTGATGAAAGTAGCAGTGTTCTAGTTCTGAACCTTAATCTAAAGAGGTTTTCTGTCCTAGTGCTCGCTCCCTTGGAACCTTGTCACCGTCATATCAATAAGGCTGGCTAATCTGATAGATGTTGAGAAGCCACATAGAGTAGAATCCAGTTGTCCTAGCTGATACTATACTAAACTATCCTATGTTCAGTCAACATCCAAACATGGAAGAGAACCTATGCATGATCAACCCAGTTGTCTGTCCAATCTACAGTTTCTGTAGATACACTAGAAGGCTCATCTGAGACTAGAGGAAGCAGAACTCAAGGGCAAGAATAGATGCTTATTGTTTTAAGCCACTGAGTTTGAAGGGGAGTTATTGTAAAACATTATTATGCTAATAGATAACTGTTATATTTTCTGAAATAGATTAATTACTCAAAAACGATTAAGGAAATAATGACTTAGAAAATAGTGAAATGCTCACTTTTCATAGGCTTAAGGATTCTTGGTTTTAGGATTCCTTTCATTTTGTCACTAATGTCTCACTGAGCATCAGTGTATTCCAACGAGCAATGATCCAGAAAGAGGTGTTATCCATACATTTGACTCTTTCTAGATGCATGACTTTAGACAAGTCACTTAATCACGGTTTCAGTTTCCTCTTTTATGGAACAGAAATAATGATCCTACCTCGTCAACCACACAGTGTTACTGTATTGAATGAGAAAATACTTGTACAGTGTATTGAAAACTACTGCATCCACTCCACATATTGAATAGAGAAACTCAACTGCTAGTTTCTTTGGTTAAAGGTGAAAAGAGGCTGAAAGAATGAAAGAGAAATAGAGAAAACAGGAAGACTTATAATCTTGCGGACACCTAGGGTCAAATGACAACTGTGAAACTACATACATGCCTCAGTCTCAAATAGCATCATCAAGTTTAGTGATGGACTTTTTTTTTTGACAAATTGCCATCACAGTTTATTTCCTAGATGATATTTCCACAAATGGAAAATCATTCTCCATTGTATGAATGGCACTAAAGAAAGTTATTATTTCACATCCGATCCCATAGAACTGCATTTAGATTTACCAGCAAGAGGGTTAATAAAAACAGAACTAGAGTCAATAGCAATTGAAAAATGTCACTTCTCTATCTGGCTACAATGTGTCACCTTATAAGCTGCATCCTCGGAATGATAAAACATAACTTACTACATCGAAAAGTAAATCTGAAACCCATGTTTACATTCTCCATAACATGAGCCCTGTTTAAGGAGATTTTCTATTGGCTTTGAAATAGAATAGAAATGGTGAGAGAGATTTAAAAAATAAACATGTTTGAAGATAGCCTTTTAATGTTTATGTGAAAAGAATTAGTAATACAGTTGTAATGACCTTGTCTGTTGATTTACAAAGTGACTTACCTATAAAAATTTTAAATTTATTTTCAATTCATTTGAAGAAACTATTGGGTTATTAATATATGACCTTAAGTTTCCTTAACTGGTAAGTAGTTACATGCCTTTTCTCTCTGCTGAGTAAGAAGAAAAAAATTTTAATAGCAATTATTTCCTTATCATAACATTTTGATATAAATAAAATAATCTGTTCGAAACAAAAAGGGTTGTGATTTTCACTTTTAATCATTATTTTAGAAACACACATTTGATGTGGCATTTTTAATTTTAAAAATTACTGTGAGAAATTTGATAATCACATTTTTTTTATCTTAGATGGCCAAGTAACATTAATGAGGGGTCTGTAATATGTCACTTCTTTTGTTGGTAGGACAATAGCCAAAGCTGGAACTGATTCACTCATTTATTCATGAACATACTCAAAAATATTTATTTCATACTGAATGTTAGGCTGAGTACTAAATATGCATTTATTAAAGCATATTCAAAATCGGCAGCACCACCACTACCATTACCATTGTCGCCATCATCATCATATCATTATAGTTTCTCTTTTGTTGATCATTATATCCTCTCAGTGTCTGGCATATAATAGGTAGCCAATAAAAGTTTGTTGAATTAATATTAATTTTAAAATAATTAATGCATGACCAAACTCCTGCTGGAAACTTCTGCCTGCGCTTTTTGCTCTCCCTGATGGGTTCTTCTGCCCCTCTTATTGGACTAAAATCTACTTGAAGACTGGGATGAGCTGGTATTCTGTTATGGGGGCTCTGCATTTTGTACTCAGTGCTTTAATTGAATTTCAAATGTATATAATTGTTACGTAAGAAACATCGGCATAATTAATAGGCCACACACTTAGAGAACTGAGAATGCAAGAGATAGACATGTTTTTGTTCTTTTTTGCCCTGCAGATAGTGTTTCCTAAAACTAAATAAAGTAACATTAGCTAAATGAAAGTTTAGGTTTTTTTTTTTTTTAATCTCTGGTTAAAATAAAAAGCACTGTATTTTCTTCTTACCTCAGCTATAATTCCCTCCTGAAACTCACAAAAGCCCTAATTCTTAAAAGAGATTGCTAAATGATGTAGTTTACTCAACAATAACAAGCACTCTGTCTGCATGACTCCTTTTAAATTTTTCCTTAAGCTCTTCTTCCTTTCCACTAACAAGTTTTTCTCATTAGCTCCATGTGTTGAATTTCAAGGTCTAATTCTCAATGGAATAGTAAGGACCATTTAGCCAAAGGGCAAAGGTACTAAAGCCTGGAAGTGCTCAGCTGTTTATAGTAAATAGAAATCTAGAATTGAAATGGGGGTGGTAGTGAGGTAGATAATAAAAAAAAAGACAAAAAAAAGCAAACTATCCTGTTAAGTAATTTCAAGGAGTCAAGAAAAAAATCCTTTCTGAAATCCTTTAAACAATATCCAGTCTCTTGAATTGTCTTGGCTGGAGAATAAGTTAGCCCCAAGGGGAGCGGAGATAGTGCACAGGTAAACCGATGATGGATATGACTAGCAGCAAGAGCAGATTCAGACCCTCCCTATATTACAAAAGAGAAAATGTTACTTTCTCTTTTAACTTCATAGGAACATTAGAATATGGAATCAGGTCATTTTATTTCATCTCTTTGATATCAATAGAGGAAAATAAATGCCATGTGAATACAAGCTATTACTTTCCTGTCCTACCTTTTCCGGGTTGACTCGCAAACTCACTTATGCACATATTTGCTATGAATGATGTTGAACATAAAGTTAATTGACCTTAATGAACAGAACAGGCAAAACAATCCTTCTGGAATTCCACTGCACAGAAGCACTCTTCAGAAAAAGCAACAGGGTTTTGGAGTATTTTTAGATACTGCAACCTAGGCAGGATTTCAGTAGAAATATGGGCAATAAAACACAACTGACATCTTTGGGATTTGTATGGATGCTTGGAGGTGATTAGACAGGCTACTAGGATAATCTGTTATTGGGACAGGGCATATCTGGGAGATAAAATGAATAAAAGCAAAGGATTTCTTAGGAATCCTACCTACATTTTATATTTGGTTTACACTCTTTCCAGCTGTGAAAGGCTCAGCCTACAGTAGCCCAAAGCCAGCGCTGTCACTTTGAGATGTGTGAGTTTAGCTGAGCTCCAGCTGGTTGCTATCAAGGCTAATATAAGAGGCAGTATGGTGCCTTTACCTGGCTGAAGACTTTTCAGAAGTGTGAAATGTTACATACCTCTTGTTGAAAGTCTGCTGCTTATTCCTCTAATTTCATCACTGTCTGAGTTTTATTGCACTGGGGAGTTCTTATTCGGTCCTCCATATAAGTAAGCTTTTAGTAAATTAACTGAGTGGGTGGGCAGTATGGGAAACTATTTGGAGAACAGGGTTATGGGAAAGGGGAGGCATTTTTCTTCCGCCCCCTTCTGTTCTCCCAGCTGCTGGAGGCTATTAAGGCCTTTAAACCTTGTTTATTAGCTGGGGATTTTGAGATCTGCATCAGTGCTGGTGGGTGTTTTTATTTGATGTCTGCTGACTCACTTATGTTTTGAATTCTATGTCAATCCTCAGCTGTGATTTTTCAGAATGAGAGGGAAATATATTTTTAAAGATAAAACTTGATATTTCTGTGAGTTTGATTTACCTCACTACTTGGCTATGATGTTAGTGTTTAAATATCAAGAAGAAGCAATTAGCAAGATTATTTCTTTATTCCTTATTTTTAGTTTTTTTTTTAACCTCAGAAGTTTTTTTTCATCAAAAGATCTTTGAGTTTGTTATAGTTAAGTGTACTGTGAAATTCAAGATGATTTTACATCTTCACTCTATATTTTAATCCTTTGTGTTTTAGAATGAAAAGAGAATAATCTCATTTACCTCCTTTTTTTTTTTTTTTTTTTGTCTACCAAGTGCTATGTTAGTCACTGGAATGAAAAACAAGGAGATTCTTTGATTTCATACAGGTTATAGTTCCTGAATACGCATATACACGCACATACAACACAACAAATAGCAGCAATATGCAGTTCTGTCCATTTAACCGTTAAAAAAAAAAGGCTGTGTGTTCTAAGTCAGTTCACCAACAATTCCTTTATGCTATCTATCCCACACCTTACTGTTCTGAATGTTTATATTTGCATATTGTATACTGGCAGATTCCACAAAGTGGGAAAGAAATAGTCCTAAGAATTTAGATCAACCATAAATAAAATGCTGCTTGAGTGAATACAGGTTAAACATGAAAAGCAGAGTAATACTCAATCAAAGGAAACAAAACGACAGCCTGGAGATTATTTCCTGAATGAATTATAACAGTCCATTTCAAGAAGCCTCAAAAGACGGAATAGGATCTGAGTATCATTCAAGTTAATGTGGCTTTAGGGAAAGAGAGACCAGGGGTAAATTTGCTGGTCTGGGCTATTCTGGTCCTTCTCTTCTAAGGGCTCAGATGGTTGAATGGAAGAGACATTTAAATATGTGCCGCAAAGTGTTTCTGAAAACTGTGAGGTCTGTGATTTTTTAATGACCCTTCCAAAATGTTCAGCCATTGCCTTTCAAACTCTAATGTCTATACAAGTCATCCCGTGGTAACGTTTAAATGCTGATTCAGATTCGGTAGATCTGGGCAAGGCCTGGCAATTTGCATTTCCACTAAACTCTCAGGTATGCTCATGTTCTAGGATGACACTGAGTAGAACAGTCTAAAAGACTAGAAGTACAGATAGAGTAGCATTTCCAATGGGCGAGGCTTATAAAGGAGCCCTTTTTCTAGTGGCACATCAAAACTAAATAGTATACACAGGACTAGAGGTCAGTTGCTAAAATTTAGGAATGCTTAGAGGCATTTAAAATCAGTATACATCAAAATAAACTTTATGATAGGAAGGAAAATTTCCAGAAAATATATTAAATGAAATTTGAAATAAATATGCTAGAGAATAAATATTAGGGAAATACGTTACAAAAATGATATTGCAAAGATTGGTAGGTGAGCTTGGAATGTGATTTTAGACCACAAATAAATTCACCTTTTCTGAACAGCAATTGGGAGAGTAGGTGCATAGATAAAATATTTATTAAACAATTTCTTCAGTAAGCATATTATGAAATGTGAATTAGTATATAGGCATTTAATGTCTCACTTATTAAGTATAAAATAAAATATAATTACAGTCATTATGTAGTATGTCAAATACATTGAGCCCTTCCTTTTAAATTTTGTGGATTTGCTATTAGCTCTCCAGGAACCTGGATATTTGTTTGTCTGTTTACCTATTTTATATGCTAATATCACTAGATATGTATTCATCACATTATTTTACCACATAGTTTATATTATATGGCAATGGTGGTTTGTTAGTTCTAGAACTTTCCTGAACTCAGTAGTTTCAAGTTTTCAAGATCTCTCTAGATCCTCGAGTGTAAAGAGATGTCTGACAATTGTGTTTTAAAAAACCATGTAAATGAATGTTTAATGTTAGAGGAAGTGCTTAAAATTATACAACAATGTTGATTTTGGGAGGTCATATTACTTGTAAGTATTGCTTGGAATAATGGTGAAAAAATGCAAAATCTGGAACGTTACTGGCTGGCAGATTAGTTTATGTGAAATAGAGTACATAATCTGAAATAATGAATGCTCATTAGAAGACTCATACAATGAATTAGAATAGAGCCCAACTATGCCAAACTGAAGAAAACTTCTTTAGATCAAAAATCCAGAGTTTGTAACATTGATACATGATCATTTGCCTTTTACATGTCCTTCAATTAATTCAACACATATTTATTGAAGTTCTGTTAAATGCCAGGAATTCTGCTAGGCATAGAACAAAAGGCATTCTAAACTCTGGACACCCTCAAGGTAAATTCTGTGCCTAACTCTCCCAACCTGGTTTGTTGCACCAAAGCCTCTTACTCATAGCACGCTCTGTCTCTGTGATCAGTTACATGTAAACAAACAAAACTGATTGTTTGGAGCTGGCCAGGAGACACAAAACAAGCTAATAGTCTGTAATTTAGAATTTCTACAAATTTATTGGAAAAATGTTGAAATGATTGAAAGATGCTATGAAGAGGAGAGTAAATTCTCCACAACTCCTGTTTTATTTCGAGTGAGTTTTGGTCTTCCTATATAAGAACTTTTTAATGTTCTCTTTGTGTTTATCCAATTTGGGTGAGAGAGAAAGTTGTAATGTCATTGTATATCCTGGGATTTTCTCTAAGGAATATTATTATAAAATTTTCCCCTGGAGAAAAGAGAGACAGAAATTACAGCATGTGTTCTAGATAACAAAGTAAATATCTGTATGGTGATATGTTTTGTATTTCATTTTAAAATTCACTGAGATAAATTTGTTGTAGCAGGATATGGTCAGAGAAATAATACATATCAAATGGCTGCTTTCCCTTAGTGAGGTCAAGCAGGTGAATCACTCACAGTTTCCATCCTCTCCTACCCCTTCTTGAACCCATGCTCTTCTATCAAGGTCTTATAAGAAAATAAACCTGAGAGAATTGATCACGTGTTTCCTTATTTCCTTATCTCACTAGTGCTAGGGATCTGTTTCTATTCGAAGGGAAGATGCCTTGGGCAGTTACTATTGGCAATTGCTTCAGGTATGATTTCTATCCCTCTTAGACAGTCATAAGCATGACAGTATATTTAGAGGCTCAGAGAAGCCTATGGTAAGGGAGACAGTTAATTTTGATTTAACCAACATCTCCCAAATTTGGTTATTTGTAATCATCCCTCGCCGTGTTAATAATATCTGGAACTCATTCTTGGAAACACACTTTGCTAGCCTCGCCTGGCCACCCTAGGGAAGTTTTCCCAAGGATAATGTCAATAAAAAGATAAGTAGGACTGTGTGTGTGTGTGTGTGTGTGTGTGTGTGTGTGTGTGTGTGCGCGCGTGTCTGTGTGAGTGACAGAGTTTGAGACTTGATTACATCATATTTGAATACATTAACCCAGACCTACCCAATTTCTCAGTGCTTTTGAACAATTATATCTAGTGAAAATGCCCTCATTAACATAGTTATTAATATGACTAGAATAAAGACTAAGAAATTGTTAAATATTGTCCAGGAGAAAGAAAACTTTCCTCAAATGACGAATGTAAAGAAAAGAAGCTTTTGAAATTATTTTCTGTGAATGTTCACTTTTTGACATTTAGTATGTAGTTCAATTTATCAATAACATTGTCCTTAGTTATTTATGTTTAAATTATGACAATTCATTTTAAATGGAACCTAGAGACAAACATATTTTTAAATGTATTTTTCAAATCAGTAAAGCAATTTTGCATAATGGTTGCATTTAGGTTTTAGTAAGCTAGTACAACAATGAATGCACTGTACTTCTTTTCCCCAAGAAATGAAACAATATATTTATGATGAATTTAATGCTTACAGTCAATTAGGAAGTCTCCAATAGCGGAATGTAACCATTTAGTTTACTTAATTCATAGGAACCTATAGAAAGTGACTTTATCTAGCTTCATCATTATATTATTAAATATTTATGGGCATGTGTGAGAGAGAGAAAGAGTTAGAAAGAGAGATGTTAAAATATTTGAAATAGTTCAAATGAAATAATACTTAAGTACACGAATTCAGATATTCAGGAGGGAGCTGATAAACAGGTAAGAGTATCTCTCAAATAAATAACATATTTGACCTACAATCATCTCTCAAATAATGTTATTTTATATCACTATTTTTAAATTTTTTTTATTATTAGGACTCACCACCCCCCCCACACACATCCCCCAATAGTGGTAAATAAAAATTCTTTTTAAGAACCATTCCAACAGACTCAGGTTATTGCTATTCTCATATTGATGATGCAGTTCTAGACATGATTTTGATTTTATTAAGAATCAATATGCTAAAAGAATTTTTTTAATCTAAAATCTGGTAGCTAAAGGCAATCCAATTCTCTGGTTGTCAGCAGCCCTATTTTGTAGGTCTGTTTTCTGGAAAGAACCATGTACCTCTCAATAGCACATGACACCTCGATCTAAGAAATTAACATCCTGCTTAAAATATATTAAAAGATTTGGGTCTTTTCTTTATTAAAGAGTGTAGAATGCAATACCTGGTTACATCTGTCTAAACCCAAGAGGTTAAGAGGAGCTCAATGGGAAGCCTGCTGCCTCCTGAAAGAATCATCACTGGTTATTGGCAGAAACCATCTCAGGTTCCTGTCCTCCCCAGGGATGTCTTGCTCCCTTGAGACTTGTTCCGGTAACCCATTCCGAAAACGCAGTTACCGTGTACAACGCACTGGGACAGAATGCGCTACTCACGAGACTATCACAGCTGTGTGAGGAGGGATGTGTCCTTTTTTATATAATTTTAGTTTCAGACTATTCTCTCTCTCATAACACTTTTCTTTATGAGGTATTGTTTAATGCAAAGCTGAAGTGTACAACACTTTCCAATTGTTCCTATAGATCATTTTTTTTAGAAGTAAAGTAACATCTACTTGAAGATAACTGTGCCACCAGATGATAGCTTCTAAATTGCCAACATATATATGATGAATATGGATATATGTATTGTGTGTATATATATATATATATTGAAAACAGGAAAGGACATTTATGTATATGTATATAAATCATGTATGCACACATACATGAAGTACATGTACATCATGTGTGTGTGTATGTGTACATGCACATAATGAAATGTCCTTTCCTATATTGGGTATGACACTGGTTATTCTACTTTCAAGCTGCAGTTAAAGAAACAAAGCCATTGTTTTTGTGTGTATATTCTCTACTGATACACATTTAGTCTTAAAAACTATTATGTTCACACAAATTCAAACATGTTTTATTGCCTCCAACACTACTGTTATGTATCAATCAGTTATTAGTACTCTAGGCTATTAAGTGGGATATACTAGTTATATTGTGGTATATTTGCATGCCCTCCAGAAGTAGAAGTGGTAGTGTTGGTCCTTTGCTCCTATGCTGTGTCCATGAAACTAAGCTGGAGACAGGAACTGCCAGTACCCTTGTTGGCAGCCTGAGATGTACGAGGAGAGCTACGTATTTAAAGTACCAATTTAAAGCACATAATTGTTGGCTTCAGGCACCACTGAAAATAAATTTCCCAAATGGTGATCAAAAGTCAATGTAATTGAGAAATGGGAAAAAATATCAGAGGGCAGTGGACATCCATGACCAGAAGTACCTTTTTTTTAGTGTACATTTATGGTTATACTGTGAGAATTTTATATATATATATATATATATATATATATATATATATATATATAATTATTATTATTGGGAATTCAATTTTCTCCCTCTCTGTGTTGGTAGGGAATGAGTTGTTATAATCCTGTGTATGGGCAAAGAAAATAAAGAAAAGTCAGAAAATGAATGTTCTTTTATGTTTATTAGACATGACATCACTTGGACACTTATCTGCTTTTTTAATGAATGAAGCAAAGACATTGTTAATTTTTACCTACTGATTTGCAGTGAAACTAATACAATTGACAAAGCCTCAACTATTTTTACCAGGGTCATCACTACTTGTAACTAAGCAAAATGCAATAGCCACACACACTTTGATGCTTATGACATTAATATGTTATTGCCTAATAATATCATTAACGAAATTACTCATCCAAATTACGTTTAAACAGAATTTTGTTTAATCTGTGTATGAAGAGATTGGTTTCTTATAAACTCCTCAGATTGTTTCTGACTCCCTTTCAAGAATCAATACCCAGAAAGGTGTTTGATAGACCAAGGTCATGAACTCCCCAGGAAGCTTTCTGAAGGATGTGAACAAGAATAAATTGCTTCTCTTTCCTGCCAGGTCCAAAGCACTCCTATTTCTCACCTCTGGAAATGCATATGGAAACAATTGCTCCTGGGCCATTTCCTCTGCCCTCCAGGTAGGCTGTGGCCTCTCTGTGTCTGCAGCCTTAATCATGCCGTTCAGCACAGAAATCAAGGGTTAGCAGAACAGACAAGCCTGTCCTTAGCCCTTGCTATTTAAAAGAAGGGAGCAATTCCATAGCATTTTTGAATTCCATTTGTTTAACATAGCATCTGATCCAACATCTTGTATTTCAAACAAGAAACACCTTGTATTTCAAACAAGAAACTTAGTAAAATTAAAAATATTTGGTCAAGATGAAACTGCCACTTAAGTAACGAAAGGGTCAGGATTAGAATCCAGGCATCCTGACTCTAGTTCTAGGCTGCTCAAGCTACTTCCTTTCACCTTCGGAGCAGAGGCCACCCAATTTAAAGGGGTGAGTCATGAAGACCTTGATTTAATCCATTCCATCAGGGTCTTTTTTGAAAGTAAAAGGCAGACCTAATCTTTTATTTGTACTGAAAACTAATGACACATTTAGCTTTCACCCCTTGTGTCTTAGTTATGGTTTCTCAATGCTGCATAACACTTTATGGAGCTGAAAGTGACATTATTTAAAATGTGATATGTGAGACTATGTGAGCACTGTAGTAGGTAGAAAAACACTTTTACTCCTATCTTTTTTTGTTTTCAAAAGAAAAGTATAATTCTGAAAGAGATACTACTATTGGCAGGAAAAAACCAGCATTGTTTCTTCTTTATGTTCCAGTATTACTCACTATATACACTTTAAAATTTTTAGAATAGCTTTAGGTTTTCAGAAAATTGTGAAAGTAGTGCAGAAAGTTTCTCTATCAATACCTTCTATTAGTATGGTACTTTTGTCACAATTAATGAACTGATATTGCTACATTATTATTAATTAAAGTATATACTTTATTCAGATTTCTTCAATTTTTATCTAACATCCTTTTTCTCCTCTAGGATTTCATCCAGGATGACATGTTACATTTAGTCATCATGTCTCCTTAGGTTCCTGTCAACTGTAACAGTTCTAAGACATTCCTGTTCTTTGACGACCTTGACAATTTTGAAAAGTTCTAGTCAGATGTTTTGTAGAATGTCTCTAAATTGATATTTGACTGGTGTTTTCTTCATGATTAGACTGGGGTTATGGATTTGGGAAATGAAAACCGCAGAGATAAAGTACCATTCTCATCACAGCTTTTCAGTGGTACATGTTATCATGTGACTTATCATGATAAATGTGACTTATCACATTTGATGTTACTCATAATTAACTGGCTGAGGTGATGTCAGGTTTCTCCACTATGAAGTCACTATCTTCCCCTCATATTTGTACTGTCTTCTCTGGAAGGAAGTCGTCATGTACGGCTCACACTTGGGGCCTATGTTCTACCTCCTTGAGGGAGGAGAGCCTAAATAATTATTTGGAATCTTCTGCATTGGAGATTTGTCTATTCTTTGCCACTTATTTATTGATTCAACCATTTATTTATATCAAAAGAGACACAGATATTAAGTTTATTCTTTGAGTTATAATCCAAAACTAATGTCTTTGTTTTAGAGCTCGAAATATTGTGACTTTGGTCATTGGAGACTCTTTTAGTTGGCTCCTTTGTCCTTTAATATACCACTTGACATTATGGTTCTTTGTGTTTTGAGCTCTCCCTCTCTTTTTTTTTGGGGGGGGGTGGTGAGGGGTGGGCGGCACTTCCAGATGGCCCAGACTCATCCAGTAGACTCCCAGCCACAGCTAAAATCATTCATTCCTCTAAGAAGCCTTAGTTCTTTTGAAGAATGATATTAGAAACCAAGATCACATCATCACTGGCTGTTGCTATTATCAGTAGTTTGAATTTTCACAATTTTATAGGCGTGTAGTAGTATCTCATCATTGTGGTTTCCTTGGTGATAGACAATATGAGCATCTTTTCATGTGTTTATTTTCCATCCATATATCTTTTTTGGTAAGGTATCCGAACATTTGCCCATTTTTAAAAATTGAGTTTTTTTGTTATTGAGTTTTAAGAGTTCTTTGTATATTTTGAATACAAGTCTTTTATCAATATCGGTTTGCAAATATTTTTGTAAATATTGCTGTGGCTATAACTGTATATTAAAATATTATACATTAATGAAAATTCTAAATTTGCTATAAAAAATTGATTCAGGTAGATTTGACATTTTGAGAAAAGGCTAGTTAGACTTAAGAAATTTCATATTCTCATTAACTTGAAATTGGTTAAGACTCTTAAAAATATTTATTTAGTTATTTATTAACACCTACAACACCTGGTATTCCAAGGTGGTCTTCTATCCAAGAACCAACTAGGCCCAACCCTGCTTAGCTTCCAAGATCATATGAGATCCAGCACATTCAGAGGGTGGTGGCCATAGACTATGACTCTTAAAATTATAAGCAATAACCTTTCTTTTGCTTAATCTCTCAGCAACAGACACTTTGCTTAACTAGCAGTCATTCGCTTATATTTCTTGCTAACTACACTCCTATTTTCTTCTATTCAGGTATCAGTATGCCTGTTTCCATGAATAAATCAAGATTGTCAAAGCCATTTAAGGTAATTCTATTCTTTTTTGCCAATGTCCACATAAAAGTAACCCTGAGTCAATATGATGTAAAGATGTAAAGAGAAGTGTGGCAAGCACTTTAGGAGAAGGCTCTTCCTTCTTATACAAGTTAAGGCCATATGACAAAAAAATTGCTTTTGACCCTTTCCTTTCCCCTTGCTTTAGATGCCCTCATTTAGGAATGTAAAATCTAGAGCTTTGCCAGCCATCCTGCAACCATGACTAGCCTGAAGACAAATGCCAACATGTTTAAGAGGTAAAATAGAAGAGAGAAATTATATCGAGCCCTTGATGAGATTACTGAGCCACCGAACCCATTCTGGAAAGTTTACCTCCAGATGTCTTGCTTTAGTGAAAATTAAATGTCTGTTATTGAGCCAGTACTTTTTAACCCTTATACTGGAGTAAATAGGTAAGAATCTTCACAGATGGAGACAAGTTGCTAAGGGATTTTAGTTGCCCCGGGCAGCCCCTTCTGGCCACTGTAACTGTACCTAAGATTAGCATCTCAGCCACCTGTGACCATTCATGGCACAATGTAGCACACTGGTTGAGAAGTTCTGATTTCAGACACATTCTGTAACTTGAGACTGAATCCATCCTAATTATGATGCATACTAAGTACAGCTTTAAACCTGTGCAAAATATTTCTTGTCACAGAAGCCAACTAGCTAACCTATCAGATAATGTCTGATAAAAGGCTCACTTTTGTACTACTCTGTGATCACTCAAAATTGAACAGAGTTTGGAAACTTCTTGGTCTTTCAGAATATATTTGGAAGAGTGGAGCAGAAAAAAATAAGGTATTTTATCTTCGTATTTATACTGTGGTTTTAATTTAATTGCTTTGGCATATTATGGTAGGCTAACAGATTTAGAGGACATATCATTGCAGTAAAAAAGCTTTAAAGTGTAAGTCTAAGTTATTATTTGAACAGCTGTATCTAATTCATAATATGAAAATCACACCAAGCCAACTCAGGTTTAAAAAAATAACTAAAAACAGTCACAAAAACCTTTGAGAATGCAAAGAAATCTCAATGTGCTTTCTCGACCATCTTTTGTAGATACTAAGGAGCCCTGGGGTTACTCCAGTGCAGAGCTGCCTAATGGCGAACTACGATGCCAGCTGTACTTACAATGGATAATTTTTAAAGGTCTTACAAGCTCTTGTGTTCCAGATAAGGACTCTGATCCCTAAAGAGGAAACATATCTAAGCATTTCTTATTCATAATTAAATAGGTTTTCTGGCAGCAGACAATGAAATTCACAGGATTTATATTGACTCCTTCTGTTTGGGAATAAATTGTAGACTCTGGATAGCTCTGAATCACATTCTAACCCCTGGCTTTTTATTTATTATTACAAGCCTGCTGAAGCATAAATTTATTGGAAACCAAGTACGTTCTTTAGGAAAAAATGTGGCAGATACCGTTTTCATATACTAACTTAAATTTATTTAACATATATTGTATATACATATATGTGTACATCTACACATTAAGTGTATATGTAATATGTACTTCAAAAGATATTTACATATCTATTATAAAATATATTTCACTTTATATTAAATGTAATATTTTGTCTACAAGTAATTACTCATTTATTTACTTATTCAGTGAAATTGTTTAACTCAGTGCACCATTATGTGAAAGGACATCCATCATTAGTTAAGTCCTATGGTTTGGACATGACTACTAAAATTAACATGAACTTTTTTTTTTTAATATAAGATCATCAGCAAATAACGATACTTGCAAAGTATGAAACTCCTGGAAACTTTAAATTGGCACTTTTCTTGGTAATGAGTTTTGGTTCAGTGTGTCTCATTCTTAATGTATGGCTAGGGGTAAAAGTCTATGGAAATGAGTGAGACTGTGGCCTTCAGTCATGCCAGCTGGAAACACAACAGTGGTAACCTCTGAAGCCAGCAATACTGCCAGGACTGCCAGGGGTATAAAGCTTCATCTTTTGTGGCTTTCCAATCAGCTCCAGTTTTTGTGCATATGTTTTGGCTAATTTCCAGAGTACAGCAAAATATTGACTGGCTTTGTGGTATGCAATTAAAGGGCTGATTTTAGCCTAGCATTAGGAATGAATCCAATAGGGAAATTCTGGTCAAGCTCTCCTAGATTTCTTGCAGAAGGCAACAGTTCAGGAAAGCAATTGCATCTAACAGAATAATTTTGCTGAGGAACATGCAGCTTTTCAATTGATATTAAAACATAATATGATAATTGCTATAGTTTAAAGCACCAAAGTCCACATATAAATGACAATTGCTAAACTACCTGTTGAAATAAGCATCTCTCAAGTGACTTAGTCAGGGAAATAAGAATAATTGTTTTACAAGAACACCGTATACTAACTGATGATTTTTTCCTCATAGGATCTCATTTCCACATCTTGAAAAATGTCAATCAGTCTTTCACACAAAACCTAGCAATTTCAAATGAGGTTGGAAGATAGTTTCCCTAATCCTATCTTCCTAAAGCAAGGATTTTAAAAAGCCTGAAAAGTCACTATCAATACAATATGATTAAAGGATACAAGATCAAACAAACAAAAAACAAAGAGTAGGCTGTTTTAAGAAGGTAGTCAAATACATTAAGTTAATGTAAAAAAAAAGAGTAAAAAGTAGATAATGGATTAGGCAACTAGAAAGCTGTTTTTGTTTTTTTTTTATTTTTTAAGAGCAATAATCTGGACAACACAATTTGAAAGTGAAAAGTAAAAAGAAAACGGTAAGTAGATACCACTTTTTCTGAGAGTTTTGATGAAGCAATGAAGAAGACAGTGCAGTATATTGACGAAGAATAGATATATGCAGCCAGGAGATTTCTTTTTAAGATGAGAGAAACTTGAGCATTTTATAAGCACAAAGAAAAGTCCATGCAGAGTAGGAAGGAAGGAAAATCAGGAGCAAGAGAGGACACCTTATAGATTAAGATTCCTAAAAAAGTGAGGATAGATGTTATCAAGCGGAAATATGGAGGGATTGGTTTTGACAAGGAGAAGAGCTAACCATCCCTCAGTTTGAAGTAGACCAGGATGAAAAGAAATATACAGAGCTGGTAGTGATTAAGGAGAGGGGATAATACTGAATAAAGGTCACATTTGATGGCTTAATTTCCTCATATTAAAGATAACTTGAGTGAACTGGAAAAAAAATTATAAAAGTCTTTGGAGAAACCCGCTTCCCCCAAAGAGTTAAAATGAACTCAGGTCCTTTTACTCTCAATAATTTAGAGTACATAATATAGAATGACATTCAGGAAGAACTATGTATCTAAACCCATCCACTTCAGGAAACCACCAGCGTTGGACACTGGTGTGCAGACAATTAACATGGACATTTCAGAGCTATCAAGTTTGTACAGCTAACCAATTTATTTTATTTTTGAAATCCAGTCCATCAGTGCTCATGGAGTGCTCAGCATAATGCTCAACTACAATGTGCTATCAGGGCACACCCTCAGAATGTTTTTTTTTTTCCTTCTAATTCTTTATAAGTTTATTTGAGCCAAACTAACAACATATGCCTGGGAGCATGATCTCAAGTGCTCCGATGAATTTTTTAAAAGAGCATTTTAGCATTCCAAGAAGTTTATTCTATAGTCAACAAAAAGTCCAGGATTTTTTTTTTCTACTTTGCACTTTTCTCATCCCTGTTTCCCTTTTGCCTTTGACCTATGTTCTTTCATCAGGAAAATTATAAATATATAATTTTCTGTAAGTGAGTTCTGAATTATAGGCTTATTAATCCTGTTTTATATATCTAGGTGAAAAAAATAGAATTCAGTCTAAAAACATTGCCCTTGGATGCTTTAGTACAAATTATGACCTTGGAGAAAATACAATAGCTTTTCCCTAGAAATGGTATCTGGCTGTCACCGATATCTTATAGTTATTTTATATGAGAAGAAATAAAGGATAACTTCAAACTTCATAAACTACATCCTAATAGTCTCTTAAATGCAAGACTGGAAGATGACTGGGTTAGCAATCCACTTAGGTTGAGTGATAATAGATTTCCAAAGCTGAAAATGGAGAAACTATCAAGCTAGAAATATTGATTGGGGCCTAACAGGCAGAAAGAATAATATATAACCATGTTGATTTTTATGATCAAGACCATTTATATATATATATATATAAAGTATAGATTTAATGTGCCCTTTATTTTGAACAAAGGTAAGAATGAATAAATGGGATCTTTCCATGCCATGAAAAACATTTTTGAATTTGGATACTGTAGAAATGTTATGACAGAGGAGCATATGTGTCCACAGGGAGCATATAGAAGAGAGAGGGCAGGAGTTGAGCAACCAGTACAAGGGAGATCCCACTATGATTGTAGAAGAACTGGACCGCTTTTATCAAGTAGGAGTACTTTGAATCCTATTGGCCATCTCTGCTGTTGAATCTGTTACTTAGCCCATAATGGTAAAACAATATATTTGTCATATTAGGACTGACTCTTTCTGTTTTTAAATATTAAAGCAAAATTTAGCTTATGTCATTATTTTCAAAGGACCTTTATTTTTTTAATCTGTCCATCTGCTAGGCAAATAATTCTTTCTTATTGCAAATATCATTATCTTCCCCTTTCAGAATGGATGTTATCAATTCTGAAGGTTCTCTTCAGAAACTTTGTTCCATTGTTGGTTATAAAAATGCCTTGTCTGAAAATGTTAAAGTGGACTATTGGCCTACAGAAAACTGGAAGTGGGCTATTTTTAATTTATCTGTGGAAAATATTCTTTTTTTGCCCTTGATGTTTGTAGAATGTTACTGTTTTATTTTCATTTTATAGCCCTGATTATTTTTGTACTGTCTTTGATATTTTATTGTTAATAAATTAAATGTTATTTAAAGTTCAATCACTTTCTAAGGTTTTTAGTTTAAGTTTTCCACATGAATATTCATAATTTGTCAGGTTTTAAAATTCTTTAAATTATTCTCACTTTTTTTATATAGAAAAGAGAATACGGATTGCTGCTTTTAATCACAAAAAATTTTTTTTATTTGCTAGTGAAGAAAATGCTATTGGAGATTAAAAAAAAAAAGAAAACAGAATAATCCAGAATATATTTTCCAGAGCAATATTGTCTTATAGGAAGAGAATGGTACCAGTGCCTTTGTAAATTAAATTTGAATGGAACCAGCAACTTTTTCATGGTTAACTAAAAGGGCCTATTAATAAACTCTATTCCACCAAGAAGCAGTATCTAACACTTCAGAGTGTTATCTTCCACTGCTTAAAATCACAGAAATACATATCTAGATGTACAGTGTCCCAGACCAAGCCAAGGGATTCACAAGACATTACAGTAGTTTAGCTAAGATGTTGGATTGCTTTGAGATGAATCCCTGTAAGTTCTTTTCTTCAAATGCCCTAATGCCTCAGATGTCAGGTGGCAGAAGTCTAAAATATTTAAAGATATTCTAGGTCTTATGTCTTCTGCAAGAAAGAGAACTAGAGAGCTGATTTGTTTGTTGATACCTTTCGGATGTTGTAGTTTTGATGTATTGTTGACTGATAAGCTAACTGTTTTCACAAAAAGTCTCCACTGCTGCAGCTAGAGTTACTCTACCTTTCAGCTTGTGTTATAAAAAATAATACCAAGAAATGGAGGCCAACAAACAAACAAACAAACAAAAAACAAAAAAAAATCAATAGCTCTTTCCTTTACAAGAAAAAAAAAATCCACATTTTACTGTGAAATAAAACACACATAAAGTGCACCAAATAAAAATGTACAGTTCATTGAATTATTATAAAGCAAACACCTGGGCTAACAGACTGCCAGTAAATTTTCCCCAAGCACTTCTTATCCCTCCAAATTCCCTTTCTCCTCAAAGATAAATGCAGTCCTGACTTTAATAGAAAATCATCTTTTGCTTTTCTTCATTCAAATTACCACCTAAATAGAAATCATTAAGGACTGAAATTTATTTATATATATATATATATATATATATATATATATATATATATATATATATATTTAATATATATATAAAAAGAATCTCACAGTATATTTTGTTTAGATTCTGATTTTTTTTTTGCCAATTGTGATCACAAGATGCCACCATTATCTGTAGCTACAGTTCATTCATTTTTATTCCTGTATTGTATTCCATGATATCCAAATCTATTAAATCCATTATTGATGGATAGTTAAATTGATTCCAGTTTTTAGATATTATGAAAGATATTATTATGAATATACTTGTACCTGCTTTAGATATTTTTATAAACTACTGGTACACAATACTGATGTATCTAGGAGTAGAATTGTTGGTTGGGTCAAAGAAAATGCATGTCTTCAACTTTATAACTTTTCCTAAGTGATTATGCCAATTTACTCTGCCAATAGCACTGTATTAAAATTCCTTTTGGCTGCACATCCTCATTACCTAATGAAATTGTCAGCTCTTTTGCTTTAGTTATACTGGTGGGATTATCACTGTGAATATAATTTGCATTAATTTTTATATAGTTATTGACTATTTAGACATCCTTTTTAAGTGGCAGTTTAAGTTTTGCTAGTTTTTTTTGTAATTCTTTCTTTGTTGATTTTAAAGAATTCTGTATTATGAATATAAGCCCCATAACAGTTTTATGTGTTATAAAAATCTTTTCCTAGTCTATGACTTAATTTTTCACTGTCTTAACAGTATCTCTTGAGAGAGTAGTTCTTATTGATTACTCAACATTGTCAATCTTTTACTCAGTGTATTTGACACCTGCAGTGGATAATTTTAACACCCCTCCCTTCCTACATACACTAAATTATTTTCAGTAAGAATTAAGAACGCAAAGAAATGATGTAATAAAACAATGACAACTTTACTTTTTTGAACTTTATATATATTTATGTTAGTAAAAATTAAAGTATAATAAAAATAAAATGTTATGATTCAAAACAAAAAGATTAATATGTGAACATTTTTAATTATACTACTTTTGTCAGAGATATTTTCTTATTGTTATTGTTACACCACTGACTCAGTATTGTTTTATGATGATACCATTACCCCACTTGAAATTCTTTATAATTTTTAAAACAAATTTCTCTACAAAACTACTGATTTCTCAACGTAAGGGCAAATAATTTTAGGACCAAAAAAAACCACAACTATTTATTTAGTAGTTTTCACACCTACATAACTATTTAAACTTTGATTTATTGGTTTGTTCATTTCACACTGATATATTAATATCCTATGGAAATAATTGGTTAGAAACTAAGTGAATTTCATAAAAAAAAACAAATCACAAAAATTAAATGTTATGTCAGTAACATGATTAGTAATAGCTGTAATTGTAACTTTAATAGGCATTTACTTTTTTAAAAAAATTGGGTAATTACTACTAGAAAATTATATAGAATATTATTATTTCAGATTGTAATTAAAGAACCAAATTTCAAACTACTGGGTTTTAAAACAAACTGTAATTTAAAATAATATATTTCAATATAAAGGATACTCACTTGGAATTTCCTTTATGAAAGTTTTTCATGAAATATTTTTTAATAGATTTAGATTTTTTATTATTCTTAAGTTACTTTTCGTTGGTTGTCTTTTTTTTGAAATTTGCCCCTTTGATCTATATTTACAAATTTATTTTCATTCAGTGAAACACTATTTCTATTTTTTATATTAAAGTCTTGATTTATCTAATATTATTTTGAATGTTAATTTTTCATACTATTGGGATTTTTTAGTTATCCTATCATTATTAATTTCCAGCACTATATTATGGTCTTTTGCAATTAGTGAAACTTAGTATGTATCAATTTTAATAAATTGAAAAAAATATATATTTTGCAAAATGTGTATTTTGTTGGGTGGAGTATTCTATTTAGATAAGTTAGGTACAATTTGTTAATTGTATAGTTAAAATCGTCTACATTCTTACTAAATTTTTTAGTTACTAAGAAGTTGGTGTTAAAACTTTCCACTATAATTATGAACTTGTTTATTTTTCTTTTCTGTTTTCTTTTTGCTCTATATAATTTTAAGCTATGTTAATAGTTACACTCAAATTTGAGGTTATTATGATTATGAAGAACTTATCCTCTTATCAATTATGAAATGTCCCTCTTTATCTCTAGTAATACTTTAGTTATAAAGTATCTTCTCTTTCATAGAGACAGACAACAGGTTGTTGACAGACAACAAAGTTGCCTTTAGAAACATTTTATAAATTCTAAGTGGAATATTCAGGATTTATACCTTTAAAAAATGGTTGTAGGACTCCTTTGAACAAGAAAATACTAGCAAGCCTCTCAAAAAGACAAATATTTGTGATATAATATTGTGTAGGGAATTGTCAGCAATATCTTGACATTTATAAACCCACAATGCAAGAGATTATAGTAAGTATGCTAATGCAAATGGCCACACATGTGTTGTTTTACCGTTATAAAATAAACTGGTACCAAGAAAGATGGAGTGTCTCAAAGATCTGGGTAATTGATGAGAGATTGCTAAAGTATTTAGAGTGTATACCCTAAGATATCTCATTTTTAAATTATGTTTATTTTAATGCATCTACTTTTTATTTAAATTTAAAGAAAAAAATTTAAGGTTATTGAAGTTTGAAATTTGTAACACTATCAAATTTTTTCTCCGAGTAATTATATTTTGGAAGAAAGATACATACATATGTGTGTCTGTATTTATATTTACACACATACATCATTTTTGTATGTATGTATTTATACATACATACATATATAAAGGAAGAATGTTTTAAAAATATCTCAAGTAATAGTACTGCTCATTAATATCAATTATAGTTACCACTTGATTCCTTTAATTAACACAAAACTACAATAAGCTATCATTATCTGATTTTCAGAGGAGGGATCAGAGTTCAGGTAATGTAAATAAACTGCTGAAGGTCACAGTTTATAAGAAACAGAGACATTATTAAAACATAGGTCTTTTGGAATCTAAAATCTATGCTCTTTGCACTATTATGCACTGTTAAGAAGTACCTGTTTTATTTCAAATTAACCAATGACCAAAAACAGTGTGATCAAAATAATGCTCTTAAGATACTAAAATCCAACTTCAAGAAATGTATAAATTGTTCAAAATGCTGGGGAAATTTCAGGAAGACATAATAGACTTTCTTGGCACACAGTACCAAGGCCATCCAGATACAAAATCAATTATAAAAGGCCAGAGATCAAAGAGCAATATTGTGGACATTGTTTCATGAATAACATAGATACAGGGTCTGTTTGTTGTCATCTTTAAGAATTTCTAAAGTAGTCTGCATGATTATAGATTAAATGCAGTTATTGAATTTTTTTTAAGTACAGCAGTGTCTGTGCATAAGTATTATGAGGTATATAGATATATTCTAAGAAAATCTGGTCCATGAAAATCTGACTTTTCTATAGATGAAATAAGGAATGATATGTCACTTTATAAAAAGATTTACTTCGAAAAGTGATTCTGTAAGATTCTGTTAAAATCTATGCAATTCTTATGCTTTTAGAAAACAATTCCATTTACAATAGTTGGATTCGCAAAAGATATCTCAGGTATATATATACATATGCTGTACAAAGTACCATGAGCCATGTATAAATGTACTTGAATAAATATAATATTTAGAGAGAGGATTAAAGAACAAAAAATTTGAAATAATAAAATTACATGCACAATACAATCAAATATTATTATTATTATTATTACATATGCCTACAGCACCTGGCCTTCCTAAGTGGTTTCCCATCCAAGTACTAACCAGGCATGACCCTGCTTAGCTTCCAAGATCAGACATGATCAGACTTCAAGCTTATTCAGGTGACTTGGCCACAGACCACGGATCTGGCTCCACTGGGCCACAAACCCATGACCTTCTGCATGTAAAAAAGACATGCTAACCGCTATACTATGGAACCACATCCACAACCAAGTATCTATTTTGATTACTTACAGTGCAAAATTTATGAACAAATATATTGCCATAATGAAATTTTATAAACCCAAGTGCATACTCAGCAATTAGAAATTTCAGTTTAAGCTTATTCTAATACAAAAATACATTGGTTTATAATGTGTCCACTACCACTGGTAAGGAACACATGTGTCAAAAGCATCAACTTAAGTACATGAACTAAATTAAATGAGTTAAGGTTGTATTTTCATTTCAGACTCTTATGTTTTAGCAGTTTGAACACATCTGAGTGACTTCAAGGAAAAGGCTAGGATTTCTGCAATCTCTCAGAACTAAGAATGTGATGATTCATACTCTATTATGAGCTGACGCACAACCAGGTGTGCGTATTAACATATTATTAAACACTCACAGATGGCTTAAATTTACAAAGTGCATGGTGAGTAAATCAGTTAAGCACATTTGTATTCACCAGACAACAGCAACTGTATAAAGGCAAGTAATAATATTGTAATAATAACAGTAATAGCAATAATCTAGATAAATGATTTCCATTTAAGAAAATTAAATGCATTTTGGAAAAATGGAGGATGTTTCTCATCATTGAATCTGACTTAATGTCTAGTTATTCTAATATATAGGCATTTGTAAAACAAATCCTTTATTCTATATTTCATGCACAATCCCTTCCTTTAAAAAGAGCTCGCTGTTCTTGGAACGCATGGCTCCTTCCTGCCCCAATCTCAGCTCAAATGCCACTTGTTCAGAGCAGTCTAAAGTAGCCTTTTCTTACCACTACTCCTAGTAAATACCTATAACATTAAGGTCTTTTATTCTATGTAGCACTCTTCACAATTTGGAATTATTGTTTTGATTCATCAGGTTTTTTTTTTTTTGCCTCATTTTTAGTCACCCTCCCCCTGAATGGAAGAAAGAATGAGACAGAGAACCTTATATATATCCTTAGACACTGAATCTCCAGCTTCTAGAAGAGCATCTAACACACAGTACATATGCTCAATATACATGAGTGAATAAATGAATATATAAAGGGCTTTTAGTTGGCATTTTCATTGCTAACTTTACTTTCATATTTTGTTATTACATTTCCCTGAAGTATAGTTATGGCTAAATACAAATGATTAAATACTAAAACAATATTGATAATTACTATAGTCTTTAATCCATTGATTAATTTTAAACATGTTCTTGCCTTTATGGAAATTACATTTTAGAGGGGAAGACAGTGTTAAATATGTATCATCTAAAGATACAAGGGGAGAGTGTAAGGGAGGGAATTAATGAGTTAAAAAATTCTAGAAAGAAACGCTTTTTAAGCTAAGACATTTGAGGGTAAAATATGGCAAAAACATAATTAGTTTGCTCATTTTATTTTATTGGTGGACTTATAAAATAGTTCTTTGAAACATTGTTTCTTTAAAAAAGTAGTCTTTTTAATTAAAATAGATAAAAAAGAGACATGGCCAGTTTGATAGACAAATTTCAGTACGACCTTCAATTAGCCCCACCTCCTGGTATTCGCATCGTTGTGTAGTTCCTCCAGCCCACACTGAATCAAGGTTAGTCTGTGCGATTACAGAATATGGCAGAAGTAACAGTGTAAGATCTTGAAGACTAGATCATTAAGGGCACTATTACTTCCGCCTTGCTCTCTTGAATAGCTCATTCTGGAGGAAGCCAGTGGTCACTCAGGTGGGCTAAGAAGAGGCTTATGTAGTGAAAAAAAAAAATGAGATCTTCTGCTGAAAACCAAAACCAGCTTGCCAGTCATGGGAGTGAGCCACCTTGGAAGCGAATTCTCCAGCCCCAGTCAAGCCCCCAGATGAATGCAGCTCAATAACACCTTGATTGGAACCTAATGAGAGAATTAGCCAAACTGCTTTCGAATTCCTAACCTATAAAACATTTTTATTTTGTTAAGCTATTCAGTTTTAGGGATAATTTGTTATATAAAAATCCATCATTAATACAACAAATAAATAAATATCAATATTTATAAAGAAATATTAATACAACAAATAAAGACTATTCTACATTGGATCCTTAATCCTGCCCTAGAAGGGAAAAAAAGCTATAAATTGACTTGAATTAATTGACAAAATTATAATAATTATTATTTTTGCTTTTATGAGGATAAATATCAATATCTTCCTGGCTGTAAGATTTAGTTATAATAATTGCAATTTTTAAAAGCTTGGAAAATGAACTTTGTGACATCCCCTTGATTAACACTTTAATTAAGGATATTCAACTGATTTTGAACAAATGCAATCAAAATTTGAGGGCTGATTTAATCTATAAAAAGGTTTATTATCATCATAGAAGACTTAGGTTGGCTTCAAAGTAGTTCTTCAGAGGTTAAAACATTTCTAAAATCCAAACAATGCTGAAGAGCAAAATGAGAAAGTGCATACAGCTCTGCTGAAGCTTCTTCTAATTAATTCAACATCTGCTTCATCACAATAATTTTATAGCTCAGTTAGTTAATCTATATGTCTATATAACAATATTATAAAATGTGACATCTAGAGCTTCTATTTTGATTAGTAGATATTACTATTTGTTTGAATATAATTACTACTTATATGTATACCATGGCAGATAGAGGAAAATTTCTGCCTTGTAAGTTCTTTAATTTAGTAAGAATATTGTTTTTACCAAAATGCTGTGCTCTACCACACATGTATTATGTTCATTTTCTCACCACAAAAACAAATAATTTTCTGTTCAATTTTCAACTTAATCAAGTTTACAATAATATTATAATAATAGCAGATGTTTTACTTTCAGCAGAATGAACTTCCAAAAGCTTTTTTTGATTTCATGAATTGCATGGAAAAAAAATCCTAATTGGAATTCATTTGTTTTCTATCTGAAGCATTTAATGACCCTGATGTTATCCTGGTATCATTTGACTGTCTCTGATGGTCTTTTGATCATAAAGCTAATATATTAACCACTCTCACTTCAGGCTTCAAATATGTTCAATAAAATGTGGAGTCAAAATAAATGTTGATTTGGAATAATGGGCAATTTGATTTAGAAGAATAGATGTGTTTCATGGATCGACATGTAAACCATCTTCTGTAGCTGCTCTGTACTATCCATTATAGAGAATACTAAATGTCAACAAATGATTCTTGCAAGTTATATATTCATCATCTACTATCTTTGTGCTGGCTGGAAAATTACTGCTTGACTATCGCCCATGGGAACATAGGCTATCACCCATGGGAACATATCATTCTAACACTAAGCTTTCTGCTTCTGTACCCCCCACTTGCATAACCAACCTGTGGGTTGACTGTTAGTAAATAGAAGAAAAATAGACTTTTGTGTTCAGACAGAATAAAGAATAGGTTTAGGGCTTAAAAATCCTGTACCTCTACATTTTGGGGCTGCTTAATTTGGGGTCTGTGTACCCCTGGCAGACCCAGCTGGCTGAATAAAGAGTGTGTTTCATATAACTCACTGGTTCATGTGTCTATCAGGGGTTGGTGGCTACAACATCTTAAGAAATGTAAATTCAGTATTTAATTTTTTATTACACATGCACTCTCATTTTTAAGCTCATTGCTGCCAAAAGGATTTACTGCAAAATTTAAAATATATATATAAAATAGTAAAAAATACTAACTATTGATTTATTATTTACAACCAATAGAAGACAAAACAACTCTAGTAAGAGCTTTTGGATTCTTCTATGTAAGCACAGTACTCACCTGCTATTTCCTGCATGTCTTAGTCTACTCAGGCTGCCATAGACTGGGTAAACAGAATTCTATTTTCTTACAATTCTAGAGGCTGGAAGTTTGAGATCAGGATACCAGCATAGCCAGGATCTGGTGAAAACTCTCTTTTAGCTTAAAGACACCTCCTTACTTTGTCCTCTCCTGGCAGAGAGAAAGAGATCTTTTGGATTAGAACCCCACCCTCATGACCTCTTTTAAACTTAATTACCTCTGGAAGACCCTACCTCTAGAGATGGTCACACTGGGGCTTGGGGCTTCAGTGTAAGAATTTTGGTAGGACACATTTCAGTCCATGGCATTCTATCCCTGACCTCCCAAAATTTATGTTCTTATCTTAGGCAAGATATATTCTTTTCATCCCAACAGAACCCAAAACTCTGAACTCATTCCAGTATGAACTCTACAGTCAAAAGTTCTGAGTCTCATCTAAATATCACCTAAATTAGATATAGATGAGGTATGATTCATCCTGAGGCAAATTCCTCTCCAGATGTGAATCTGTAAAACCAGACGAGTTATGTATTTCAATATACAATGCTGGGACAGACATAGGCTAGACATTCCCATGGCAAAAAGGAGAAATCAGAAGTGTCTATGTAAGAAACGTCCAAACCTGTAGAGAATTTGAGTTTATTTGAGCCAAACTGATGACATATGCCAGAGAGTAAGATCTCAAATACTCCAGAGAATAAGTTTTGCAGCTTCTTTTATGCATTTGAAATTAAGGAAGATAACATGTAGGTGGGAGAAAGTAAGGTGAGGATTGGATTATAAAACAGTAAACAAGATTTTGTGCTCTCTAGAGGGTGGTTATGCTTATTTCAAAGGTGTGCTAACCTAGATACACAGAAACAATGGACAGGGCTTGCTTAAGGCAAAGAGAGATCTTTTACTAAAGAAGTTCTATGTCTGGGGCTTGACTACTCACCATAACCTGCCAGTTCAGAATTTACGATTAGGTTACCCTGTGAGGTTATTTTCCCTGGAACCCATTTTTTAATCCACAGAAGGAAGTAGTGAGGGGACTCATGCAAGTATAAAACCTAAAAGGCAAATTCCATTAGATCTTAAAGCTCAAGAATAATGGTCTCCGGTTTGCTACTCTGCCCTCCAAGCCCACTGGGGTGACAACATCACCCCCACAACTCTGAGGAGTGGTTTCACCATTTTGGCCCTACCCTCTGAAACCAAGGAGGAAACAGACTTGCTCCCTGGGCCTACCTCAGGAAAGGCAGCCTGAGGATCTCTGAATTGTCTTTGGGGTCATCCCTCTCTTTCCTTACAGAATAGCACACCTTTGAAGTTGAATAGAGATCTGTGGTCTAGTCCTATAGAATCCTGAAATCCAACAGCCTTTCTTCCTTCCATCCCACTTTTTTGTCCCAATTATTTCAAACTGGCAGTGTGTTTGTAGGCATAATCCATTCTCTATTCCTGGATTCTGCTGAAATAGCTGATTAAGTCCATAGTCACACCTATGATCTCTATCAAATGGTTGTTCAGCCACATCTTTAGTCTTTTCTTGAAAACAAGCTTGCTCTTTTAATTATTTATTATAATTTGGATAGGTTGAGAGTTTCTCAAATCTTCAAATTGTTTCCTTTTTACTTAACTTTTTTTTCTTCAATTCATCGCTCTACTTTTGCATTTTATTATAAGTCAGGAGAAACCAAGATTCTCCTTCAACACTTTGCTTAGAAATCTCAGCTAAATAACTGACAGTTCTGCCTTCCACAGAACATCAGAACACAGTTAAGCCAAGTGCTCTGCCACTTTATAAGGAAGATTGCCTTTCTTCCAGTTTCCAATAATATGTTCCTCATGTCTGTCTGGGATCTCACTCAAATAGCTCTTAACATGCTCCTCAAAACTCTTCCAGCCAACACCCATTATCCCATTCCAAAGTTATTTCCACGTGTTTAGATATATGTTACAGAAGCACTCCATTTCTTGATAGCAAAATCGAAAGTAGTCAGGATACTCCAGAGAAGCTAACCAACAGGATGGATGGATAGATAGATAGAGATACAGATAGATATAGATAGATCAAGATGAAAGGGAATGATAGGTCAGAAGCAAGTTCAAAACCTAGACAGAACAATTCCATTAGCTCTTAAGGCTCAAGAATAATTTTTAGTAAGGCTTAAGATATATCTGGATAAAGTCATGCATCTATTAATGACAAGGATATGTTCTGAAAAATGTGTCATTAGGTGATTTTGTCATATAGTGAACATCATAGTATACATATACAGAAATCTAGATGGTGTAGCCTATTGCTTCTAGGCTTTAAACTAGTACAGCATATTATTATACCGAATACTTGTATGCATTTGTAATGTGCTGTGCTGTGACATTATGATGGCTACAATGTCACTAGGCAATAGAAATTTTTCAGCTCCATTGTAATCTTATGGGACCACTGTCATATTCAGGGCCCATTGCTGACTGAAATATTGTTATGAAGTGCATGATTTTCTATTTAGATAGCTAGCTATCATCTAAAGAGAGAAATGGAAAGAGATTATAAAGAATGGCTTACATGATTATAGAAGCTGAGAAGTTTCAAGATCTGCAGTTCACAAAGTGGAGCCCCCAGAGACTTGATGGTGTAGCCATAGCCCAAGTTCAAAGGCCTGAGAACCAGGAGAACCAATGGTGTAACTTCCAGCCTAAAAGCAGCAGACTCAAGATACAAGAAAAGCCAACATTTTAGTTTGAGTCCAACACAGGAGAAGACTGAAGTTCTAGCTCAATCTGTCAAGCAGGAGGAACTTTCTCTCACTCAGCTTTTTTTTTTTTTCTCTTTGTCTTCCATGGCCTGGATGAGGCCCACACACACTGGGGAGAGTAATCTGCTTTACTCAGCTTACTTTTTTAAGTGTTAATCTCCCCCACAAACACCCTTGCCAACACACCCAGAATAATGTTTGGCCAAATGTGGCCCAATCAAAGTGCAACACAAAATTAAACATCATACTGCATATGTTTTATTTACACCCAGGCTATAATTTTTCATGATCCCAATACTTTGTGGCCAGGAAGCTTCATTCATACACAAACCCTAACATGAGTCTGGGCTCAAGTGTCCAGTACCCAGAAAGCTTAGCACCTAAAAGCTGATACTTAATCATCAGTTCCTTATGTGAAATTCTTCTCTCATCACAAGAATTTTACATTGATGTTCTTTCTACCTGAAAGATATTGACTCCTGCACTCTATTTGCATTATTTTTAAACTATATATATATATATTAAATAGTAAGTACACATAACTAATCAAAGGTGATAGACGAGACCACCATATCATGAAATATCTGGTATGTCATATTGAGGATTTTGAAATTCTTGAGGACACTGAGACCTTGCTGAAAGATTGTAAGAATAGGAATGGCTTTGTCAGATTGACATTTTAGAGTCCAATGTACCAGTAATGTGTAGAATGAATTGGAGGGAAGTAAAAGTTGATGAGAAGGGACTATAGGAAGCCCAGAATGCCTAGGTAAGAGAGTATGTTAGCTTCTACTGCTGTGGCAGAAGTGGGAGGGATAGAAAAGGACAGAATGGAAAGATATTTAGGAAGTTGACTTAATGGAACTTGTTGAGTCTTCAGGAGAGAAGTATGGACGACATACTTATAAACTTAAATAGAAGGTGTCAGCCATCAAGTAAACCATTAAGGAGCAAACAGCATGGAAAGAGAAAAATTAAAAGAGTATAATGTTTTCGAAGACAAAAGTGTGAGGATTCCCAGAAGGAGGAGAAGCTCCAGTCTGCTGGAAGTAAAGCCAGTCAGGAGCAGAGTATGCCATAAATAGTCATTAGTCATATTAACAGGATAATTTTTGACAGTGTGATGAGAACAAAAATCACAATGAAGTAGACTAAGGATGAAAAGGAAGATAAAAACAATAAATGTAGAAAAAAATATTGTTTTAATTGTTCCTGTTAAACTTAGTGGAGAGAACACAGAAGCTGGAAAAAGAGATGAGGATATGAGCATTATTTTGAATTGAAATTTACACACATAGAGTATGATGCTTTTCCGTCACTCTCCCCTAAATTATATATGGGGATAATAATTTAGAAAGGATAACACAATTGCCAATAACAAGTTTTCTTAAGGTTTTTCTTTAAATGATATCATTCATGGGTGTATTTCAGAGGATATTAGGGTGAAAGAGAAACATTGAACAGATTTGTATTTCCTAAATTAGAAAAATAGGGGGATTAACATTCCATATAACTTAAACATAACTTTTTAAAAAAAAGCAAATGCTCACTGGCCGAGTATAGTTATGTGGTACACTGTTTGATGCGATGGGAATTTGGGTGAAAGGCCTTTGGAATATCTGTTACCTCAAAAACATACGAGTCGCTCAAAACTAGAGCCTGGTCATCTTCACGCATGTGGGGGTGGTGCAAGTTTTAAGTTCTCAGTGTCCTAGTGCTTTAATTTATAGCCACACTGAATTATTGTATCCGACCTCCTAGGTGCCAACTTGTTCATTAGGTCTGACATCGTTTCTATTGCTTATTGATTTATTTTTGTCTTTACTCTTTCATCTGGGAAATGTTTCAACGTGAGTCACTACACAAATGCAGGGTATCATAGATGTGTTTTGTTTATAAGTATAGGTTACGTGTAAGTAGCTCCCAAAGGACTAAATTAGAGTAGGAAAGCAGCTACATCCAATTAAATTAATTAAATAAAATTAGTTAAGTCACATGAAGAGAGATTGCCATTAAGTTGTGTTTTAAAGCCGGCGTTAACCAATAAAGTTGTTGTTTCCATCAGAATGAGAACTGTTGTTAAATTAGCAGGAATGGGTTTTTTTGTGGGGGCGGGTAGTGAGATGCAAAAACATTTTTTCCTATTGTAACTAACAGTAATTGTGTTTGGTCATTAAAGAAATTCAGCCTTTAACTATAGTTTTCTATATAAAAAAAAATTTACCTCGTAGGCAAGGAAAAACTGTTCTAACTTATGATTTAGAGGGAATAAGAATTTATGTCAGATTTAAGTCTGTTTTAAAGTATGGTACTTCTTTTGTTATAAAGTACATGGAGGTCAATAAATAATGTGTTCTGCTTTCTATAAGAAACTGCTTGTTTTATAATGAAAAACATTTTTTATCTGGAAACGAGCCATTTGGTGGAATATACTCTGGAGTATTAAATGTTCTGCAGGCAAATTAATGTAATCGTTTGGCAAGTGTTACAAGAATATTTCATGAGTTTAGTTGCATATTAAAAACTTCGTATTTCACTCATACTAAATTTAGTGTCACAGACAATTGATGTTTGGATCCAGGTGACAGACATATAGAATTTTTATTAGAAGCTCAATAATCAAAGGTGAACAACAATTATGTAATATGGCTATCTGGGATATTTTTTAGACTTTACTTATATATTATTTAATATTTATTTTTAGGCTTTCTGTAAATACTCACTAGTCACAATATTTAAATTCTGGCTCAAAAATACACTTAAGTATTCATCAGTAATTTCAGTCAAGACATTTACTGACAGGTTGTTCTAAATAGAAAACAAAATTGTGCAGATGAATATATTCCACAATGTGCTCATTTTCTGTACCTTAGAAATGTAGTACCAAATCAGAACTTAAATTGATATTTTGTATTAACCAGAGAAATAAGTTAATAATAATGTTAGTTTGTATATAAAATCACCATCTTCTACTTAGAGTTTGGTTCAAGTTCTACAGTGATTTCTAATAGTCTTTCCCTAATAATAGAATAAACCAAAAAGAGAGATGCTCAGTTAATTATTTTATAATAGGTTCACTTTCAATTCTTTCATTTGTTGCATTCAAAGGGAAAGGCTCTAATGTATTTTAATTGTAAAGTGAGTACATATATAAAACTTTCATCCCAAAACCTTAAAGTTCCTTATTAATCTCACGTTAAGGACTATCCCTTATTTCAGATGACAAACTTGGGTAATTATTCTTGTGACAAGTGGTAGGTTTTGGAAGGGCTGTACATCCCTCCTTCCCCTAATTCTGCATTTTTATCTTCCTTACCTCCGCAAGTGAAAAATCAAAATAGCTCACTTCAAAATCTCATTTGTTACTAGGGCCTCCAATTCGGATAAATCACATTTCATGAACACATTTTCAGGAGTCTGTACCATTGAGGTGACAATGGAGAATCCATTTCTCCTCAAAGGAGAGCAGTTTAATGGGTCCCAATCTCAGGGTACCTGCAGTGCCTTTGTTTAAAATGTGCCCTTTTATATTTAGCAGGGAAATGCTTTTGCTGAACTCAGATATAAAGATGCTTAACTCGGATATATTTGCAAAATATGGAAAGGGGTGTGAAATACAGAACCAGAGGAAGTGGGATTCTTCAATATGATCAAATTATTTTAATTGTCATGTAATAATTAAATTGTTTTTAATTAAAATTAAGTTAAATCAATTGTTCCTTAGCCCTCCAGCTACCAGATTATAAGTCTTTTGAGGATAGGAATCTGTGTTGTATCTATAATGCCTATCACAGAAGTGTTGAGCAAAAATGTTTACTAAATGAGTGCATTCTCTTTATGACTCTTTCTTATACATATAATGTATGAGGTTTTTCAAAGGACTTTTAGATTAATTTATAGTGACCACAATGCTCAAGGTAAGCATACTATCAATTGCAATTTTACTAAAAAGTTGAGAGGAAGGATATCACGACACATGTAGGGTAATTATTATCATCATTTAACACATAAAGAAATGGTGAAGTGTGACAGTTAAGAGTAAAGTATTAAACATTGGAGTGACTAGTTTATAATCCTGCTTCTGGGTTTTGTTAACTATGTGATCTTAAATAAAATTGACAAACTTGTTGGATCTCATGTTTTTCATCTTTAGGTTAAGCATAATAATAGCTACTTCACAGGGTTGTCACAAAGATTAAATCAGATCATGCATGTAAAACCGAGCATCTAGTAAGAAGGGTACCATTTAGTTATGACACAATAATGATACTTATTTTGAGCTGATTAATATAGTTCCAGGAAATAATTAGAAAAAACATTCTTGAACTTAAGTTGATTCTTGATTTGGCATGAATGGTCAAGTGGCCTTGAAAGAATAGTAAATCTTAACTTCAAAATTTTGGTTAACTGTTATAAAAATTTATGATGTGTCTCTAATAATTAACTTTTAAATGTTAATTGAAAGTTTATAAAAAGCACAAATATCTTGTATGCACACTTGTTTGTTGTATTATGAAAATAAAAGAAAAATATGATAAATTTCTCATCTAAGAAGGTGTATTTGTTTTCTACTGCTACATATCAAATTACTACAAACTTAGCTGCTTAAAACAGCACCCTTTTATTAGCTGACCATTCTACTTCAGAAGATTGACTTATTAGCTTACAGTTATTTATATAAGTCAGAAGTCTGGGCAGGCTTGATAGAGTTTGCCATTTAGGCTCTCACTGGACCAGAATCAAGATGTCATCAGTACTAGGTTTTTATCTGGAAGTTTTGAAACAGAATCTGCTTCCAAATACTGCCCGATTGCTGACAGAATCCAGTTCATTGCCATAGCAAAACCAAGGCCCTCTTTCTTGCAGGCTCTTCCTCAGGTGTTGTTCTCAGCAACTAGAGGCCACTCTCCAGTCCTTGCTCCCTCCACCTTAAAAGGCAACAATGATGTATTGAATCCTTCTCATGCTTAGAGTCTCTCACCTGCTATCTTCTGGAGAAAACTCTGTCTTGAAGGCTCCTGTAATTAGCTTGGGCCCACTCAGAGTATCTCTTTTGATTATCTCAAAGTCAACTGACTAGTAACTTTAATTACATCTGCAACATTTCTTTTATCATGTAATGTAACATCATCAGGGGAGTAGCACGGGGCTCAGAAGACATGAGAATATCTTCTGTCTACAACAGAGAAGTGAGAACAGGCCTGGGAGCTGAGACTCAAGAGAGATGAAGAGGCGAGTCCTGCTCAAATGCAGAACCAGAAATAAACAGGAAGACACAAATCTTAAGGGGACCTGGCAGCTGGGCTTGGCTGACATCTGACTCGCATAGGCTTTCTACAGACTAGATTTCAAAGTATTAGGTGCCTTGACATGAGATACATTTTACAGACACATCTATCAGTAGTAAGATGAAAACTGAAACTCCGTAATATCAGGCAACTTTTATTGAATGTTTCACATGCCCATTGGCAAGTCATGCTTTCATTGTGCTGGAAAGCCACGGACATAAATGTTGCTGTTAATAAAATTGTAGAAATAGATTGCTGGAATCACAAAATTGAGAAACATACTGTGAATTGAGGAAAATAAACCTTAAGATGTGACTCTCAAGGTGCTGTAAAAATGTTACAGCTCTTGAGTGTGATTTTTACAAGAACGTAAGAGGATGACTATCTAAAGTTTTCACAAAATGCTCCAGTACCTGACTAACGCATGCAAATAAAATCTCAAAAAGGGGACTCAAAAAAATCTCATCTTTCGCTGGCGATGCTGGAGGGCCACTTGTTCATTCTAGGGGGCAGGGAAAAGAAAAAATAGGAAAAATTTAAAAAAATAACACTGTTAGTAAAGAAAAACTTACACTGAGAAAAGTGCACAGATGATAAATGTCTAGCTCAGTTAATTATTACAAAATAAATACACTCATGCAGTCAGCTCCCGAATCAGCAGATAGGCCAGCACCTGCACAACAGCAGCCTTCCCATGCCTCTGTCCCCTCAAGGCCAACTCTCTTTCCAACGGGTATCTCGTATCTCTTATCCTGACTTCTACTCTCCTACACTACACCGGTTTTCAATGCTACATAATTTGTGTCATACCATACGTATTCCTTTGTGCCTGGCTTTTTTTCTCAACATTATATTGTCAAGTTTAGATGTTGTTCATTCTCATTGTTGCATAGTATTCAATTAAATGAATTTATCACATTTATTTATCCATTCTACTTGGTATATTTGGTTGTTTCAAAATTCAGCTTTCCAGAATAGCACTACTATAAATATCCACACATACCCGCATCACACTACTACTGGCCCCTTCTCACTTTTCTGTTTGTTTTATGCCTACGAGAGAAATTACTGGATCACAGCGGATGCATATGTCCAGCATTACTAAATGACATTAAACTTTTCCAAAGTGGATATACCAATATACAATCTTCCTAACTTCAACAATTATTCTGCATGTAGTGGTACCTCATTGTGCTTTTCTTTTGTATTTCCCTGATGACTAGGTTATGTAACTTTCATATGTTTATTGGCTATTTGGATATCTTCAATGGTAAAATATTTATTCACTCTTGCTCATATTTCTCTTTTTTTATTTGTTCATTTTTTTATTATTGTTGTTAATTTGTGAAATTTCTTTATATACTTTGGTTTGACTCCTTTCTTGGTTATATGGAAAATATTATCTCCTCCTCTGGCTTGCTTATTCATGCTCTTAATGGTGTCTGCCAACAAATAAACATCTTTAATGATAAAGTCCAATACAATTCTTTTTTTTTCTTTTTTGTTACTGTTATTTGTGAATTGATCATATTTCCTGAGGAGATCTACTTCTATTTAGCAACTAGAAAGCTTCAAGATAAATTTATACCCATCCTAACAACAACAAAGTTGAATAATTTACAGAATCATACATTTTCTCGAACCCATCAGAGATCTAAGGTTGCAAAGCAACCAAGTAAACTTAAATTTCAGAGTGACAAGCCCCTTTGTGGAATATCAGGAATCTCAAATTGTTTCCAATTTGACACAGGATGAGAAGAAGAGGTAGAAGCAAGTAAAAAGAAAATATTTGAGTTTTTAACAAATTCCTAAGTGTTGAGCATGGACACGCATATCATTTTTGAGGATCTGGGACCCCAGACGGAAAGGGAGTTTATAGTCATTCTCTGGTTCTTTTTCTTGAGTCTCCACTCGGAGCTTATCAGCAAGAGAAGATCAGCTAAGGCTAGTGGACAAGTATGAAACATCGACCACTTCCCTAGATTATTTATTCATGGGAAGCAAAGGCTGTAAGTCAGGAGGAGAGGGAAGAACAATCTCTCTTGCACCCAAGGTCATAGAAGTTAAATCATCCTGCCTCTGGTAGAAGGGTAGGAAGAGCCTAGCAGGATCAACAGTGGTCTGCCACAGCGAGGATGGGATTGGGGAGCAGATGGGTGCAGGAAACAGATTAGATAGAGACCTCCCCCATGACGCAGAGGTGCAGGGACTACAACAGGCCCCACACTAAACACAGAACATGAGAGAAACATACAAAAACCAATTGTATTTCTATATACTAGCAATAAGCACATAGGTGCAGATTAAAAATATAATACTATTTATAATTATTAAAAAAGAAATGCAACACTTAGATGTAAATCTAGCCAATCAACATGTAAGTATCTATATGCTGAAAACTATAAAATCCTAATGAAAAGAAACCAAATATCTAAATAAATAAATGGATATGGCATGTTCATGCTTTGGAAGTCTCAACATATTGAAGATATGTATTCTCCCAAATTAATATACAATCATGCATCGTTTAATGACAGGGATACATTCTGAGAAATGTGCCATTAAGCAATTTTGTCATTGTGCAAATGCTCAGGGGCTATAATGAATAAAACAACATGAGATTAAATTGAGCACAAGAAAAAAATGATGCAATCAAGAGATGCAGTCAGCACAAGATGTATGAGGCTGCCGCTGACGTAACATGACATACTGTTTTGCAGCAAATTTTCTTAAACAGAAAAAGTACACTGTAAAATAATAATAAAAAGATTAGTATAGTAAATATATAAACCAGTAATATAGTCATTTATTGTCATTATCAAGTATTACATACTATACATTATTGTATAAGTTATAATTTTATATGAATGGCAGAACAGTAGGTTTATTTACACCAGCATCAACACAAATATGTGAGTTATGTGTTGTGGTACGACCTTATGATGGCTACAACATCACCAGATGATAGAAATTTTTTCAGCTCCATTATAATCTTATGGAACCACCATCATATATGTGGTTCGTCTGTGACCAAAATGTCATGAAGTACATGACTGTACATATGCAATTTCTATCAAAATTACAACAACAATGTTTATAGATATAGGCAAGATTAGGTTAAAATTTATATGAGATTGCAAAGGAACTAGAATAGATGAAATATTTTGAAAAATAATATTAAAATGGGAGAAATTATATTACCCATCAACTATATCATCAGTTATCAGATGGCTACCATAATTATGGCACTTTGGCTTTCCCAAAGTTATAGACACCCAAATCAATGGGCTAGAATTGAGAACACAAAAATAGAGCCAGATAAATATGCCCAAATGATTTTTGATAGAGATGAAGAAGGAATTAAATGAAGGAATGATAAAGATCATCTTTTCAACAAATAGGTCTTTAGCAATTAAATATTCAATCACCAAAAAAAAAAAAAAATCGACCTCTACCTAAAACTTATACACTTAAATATGAAACATAAATCAATAAAACTTTTAGAAAAAAAAATTTAAGAAATTTAAGACTAGGCCAAGAAAAGTTATTAGACTTGGTAGCAAAAGCACTATCCATAGAAGAAAAATTAGAAAATGGGTAAAAGAAATCAAAAGATATTTTACCAAAAAAGATATACAGATGGCAAATAAGCACATGAAAAGATGTTCAACATCATTTGCCATTAGGGGAAAGAGGATTAAAGCCACAATTAGATATCACTGCATACTATTAGAATGGCTAAAATAAAAAAAATAGTAACACCACTAAATGCTGGTGAGGATATGCCACTGGTGGGAATGTAAAATGGAACTGCCATTCTAAACAAACAAACAAACAGAAGTGGACATGCCCAGCAGTTGCTCTCCTGGGCATTTATCCCAGGGAAATGAAAATTATGTTTATTCAAAAACCTGTGCACAAATATCTGCAGCATCTCTATTCATAATAACCCAAATTGGAAACAAGACAGATGTCCTTCAATGGGTGAATAGTTAAATAAACTGAATACATCTATCTTGTGGAGTGTTACTCATCACTAAGAAAAAATGATCTATTTGATCTATCGATTGATGAAACAACCTAAATCAATCCCCAGGGAATCATGCTGAGTGTAAAAAGTCAATCTCCGAATATCACATGGTATGTGTTTCCATTTACATTACACTCTTTAAATGACAGCATCACCATAGTGGAGAAGGGTTGCCAGGGGTCGGGGGCAGCAAGGAAGCAGAAGTTCTGTATACTGACTGCATTAATGCCTATATTCAGTTATGATATTATAGGTTGTTAACACTGGAGGAAACTGGGTTAAGAATGTACATGATCTCTCTGTATTACTTTTTATAATTGCATGTGAATTATCTCAAAATAAAAAGGTTAATTATGGAAAAGTATATGAGGAGAAAGCAAGACTTAACAGCATTTGAAAAACATAGCAATTTCTAGTTACATCTTACACTATATGATGAAATGGTATTGTGTTACTAAAAGCATTAAAAAAATAAAACTCATATAATTTTAGGCTTCCTTAAATGTCTAGAATATTGAAGATGGTGGTTTCTATTTTGAGCTGGCCGTTTTAAGTGGTATGGTGCCAAGTTCTGGGTACTGCATTTTAAGAGGCATTTAAGGGAAATTCAAAGTCAGGCTATAGGATGAAGATGATACTAGAAACCACATCATACATAAAATAGTGGGAGAAATCGACAGTGTCTACCCACAAGAGCGAGTTGGTGGACACACCTATACTTTTTAATTCTCTGAAGAATTACCCTATGGAAGGGTTAGCTTTTTCTGTAGAATTCTAAAGTATACAAGTAGGACCAAATAGGAAACATTATAAGAAAATAGATTTTCTTTCATTGCCAAGGGCTGGACAGTGGGGAATGGGGATATGTTAGTCAAAGTACAAATTACCAGTTGTAAGGTGAATAAAATTCTGGAGATCTAATGTATAGCATAGTAATTTGAATAATTTGAGTTAATAATACTGTATTATATACTTGAAAGTTGCTAAGCAAGTAGTTCTTAAATCTTAAATGTTCTCACCTCAAAAAAGAAATGGTTATTATGTGACATGACGGAGGAGTTAGCTAACTCTATGATGGTAATCACTTTGTAATATATATCAGATCAACATGTTGTACAACTTAAACTTACACAATGTTATATATCAATTGTATCTCAATAAAGCTGGGGGCGGGGGAAGAAAGTGTGGTCCTTATCTGGAGTAAAAAGATGAATTGTTAAAGAGGGGATTCACAGTGAAGAAAAATTGATGAATGTAAGATATTTCTTAGTTCTGTAACTTTTGAGAAATCTTATAGCTTATATTTACATTTGTTATACTGAAAATGTGTAATAATGTCTATCATTATTAATAGAGATAGTAGGCTGAAAGTAAATTGTTACAACCAAATGGTTTATTTTACAAATGTTTATATTTTCATTAGAAACAATTAACATTCATGGTGGGTAAGGTTAAGAGAAAAGTCAATAAACATTAGGATAAAAAATGTCAAAGCACACTCTATCATTTTACAATCTTCAAGCAGAATTTTGCATCTTAAAAAATCAGTATCTGTTAATGTTGGTTATTGCTTGGTACTAGGCTTGGTACAGACATTTTTTTTCTTTATTCTCCTTTTTTCTAAACTTTTCCTAAAATGAGTGTGCATTAATTTTATGAACAGAACAATAAAAATGTATTTAAAATAATTGGAAAACTGATAAGTATAAAACAGAAGAAAAAGAATAATCTGGTAATCTGATAATCTTTGGTGGCCTTAGGTCTTTGTTGGATGGGATGGTAATACATCAAATTTGTATAATATAGTATTCAAGGAATTAAAATGATTTCCACTATTTTTTTTAGCATGAATAGTTTTATAAAACTGAGGAAAAATAAGACATATTTTGAAGATGAATCTTTTGAGAAGATAATACATTTTTAAAAGATTTCTATAGTCCATTAACTATTTCATTTTCATTAAAACACTCATAATTGAAGTTCTTTTTAATGTACAAAGAGCTACCATCTTTTGATGGATAAAGGACTTTGATGATCTGTTCACAAAGGTCGTTCGGTTCAACCTAATGAAGCCTATATCATTCTCTTTCTGATGAAAACACTGACTGCACACATTGAGGGTGTATCTCCCACCCAGATTTTGCTGGTTTGAGCCCATGTGGCAACAAGGGGGACCCTGGCCTAATTTTCATGAGTGGCTTCAGTAGAGCTGCTGGTGGCTTGCTTTCAGAGGCACAAGACAAAAGGCTGAATGTTACCTGTACATGCATACATTTTCTAATGAGCTGCATAATATTAATGTTTCATATAAATGGAAAAACAGGCTCTCTGATAAGTTAAATGATTTATTCAAATTCACCATCTAGATAGTTTAAATAAGAAAGCTACATTTAGATACCACATCTCTTTGTTCCCATCAGGCCACTGAGCTCTGTATAGCAAACCTGGTCTTATAAAGATGATTAGAGTCACCGCAGAGATGGAAAGCTTCTTTAGATTGTCTTGGTTTGTAAAGATTTTCTTTGGATTATAGGTGACCAGTGGAAACACTTGCTTATTACTCCTTTTGACATAATGGAAATTAAAGTGCAGCCCAAATGAGGTGAATATAAGAAATATGCCTCCAGGAAACAAACCAAACAAAGGTCTTTATAAAGAACCCCAAAGTCCCAAGTGAGAGGAAATAGCAATTAATTATCATGTTACTCTCAGAAAAAAAAAAAGACAACGGGGCCTAAAGAAAACAAGATTTATTTTTGAAAAAGGTAATTTTCATTTAGCTCATGGAATGAACTCTTAACAATATAATTAGAAGGATTTCTTTTTTATGGCTTATATTGACATTTCAAACAGATTTTTATCCAGCATTCTGGGAATACAGACAAAGCAACCAGCATCTCTTCTACCGTTTCAGGGTTTTCCATTTGTCTGTTGTTTATCTACATTTCTCCCCATCACACTGTGATTCACATCGTCTCATGTCAGAACTGGAGCTCAGTCACTCGGAGTCAGTTCTGGAGTCAGAACTGGGTTAACCAGCATGGAGAGCACATACCCCTGAGATGAGGAACGTGAATGATATGCCAGACAATGAAGAGATGTCACGTAAGAGGTCAAGAGCGAGCTAGCACATGGAGACTCAGGCAGAAGCAGAGGGTTTGGAAGTAGACATCCTGTGCAAATTTAGGAAGCATTCATCAACAGCTGGGAACAGGACCCTGCCTTGGGCTGAACTCCAGTTTTGATGTGAAAAAGATCAAAAGGGATGGAAAGATCAATATAGGCTCTCAGTGTGAAGAAACTAGGTTACTAAATAAGAAATAAGACCCAACACAATACTACAAGAATGCAGTGATGGAATCTGGCATACAACATTTAAAGCTACATTTAGGATGGCTTACCTGTTCTGTATGTCCTCAGACAGTAACTCAGATGGCAGACAGAATTATCTTTATGCATCTTGTAATTACTAGTTATAACTGCTGATTTACATAATAGCTACCTGCTCCCACATACTTTATGGCATCTTCAAATATAAATCATTTAATCTCTTCAGCAATCTTCCTGAATATATAAAAATTTTATATTACTACCCTCACTCCATCCTAAGAAACTATAGGTACAGATGCACACAGGTACACTTCACTGAAAACTGCAAGTATTTTCTCCTTTAATATGAAAGCTTTGCTTTGAGATTAATTTTATTATCATTTATCTCCAGTGAAAGAACTAAAGACATACTTTTTTATTTCTACTCTACAAAAATAAACATAAAACATATATTCTAATTTAGGTTAGATATGTATATACTGACCAGTTGAAACAAATTATATTAAGCTTGACAATTTTCGTAGAAAAATATCCCAAGGTATCATAAATAATCCAATAATTTCATGTCTAAAAACATCTACACACACTTTTTTAATTTAATACCTAAAATTGCATGTATAGTGCATTTTGTAATCACTGCTTTTGAAACTAGAATTAATTTAACACAATTTTAAAAAATTTCCTATACTCTTTTTTAATGTGATCATATTGTAGATAAAATTAATAGACCATTTTTATGGGGCTTTCCTGAATTTGTGATGATTTAAGTAGTATATATGTTGCATAATAACCTGAGTTTCATTTTAATATAAACTGTGGAAGAAAGCTTTTATTGCTGCTCATCTTGTTTTCTGTATTCCTAGAATCTAGAGTTAAAAATGACTATTATTCCCATTACTATTGCCAAATTGTTTTTCTTTGAATTTATCTACTCCACATATAAGTGATTCATAACCTTCTCCCCAGTGAGCTATTTTTTGCCATCCTCATCATGAGAAATAATATAAATCTCCATTTTATGGATTAGTACACAGGCTACTTTAAATTAGTAATGTCAATGCCAAACTGAGCTCTTTCTATTCTGAGATATTGTCAACATCCCTTAAGCCTTTGAAATACTTTCAACTGATTTGGCTACCTAACAACATGTGGGAAGTTCATTTAATCTGTAAATTGGTGAGGAAGACTGTAAATTACATGTGAGGAGAGACTTTATCTATTTTGCTCACTGCGGTATCTGACTCACTAAGGAACTGTTGCTGGCACAGAGTAGGCACTCAATATATATTAAGTAAAACAATAAACATGAATGCTAAATTATCCACATTATTTTAGAGGTTTGCTTTTATTTATAAGAGTAATAAAAATATTACCGAAAATAACCAATGCCCAAAACATATTATTCTTAAGCAAAGATTTGTTACTTCTTTATCCTAAGATAGAGCTATAAAATCTGGCTTAATATTTAATAACTCAAACAGAGAGAGATACAGGTACATCAGTCAGATTCACTTGCAGAGAACAGAATTCACTCTATCAAGCTTAAACAGAAGAGATTTGTAACAGTGTATTAAACAGCTAAAGAATTGTTAGAATGGCTCAAGAAACAGACTTTAGACTGAGCCTTCAGGAATAACAAACAAACTGAGCTGCTGTGGAAATTTTTCCTTGATTAGGAAGCTGTAGTATCAGATAGTTGCTAGTGAAGTTGGTGGGAAGTTGTTGATTACAGTTGCCATAAATTACATAAACAGAATTTCTATCTCTGACCTTGCCTCTTTCCCAACCTAACATGGTTCTATAGTCAGGACTCTCAGAATTACATCTGATTCATGGAATCTAAAGTGTATTAAGAATGCTAGCTTCAAGGGATTCTGGGAAATGTAAATTTGGCATTCCAGTCTGAACATGATATAAAGGCATACAATCCACTATAAATGAGCTTAGAATTATCTCTCCCAAAACATGGTGCTTCACTGAATTCAGTTTTGCAAGTTCTTCCTAATCAATTAGAGAATCAAGAAATATGGCATCAAGCATTAGACCAACCAAGGTTATTCAGGATGTGAAGTATAACTAGTTTCCTCATTAACCATGAGTCATATATAAATGGTAAAATCAAATCCCTAAACATAATCCCTCAATATACGTAGAAAGACATATTTAAAGCCATATACTCACAAATTAGACATTTTGCCTAATTAAATTACAAAGCATATAAAACAATAAAAAGCTAGCTAAGATAGAAGTATAAACAGAACAGTAGAAAAAAATGCTTTAAGAAAGAAAATTTCAAGTAGAGCACAAATTTAGTACAATGGAAACTGCAGCTGCCGGCCAACAAGGCTGACATCCAGACCACACTAACTATAAGACGTTGATAAATCTCTTAACCTCTCTGTGCCTCAGTTTCCTCATCAGTAAAATAGAATAAATAAAAGTAAATCACTTATTGAATTTTCTGTGGGTTAATTGATTTAGAATTGTGCCTGGAACAAAAGTACACAATAAATGTCAGCTATTATCATTAGTCAGTTAACTAATCAACCAAATTTTTATGCAGCTCTAGGGCCTGTGATGAATGCATGACAAAATAAGACCCAATCCCAACTCTCAAGGTACTTAGAGTTTAACTTAGAAAAACAAGCAACACAGGTGTTAGGAAGAATTATATAGGTGTGAAGTAGAGCATGGGGGATATAGTCAATAATGTTATAATAGTTATGTATAGTGCCAGGTGGCACTAGAGTAATTAAGGGGATCACTTTGTAAATTACATTAATGCCTAACCCCTATGCTGTATACTTGAAATTAATATAAAATAGCATTGACTACTAACTCTAACTGAAAAGTAAAAATTACAATAATTAATTAATTTAAAAAACGTATGTGAATAGCAAAAATAGCACAGAGAAGGTGTTTGTTTGTTTTTTGAGTAAAGGCCTTATGAAGATTGGAAAATGGACTTCTCACAGACAGCAGCAGCCTTCACAAATAGAAACTGCCATATAAAACAAAGGATAAATCAAGAGGGAGTGAAAAACACTGTTGGACTCATGTGGATCTTTCCAGCCAAACTAACACCTAAAAATAAAACCATCGCAGGTCATGACATTTTTTAGGACTCAGAGGAAATATAATTACAGATAAAATGAATTAGTCTTTTGAGTTTTCGTTTTGATGCTATTTTTCTATAAACAAATAACAAGTAATTAGGCACTCATTCAGCTGCTCTTAGCATTTGTATGATAAAAAAGGAATTGGACAAAATTGAAAACCAAAATATATCAAAACAAGTTGCTTTCAAAAGTAAATTAAAGTAGGCTGCCTACATGGTATGGTATTAAAGTCGGCCATAGAAAATACGATCACAAGTATGTTTCAAAGATACATAACTATGGCAACTTGAATCTGGCAAGAAAGAGTCCAGTTTATGTGGCTTTTCATATTTCTATAAAAGTGTTAGAATATCCATTTTAATAAGGTATTGTTGTGAATGATTTTCCGAAGATGTATTTGAGACATTTCTTCCCAAATCCTCTTAGGATTAATGAACTTATTTCTTTTTGTATAGCTAAGTGCTTCACAGAAATAAATATTATTTTACAATTATTTAATAGTCTAACTGAAGTCCTTTATCTAGTTCCCAAACATCTGATTCCCAAAATTTAAGAAAAACAGTATATTCAACATACATTTGTTGAGCTTTTGTTCTAAGGTTGACATTTACCAGGTGCTATAGGAATACAAAGTTTAAGATGAAGCCCCTGCTTTTAGAAACTTCCAAACTAGTTAGTAGGATAAATTATACATGGATGAAAAGGCAAATAAAATTTTAAAAGCTTGACAAAAATGCAAGGTAACACATGTGTAAATGTACACACCAGCTTTTGTGGGTTAAATGTTACTATTCAGAGACAGGAGATAATAACGGCCTCATATGGACCAAAAGTAAATAGATAAATAATGAAGGGCAGTGCTAAAGTTGATCAGGATTAGTAGAGAGGAAGAGAAAAGCATTCTAGATGTAGAAAAAAGAAAGACTGAAATGTGTTTTTAAAAGAGTCTGTAAAGCTAATATTGCTATAGTAGAGAATATTCCAAGGGGATTGGTAGAAATAAGACAGAAAATGCAGTTTAGGAACAAATTGTAGAGGTCTTTGAATGCTCAGATAAGGAGCTAGCGGATAAGGGAGAACCAGTGCAGGGGATTCAGCAGGAGTAAAAGGCTGCAGTGGGTCTGGCAACATGGGTGGGGGAATCTGTATGGAGGAAGACAAGAACCGGATGAGAATTGCGCAGAGAGCCACGCCTGATGTGTTGAGGGTCTAAACTATATTGACAGTTGTGACTAGAGAGAGGAGATTATGGAGGTGAAAGAGTTGTTTTTTTTGTTTGTTTGTTTTTTTTTTAAGAAGAGAGCTTGGTGCTTATTAGGAATGATAGGTAGCATTGTAAAAGTGACGGAAGTTTATTCCTGATGAAATAGGTGGAATGAGAGAGAGAGATCTGACTTCTTTTCAGATAAAATTCCAAAGAGAAAAAAAATATTAATAATTGTGGGCAACAGTTTTTGACATATTAATTCTCTAAAAGAACAACTTAATGTGTGTTTTTACCTTCTAAATAGAATAAACTGAGAAGAGCTTCTGACATTATTAACTTGATCATAAAGGCTCTTGGACACTCTGCAGAGGCTCACTAATGGTGCTTTTAGTTAAAAAAAAGAAAAGTAATTGAAGAGGAGTAACTAATTGTTACATAATGATCATCTAAAATATTAGCCCGTTACTGGCTCAAGTGACCAACCACGGGATTGACAATCACAGCACCACTGACTTTATAGAGTACTTGCTGGAGTTTACTTGCGTTTTTGATCCTTCTGCATCACTCACATAGACAAAAATCGATTTACCACCACGTAATCTCAGTAAGTAATCCTGCGAGAAACATTATCATGAATATAGGGGAAAAAAAATAGAATGCTTGCAATTAAGTGTAGATCAGAGCGGGAAGAATGTAAAGCATTCTCCATTGACAACAAGGAGTCCTTGGAAAGTATTTATTTAATTTTCCTGGACTACATTTCTTCATGGCCAGTACTTTGTGAGCAATAACAGAAACATCAGGCATTAAGGAAAAAATATCTATGTATTCCCCCATTTAAAATGGTTTAATTTAGCATGAGAATTAACTTACTCAAGTGGCCTTATCAAATATATTCTCTGAATTATTTGAAAGGCATATTGCCATTAGTTAAGGTTTAACTTGTAACTATGGTTACTATGAAAACTTGCCCCAACTGGTATATCTATCTTTCCAAAAGTCAACTGAAATATTAAAGAACTACTAATGTGGGTAGGAGTCAATTTTGGTTTCTCTATTAGAAGCTGTCTACTTGATACTATCAAAAGAGTTAAGTGATAGAAGAAAGATATATTCACAGTAAAAAAAAAAAAGAATGGATGTACAAATGAATGAGTGAATGAATTCCTTGAGTTCTCTACAGCATGGAATATGTACAGTTTTATGTCACCACTGGATATTGTGAGCTCATTCTTGAAGCAGTGCTCTTTCAGTCCTGATACAAATCACTGTAAAGCAAAACACAGTGCCCAGCTGGAAAAGCAGGTGTAAAATAGCCTAACTAATTACAGCTTTGTCAAATAATGGCAACAAGGCAACCCTGTGGCTGCCCACATGTGACTGCCCCCCTAGTGAATTTTAGGTGATTTCAACCAATTGGATTAAGAAATAGCACATAAAGGGGAAAAGCATATAAATCATAGAGAGAAAGAGAAAACCAAGATTGTATTGTTTTTGATCTGAGAAGGAAAAGGGTGAGAATTTTTATAAAAGGACCTTTAAGCCAAACATGGAAATAAGAAAATGAATAACTTGTTTCGGGGAAATTTTGAGGTCTCTCTCTCATTCTAGTTTATTTGCTGGAACTACTTACTGAGTTAGACTTGATCAAAAAAGGAACCCACAGATGGGCAACACGGTTTTCCCATTCATGGTCTGCACTGGCAGATTCAGCAGGGTCCCCAACAATCTTTAATGAAGCTATAACTATAAAAACTCTGGATTATAACCAAAAAATAAAAAATCCTTAGTATCCCGAAACATTCAGTGGCAAAGAAAGCTTGAATGTCTAGGACAACAGCCACATTTCAATTTTCCATATTCTGGATTTTTTTTTTAAATCTTCACAAAATGCAAGCAGGGAAAGGTAAATTATTACCAGGATCTACAGCACCGCTTATTCTCCATCCTACTCTTTGCCCTAAGGCCAGGAAGACAGCATTTTATCAGAGCCTTGCTCAATGGAGTGGGGGACACATCCAGATGGCAGAGTCACCTGCTTCTAGGCAGTTACATAGAAGAAATTACTGTTGTTTGGTTTCCATCCAGAGAAAAAATAAAAGGTTTAATACGTTAGGCCTGTTAACTATGCTCCAGTTGATCCAGGAAGTTTAGAGAACTATTATTTTCAGAAAAGAGTTTCATTTTGAACTATGATGGTAAAAAAATAAAATATTGTCAATAATCTTGATAATTATAATGCATGAATATTTCGAAGTCAACTTATTCTTTTTAAAAACCTCCAAATCAGAGTTCTCTGGTAATATTTTAGAATGTGTCTTTATTTATGTTAATAAAGATACTAACTACAACTTCTAGCAAAAAAATATTAACCTGTAAAATAATAAATAGTTGCAAACATAGGTACATTCATACTTGGAAGGCAGATTATTTCCACCAGAGCCAGGATTACTTGGGAATAATTTAATATCTATGTATCTGTAATTCTTGTCTTAGTAACTTAATGAAGGACATGTAAACTAAAGTTTCTCTTAACAGAGAAATATTATTTCTATTAGACTCATGACCATAAATTTCCTATTGTTTTCTACATGATATATAATTCTGTACATAATCAACTTAATTTTTTTATATAAAGAAAAAAAGTGGCCCTCTTCCTACCTTGTCACAAAAAAAAAATTTAAGGAGGTACACAAAAATATGTATAAGATATATAATATAAACATGAAGAAATTGAGAAAGATGACAATAGATATTTTCAAGTTTTGCCTCAGAACTGATTTAGACTTTGCTCCTCTGACAATTCTGCATCCTCCCTCTAGTCTATGACCACCCCCACATCCCCAGAAAAGAAATGTACCAAACATTATGTTTGTTCCTACCAACTTCAGAAATCTCTGGAGATTTGGGTCTATGAGCAATACAGGGCATGCCAGCAAAATCATTAGCCAATTTCATTCAGAACATCGCCATGGGAATGAAAAGACTACCCAGATCCAATTTACCAACATTTAGAATAAAAGGATACTAAATACCCATGTTACCAGTAAAGTCTGAAATGAAATTTCTTTATATTTTTATATCAGTCACAGGACAGTGCATTGAAGATGTATAGAACACTAACCCAAAGTAGTCTAGTAAGATCCTTTCTTCCTTTTTTTTCTCACTCATTTCAGTTGAGATTCTTTATTGTCTAACATGTGCTCCAAGAGTCCAGAATGTAGTTAGTTCCTCAACAAATGTCTATTGAGTGTTTAGTATGTACTAGATACTAAGCTGATTCCACCACTGTTTCCTCACATAGGCAAACAGCCAGCAGACAACTATCTATCTCATACTGTTGCTGTTGCATCCACTTGTTGAACTCATTCTGGTGAGCTCCCTTCACAATAATCAGGACAGAAATGGAGAGAGACAAGGAGAGTCAGTAGTCAAGTAGGGCTGTAGCAATGGTAAGCAGCGATGAAAAATCAAGGATGCTACATTGGTAGAAATCAGCATGTCTTGCTTATTGTTTGCCCTGTGGGAGGTGAGAGGGGTATGGAAAGGAAGCATCAAGACCCATTCACAGCTTTCTAATTTGTGCACCTCAGAGTACGATGCTGCTGTTCATGGAACAGGAAATGCCAGAGAAGGAGCAGTTGGAAGGCAGGCCGGCACATGTGAGCCCAGTTGTCCTTTGTAATGCTACATTTAACCTACATTAGAACATTTAAGTAGAAATGTCTAATAGAGTATAGGAAGTGGTCGTATGGGTTGGGAGAGTAAAGTGGACATTTGGTTATTAAAGTGTCAGTGAGATGAAGCATAAAAGTGTAGTATCAACATCTAGAGGAACAGCCAACAAAAGAAAAACACATTTAGGAAGCTGAGAATAGAAAATAAGAGAGACCTGTCACAGCCAAGGTTCCCCTCATACCGGAGGCAGTTTATTTTGATGTTATTCCAGAGAATAGCAGTGGGGTAGCAGGAAGAGTTGAACAAGTAGCAAGAGTCAGACTGAGGTCTCTCACTGAACTCAGCACCACTATGGGCAGCCAGAGTGAAGTCCTGCCGGGGAGCCCTGAAGAGCCATGTATGATGCATCCTGAAATTTCCCACCCCAGGGGACGTAAAGAAGCAGCATTTATGCATGGGTTCCAGTCCCAAGTGGTCAGGCTATGCCCCTTGGGTTGTTAATGCCCTGTGCTTTCAGATTTATGCTTGTGTCAGGATGACTGAGAGGGTTCTCAAAGATGACTCATGGAGTAGAAGGGAGGAAAGCCCCGGAATGGAAATAGAGAAATCTGTGAAGATGATGACTGACCAGCTGGATGCCGCAGTAATAGCTGGAGAAAAAAGGAGGGTCCAGAGGATGAGGTAGTGCGCAGATACATCTATTCCTTACACCATTCGTATCTGCTCGTGCCCCACATTGCCACATTTAACACAAGCCTTCGCACATTTCAATGATTTAGTAGCTGCCTGTAATCTCTAAAAAAATTTTAAAGTATACATACACACATGTATATACATACAAGAAAAACAATATACAAGGGTGAGCAGAACAAGCTATCATTCTGGCTAATGTCATCCTATGATGTCATCCTAATGCCTTCATTACTATTCATCCTCTTCCTTCTACCACCCACGCAAGATTTCTATCATCCTCCATCAACACTTAAGTGAATTTAGCTTGCTTGCTCGTCAGATGGGGTGACTTCATCCATGAAATGATGGAGCTCCAGTTTAATTTGTGTTGCATCATGATTCCTACAATTGCTCATTTAGAGTTATCATCGGGCAGGAACTTACGTGTACTTCTTTCATTCTGATGGCAATCAAATTTCCACCAAGAGCTGGCTGGAATCCTCCAAAGATGGAGCCAGAACAAGATCTCAGCATTGGTTTCTGCCCCCGAAAGAAAGGCATTTAGCAATGCCAGTAGTGAGGTCAAGCTTATTGAGATGGAGTGCATTCAGCTGAGTCTATGCCTAGCTCTCTTCCCTGCCTCCATGGTTATTAGCATGGGTTCAATTGGGGCAGATAAATCACACTATAATTTGAACATGAAAAATTTAATTAAATAATTATTAGCTGTACTTGATTGTGGAGGTCATTTCACAATATATACATACAAGCATACCTCACTTATTATGCTTCACTTTATAGTGTTTCAAAGATCTTGCATTTTTACCAATTGAAGGCAAGACCCTCATTTATTGCCATAGTATAGAAACAAACTAAAAATGTCTCCAAAGTATGCTTGTGTATCAAAACATCAAGTTGTACACTTTAAATATATATATATAATTTTTATTTATCAATCATATGTTCATAAAGATGAAAAAAGGGAAGAACTGTTAACTATGAGTATTTAAAACATGTGGGATTTGCTAATAAGGAATAAAGAGAACTTCAAAGAATAAAGAATAAACAAAGTTTCCACTACCTTTGGGACTAAGATAGAACACCCCAAGAAGTACCCCAAACTCCAAGGCTGTGATAGGACCTTGTTGGAGAGGACACAGCTGTGGCTTATTGGATAGCAGTAAAGTCACCGTGGTGACATGCCAGCAGAGCTCGCTAAATACTTTCTCTCTAGGGTGCTTTGGAAAGTTGTCCATGGTACCCTACAAGCTCTGGGCTACAAAATCACCAGAATAAAGGAAGCTGCTGGCTGCTAGTTGCTGCTGGCAGCCCCAATTGCAGGGGCCAGAGCTGGAGAAGCCAGAGAACTACAGTAATCTGGCGAGCAAGCACACTAGAACCAAGAAGAAATGCTGTTTCTTCCTGTCCTGTCTCCTCTAATTATAAAGTTTAACATTATGCCATCAGGCAAAGGGAAAAATATTTAAAGGTCTCAGATCTATTTTTACAAAATAGACAAATAAAAGGGTTGTGGAGGGGAGATTTGGAGCTGAGAGACAACAAACAGATCAGTAACCAGCATACATGACCACAGTGCTCACGGGCCCACTGAACAAATACGGGGTCTCAGAGGAGAGAGGCAGGCTGCCTTCACTGGACAAGTCCACCTGTCTACAGGTTTTGTTTTAATGGTCCCCTGTGGAGAATAGTTTATGACAGATATTAATATAAAATACAAAAAATTGCCATGTTTGGGGCTCATTTCCCTTTATTTACATGCATGTTTTTTCATCAAATATCCTTATTACCAATCTGCCAATATTGCTCTCTCCTGTCCCTCGATCAACCAGCTAAGCCATTCAACCCTTATACACACACACACACACACACACACACACACACACACATCTTAGGTCACACTTGCCTCCACACAAGATAAATGAATGACCGACTTCACAGCTTACAGTTCTTTTTCCGCTGTTCCTTTTCCATTGCCCTTTAGGGTCACCTCGGAGTCAGGTTATAATGTGGTAAAAGGGCAAAGATATTGAGAATGACCCAACTGTGAATTAGGCCTGTGCTTTTCCTCCTCTATTAATTAGTTATAGGGATACTTACCATGAAGCCCTAAGTGCAAAGTATATGTGTGTGTGTGTGTGTGTGTGTGTGTGTGTGTGTGTGTGTGTGTGTGTGTGAGAGAGAGAGAGAGAGAGAGAGAGAGAGAGAGAGAGAGAGAGAGAGAGAGAGAGAGAGAAAGAGAGAGAGAGAGAGAGAGAGAGATTAGAGAAAGCATCAGTGCAAGTACAGTAGCTGCCAGAGGACTCTGGGCCTGAAAATTACATGTGTCCTCCAGACCTTCTCAGACCTATTTCCAAATGAACCACTCATATGAGAGCTCGCTACTATAGTAGACCAAATTTATGAGTATGTGGATCTGACAACACCCAGTTAACGATGGTGTCTCTGATCTCATAGTCACTTAGTTTCCCACAGTGAGGCACTCAGTCTTCACTGATCCTGGGGACAAGCCAAGAGCTGCTTCTCAACCAATGAGTATTTCTCTGCAGCAGAGGGCATGCCCTGCTTCAGAACTTAGGGATCTGTACTTGAACTCTCTTCCTGGGCTTACTAAAAAGGCATAAAAGATTTTTGTCCACCATAAGGGTCGCTAGACTTCTGGGTCACATGGCGTGAGACTGCTGCTGATTATAACAGCAATAGTTTAAGTAAGAATGAGCCAAAAGGATATAGGTGGTACATAAAACATGTCCAATACAAGTAGAAAGAAAAGTAAGAAATAAAATTGTAGTAAAAAGAGGATATGAGATTTTGTAGGAATCCAATAAGAAATATTTATTTTATGTTAAAAATGTCAGTAAAAGCATATTTTACATTGAATAGTAAAGAAATCTTAAGTGACCTTGAGTAGAAATGTGTGAGGTTTGCTTTGTAGGTAGATTGCATGTTGGTATGAACTGAATTGAGCTCAGTGTCCCTCAGTTATACCTCACACAGTGATGAGCCCTGGTGGAGTTCCAGGTATACCGTGTTACTGATCCTCTCAGCTCTCTGGAATAGCCAAGTGGGGCCTAGCACAGTGGGATCCTCTGAGACACTCCCCATAGCCACTGTCAGCTTTAGTCATTTATCATTTTCTATGTGAGCCAAGACACTGGGGAAAAAAAATGAACTACTGGAAGGTAGAAAGCAAATAAACTATATCTAGAAAAATCTCTAAAGGTTGGCGGAGAAGGATAGAGAGAAGTACTATAGACTGCCAAAATTCAATTTTAAGGGGTATGTTTGAATGTTTAGTAATGATTTTCAGTGTGTCTATGTGCTGATAAAAGGAAGGAAGGAAGAAAGGAAGGAGGAAGGTAGGGAGGGAGAAGAGAAAGAAAAGAGAAAGACAAGGGGAGAAGGAGGAGAGAAGAGAAGAGAAGAGAGGGGAGAGGAGGAGAGGAGCGAATCACCAGTGTCTTTCTAAATTTGATTTGACTGGCTTAAACAAGATATTCTCCATTTCTAAACTGTTCCTTGAATATTAATTAGAAGCTTATAGAAATAAAGTCTAAGGTGCGGGCTACTGATATATCGTTCAGCCAGATAAAAGGCTGTAAGAGTTAAAACAAGTTTCAATGATATCCGGGATTTCCAAAGGTCTAGTTGAAGAGGTAAAGTCATGCTGAGATCTTGATAAATCCAGAAAAACTCCTATAACTAACGTCTGCTGAAAGATTATTCATTACTTGAAAATATATTTTTTTATTTCTATCATCACGCTAGTTTTACTTGGATTTATATTCTCAATTGATTGAAATAATTTAGGGACATATAGGTCATAATTCATTATAATAGATATATTTTCTTTTATCATGACTATATTTGCCTCTAAAGAAGCCATTACTCAGATTTTTAAAAAAAGTCTATTAACTAATATCTTCTAAAGATCTTCTAAAGACCTTCTCTGCATAATTTTTATAGTGTTTTTTAAAAATTAGTACATATCTACTTTTTTTAGTCAGAATAAATTATATGTATATGTATTTATATTTATCCTATTATATTGCTTATATTATAATAGGTTACTAAAATAAATACAATGTACTAGTAAATATGTTAAACAATGTTAATCAATATATTTATCAATATGACAGCGATGGTAAAATCCTAGTATAAACAATTTACAAAAAAACAAAGAGAAACATCTTTAGAAATAGTGAAAGGCATTAAAGGAAGACAGAGTTTGAACGGGGTGTGAGGGAGAATGTTGGGGGGATGGTGGCTGGGTAGGCAACAAATTAGCCAGAATTGTAGATTAGGACTGAAAGAAACTGAGAGTATTTGGTCTGTTCCCCTCCGTGAACCAAAGACTATAGAAATAAAGAGAACCATTAGGTGCCCTGTTTCTAATATTAATCTAAGATGGTAAGTTGAACAGAGTCTTTTGAAGCATTTTCAGAACCACAGGAGCACCCCAAAATTGCAATATTTAGTCACAAATGTAGGATTCCTGTCCTCAGAACACTGTGCCCCTCCTGTGGGTCTGAGCAAGGTTTATTTAACGTATACAAGCCATTTATGCAACTGATGTTTTCCACCCATGAAACATGAAGTATTGGCATTCATGATTTGATTCTATTGATATGCCTCTTCCTCCAATGAATTTCTGCTTTTTTCTATTTGTATTAATACCTGAACTTGTTCCTTCATACACACAAGCCACACAGCAAGAACGAGCAACATTTGCAACTGCGGGAAAAACATTCCTTCAAACCTCTGTACTTTCCCTCATTCCAACTTCCTAAGGAAAGAAGCTTTAAAGAAAGATATAGTTTTATCTCAATCATACTTGGAGCAATTTCCTTTTTCAAAGTACAATATTTACATTTGGATTAATGGTGATTTTATAGTTTTCCTCTCAAAACATAGTTTACATTGAAAACTACAGGGCTTATTCTGGGATTTTCCCTAAGTAAAGAACATCTGCCCTCTACCTACAGAGGCAGAATAATATTGGGATATTTAAATTAAAGAGTTTTTTTCTTTTTCTTTTTTTCATACTTAACATGTTTGTAAAATATCAGATCACTGTTATGGAGATTATAGGTATAATTTTGGTGGAGTAGTACCAAGAATAAAAAACAGAGTACCTGCAATCTAATTAATTGTTAACGATGTAATCTTTGGCAAGTTACTTTAGATCTCCAAGTTTTATCTTCTACAAAGTAGTAATAGTAACAACAACAACAGCAAAAATAATAAAACCCACTTCAAAAGGTTTGAGTAATAACATATGTGGTGATTTATATTATATTCTTTGCATAATAATTATTTGGCAAATGATAACTATTATCATCTCTCTGTACTGATAATATACAGAAGCATATATCTATATTCATGTATATTTGTACAGTATGAGTTATAATAAAATAAATAGATACATGCATACTGATAAGCTTTTTTGAAACGAATGTGACCATACATTCACATGTACTGTGAATGTAGGATAACTATTTCAAATGTAAAAAATAGTTTTAGGGGAAAGAGTTAACTATGTTGTGTTAGTACAAATTTTTTTAAAATTATATTAACGACTAGACTCATATGACATGACTACTAATAATTTATTGATCATAAAGATAAAATATTAGTCTTTAAATTTTATCTGTCATTTTAAATTGTGTCAGCCAAGGTCTGTGTGCTATTAAATCCATAACATTTAAAAATATTTCCTCATTAGTGACACTGCTATAGTTATTGCTTTCATTCATGATCCTGGTTTATATTAATAAATGTTATATAAAGTTTAATATCTGTTGTTGCTCATTATTTTTAGTCATGTGGAGCTGAGCAACATGATTTGTTGAAATCTGAGGACCTGAGCTTAGAGGAAAAAAGAAAGGCTGTGCCTTAAGACACTTAAAGACCAGGTCTTAATAATACTTTATTTCATATTAGGTCCACATTGATTTAAGTAACATGCATACATACACTCAATATTATTATTATTTATATTGAGTAGTAGTAGTAGTAATAGGCATAAAGGAGAATGGTAAGAACATTATTTCCTACAGTTATAATACACAGACAGACCTTGCTCCAGAAAACCTAACCATCACTGCCTAAAAAAGGAAGACTTTTTTTAAAGACAAATGGTTTTCTTTTATATTTCTCTTATTGTTCCCTTATTTTTTAAATTTTTTTTTTATTTTTTTAGTTATAATGATATAGAAATCCCTACTAAAACATAACACTGGACATTTTTAAGGGTTGTTTATGTTAAACTTTCCATTAAAAACAATAGTATTTTTAACATCTTTAAGGGCAGGAAGCAAGTATAATACTTTACTCTCCCAAAACACAAATAAATACCCCCATATGAAATCATACATATGTTGGAATGTTATGATTATTGTGTTTTCATGGAATCACTCTTTTTAAGAATCATGACTCTTTCATAATTATACTAGGTTCTCAGAGGATTTTCATTTTAAAATATTTTCAAATATTTTTGAAGTATGTTTTGCATATTGTTTGATTTCTTCTTTATTATTTGTTAATACTGTTTCTCAAACTGCTCATGTAAAAGTTGACCAAATTATAAGAGCTGGCAACCACATTCATACAAAGTGATTTTGAGGTAAGTGGAAATATAATGGCCTTCCTACAGAGTTTACAGGTGTTCTTGTAGCTACCTGGTAGCTACAGTGCTCGCTCATGGAAAACACCAGCTCAGATCAGGAGTATGACCCCATTTATATGCACAGCCACAGCTATAAAAGAAACAGACTGAAAGAGGCTCACTCATGGAGGAGAATGCGTTCCCTCAACCCGGGTTCTTACTTTGGTTTGATGGGTGTTAACATCAAGTGATTCATGTTTATAAAATATGCACCAATTTAGAGCAGTTGTCAGAGTTGTCCAAGACTTTTTGATACATTTTACAATTACTTCCTCAAGAAATATAACTTAATTGCTGAAGAATTTTCTTTTTTTTATTTTTTCCATAGAGTTTCTACCACATTGATTTTTGGTGTGGCCTAGAGGTAAAACGTAAAGCTCCTCTCATGCAATATTTTGGCATGTTAAGCCGGTCAGAAAGGGAGTATGCTTATCAGAAAAATACTTCCCTGTGGTTCTCAAATTAAATTCTGTAAACAGTTGAGGATGTCTTTCCAATCTGGGAGGTGAAATAAAAGTCAAAGGTTCACCCAAGACATGTGAAGAGAATTTTATGGCCTCCATTAGGCATTCAGTAAATATTATGAACTACTTTATGAATCAAATTTCCATGATGGTACAAAACAAGCTGGTCTTTCTTATGCCAGAATTAGCCTTGCATTAAAGCCATGCAGCTCAGACTTTGAATAAAAACCACTAACGATTTGAACTAGAATTGGAGTATATTTTACAGCTTCATTTTAGGAGTTCATACATCTCACTGCTGACTAGTGCTTCTGGATTTAATTGGAACTGTTTGTGGATTACAGATTATGTATATGTAGCTTTTGTTGTTTTGCATGCAAGGAATTCATTTTAAAATACAAAGAAAAGGGTATTTGGAAAGCCTGTCAAAGTATCTTGTATGTTTATGTCTGTTTCTTTTCTTCACAATATAATCTTCAAGTTAATTCTGTATAATAACTGAAGATGGGTAAAGAAAATAGTTATTTCTTTAGTTTATGCTTGTGGGAATGAATTCATAAAGTTATAAATGAAGTATAAAATTTAAGTAATTGGCAAGAGTAGGACTTCTTATCCAATAAAAAATTTTGGTGTTTTTCTTTCTTTTTTTGTGTTTTTGCTTATTTTCTTTTTTTATTTTCTTAAAAGATGTATTTATATTTTTACTCAGTTTATAAGAAGTATTTATTCCAAGTAATATATTTGAAAATCAGTAAAGTTTTTCAGAAAATATTTTAAAAAGTCATCAGTTCAGGACTCCACTTTAGACCAAGACAGTCAATCATTAAAATTCCTATTACATTTACTTCTAAATTCACAAAAAGACCCCTTTGTGTACAATGGCCTGGAAAAGTAATGTAATATACAACTATGATGCTTCCTAAAATGCTAATTATAGGATGAAGCTAAATGCCCTCTCTACCATGACTAGAAGAGCCAGATGATTTTTCCTATCTCACAGCTAATCAGGGATACCTACTTTTAGCAATGGACCCAAGTCAATCGACTGATTTAATTAACTTTATACAGATTCATACATGTGCTGGATGTGACTACCAATCATATATTTTTAGTTTCTAATATATAGTTTTCAAAAATTAATTTCCCAAATAAAATTATTGTACAATAGAAAGACAAGTGTGAAACAGAATCCTCAAAACAAGGATCAAAAAATAAAAGTCAAGCAATGAAGAAAGGAACATATTTGAAAATCTAAGCTAAAATAACTACTTCATTTGATCATCAGACTCACTTCCAAAGCAAAAGGGAACAACTGAAAGGAAGCAGATGGATCCATCACAAAACCACTGTTTCTCAACATTACACTGCCCAGGGCAAAGTTTATTCCCACACTGTTTTTTGTATTAGAACTGATTAATACATTTGTAGAACTTATAATTGCTATAATATTTCATAAATTATAATTATGCAAGCATTCTTTATTTATTAGAAGAGCAATTAATTCCAGGTAAATAAGCACAATAGGACTTGGCAGATGGCATCGATCAAGTAATGCTTGCTTTGCTAATGAAAGGAATAGGGTTTATCTTTAGAATAACATATCTCATGGCCATCTAGCAATTAAGATTTTTAAATTCATGCTTTGGTTTCTATAATATCCACCCCACAATTTCTGATCATTTGGAATTTGGAAAATGTACAAGAAGATTTTGAAACTAGATTAAATCTTATGTTACATGTTCTTGAAGTTGCTATGTGGTCCGAATCAGATAGTTTCAACACCAGCTGAATGAGTGAGTTAATTGATAAGTAGTTTTTATTAATCAACTACTGTGTGCAGAGTACATATCAGCACTTGAGAGGAGTCAGTAAGATCATCTAAATCAGGGTTGACAAATTTTATCTGTAAAGAGTCAAATAGTAAATATTCTCAGCTCTATGGTCTAATTAGCTCGTATGTTTTATTGCAGAAGAGTATCCATAGACAATATGCAAATAAATGGATATAGCTGTATTCAAATAACATTTTATTTACAAATATAGGCAGTGTGGTTGGTTTTGGCCTGCCTGACATAGTTTACCAACTCCTGAGCTAAAGAAATAGAAGAGATACAAACTCATCTTTGAAATGTTACAAACAAAAGGTTTTTTCCACCTAGGACTTACTTTCAAAGTGTATTAACCAGCTTGTTCTCTACTAGAGCACCTATAATTTCATACTGGGTTGAGAGGACTGTTAGGAGAAGTACACTTGAAAAGTTCTTCAAGGACATGTCCTCCAAATTCCAGCCCTCAGCAACTTTCTCTTTCCTGATATAATTATAGAAATACAATCTTTGATGAGGTTCCTTTTTCATCTACTATAAACTTCAAAAAGAATAAAACGAACTCCTGATGTTGTCCCATACAACCACTTTGTTTCTCACAGTTATTCAACTATTGTTCTAACTGAGCTCCATGAGCCTAGAATTATTTTTAAAAGGTCATGTGATACTGAAAGGGTTTTTAGTATCATTAGGGCATCAATATATAGATACAAAAATATTACAAGAGAAAACAGTAAAGAAAATAAAGATATCAATTATGATAAGGAAGTTCATAATTCTGTTTTGGAAATCTACTTTATTGAAGCAACTGAGCTTGTGGATCAAACTAGCAACATCATATATGATCAATAAACATCTGCTGACATGATACATAGATTTACATGATACATAGATTTTTAGAAAAGCTAAGACTAACAACTGTAAAAAGGGTTCTTGTTTTGGCAGTTTCTTCCCATGAGTTGTTTTTAGTCACTATCATTCTGTCAAAGAAGGTGGGAGTGTTAAAAGAAGATGAGGTTCTCTTATAGAGATTTGTTCCTTTTCTCCTGGATGTGAGTTTGTTTTACTTTCTAACTTAATTACTATTTCATATGTCACTTGCTCTGCCAACCACTGAACTGAGAAGCAGAGGATCAAAATCTGGCAAATCCACTGAACTCTCAGATGCTCTAGTGGAATCCATAAATTAAATTTAAAATATTAAATCTAAAGTGGGAAAGTAGAGAATCAACTTTAAATTAAAAATAAATCCTTATCCAAAAATTTGGGATTTTCTGTCTTTCGAGAAACACAGAAAGAAGCTCTGTATCCCCAAGCCTAGATGTAAAGTTCACATTTTGGTCTTTCTGAACCAACATTAAAAACATAACATTTCAAGCATTATATGAGTTCCCATAAGAGAGATTTTAAAACTAAGAACAAGATATTGTATTTACCCACCATGAGCTTATAATTTTTTTGGTGAACAAAAGTAATGTACAAAAGAAGATGACTATAAGCTTGTATTTAATCACTGTTAGATTGCATTTTGTATATATACTGAGAGAAATAAATGAGTCTTTGAATGACTGTTAAAATACAAGTCTGGACAATATAAAGGTCTCTAAAGTACAAAGAGTAATTTGGAGTTAACACTTAGGTAATTGGGATCTATTTCAGTGTCTTAAAAGAGTGATGGAATAAATTTATATTCATTTATTTATCACCTTGAAACTAAATAATTATTAAATAAATATTAAATAAAATTACATATATACATATATATATGTGTGTGTGTGTGTACACACACACACACACACACACACACACACACACGCATATATATGAAGTTTTTTGCATGCAGCAGAGCTGACTAAACCTTGGCTGTTATTATTATCTCTTAGTGTAATCTTTTCAATTTACAGATAAGAACGCCAGGTCCCTGAATGGTGCAGCGATTTGCTCTGTGTCATACAAGAGAATCACTGATAGGGCAGGCCTCTCTCTACTCAATCATGATTAAGAGAGATAATCCCAGACTGTTCTGAATGGCCTTCCTGGAGTTCTACTATCTGGTAGCCTAGGTTTGATGGACTACATTAGTGGTCTTGCATACTAACAACCTAAAAAGAGACGCAGAATTTAAATGTGGAAGGAAAAGACAACAATCTGGCTTCTATTCAGACTAAATTCTAACCCTGAAATCTCTGTTGCCCAAATACATATTAACATGTTTCTATTTAAGGTGTTAAGCAGCTTGGGTTTGAGTTTCAGCTCTACATAGCATTCAGAGGCTGTGAGGTCTCTAATTTGTTGAACATTTCTGTCTCATTTTCTTCATCTTTAAGATAGAACATACCTCATATAAAAGTGAGGATTAGATTATTTAATATCTAAAAAAGGTATTAAAAGAGTCTGGCATAGAACAAGTACTCCATTAATAATAGCTATAATTATTATTTGCCTTTATTAATTCCCAGTCTATCCTTAGATTTTGCTAATTGGATATAGCACTGAAGTGCTTTAATTATTTTGAATCATACCTGACTCAGCATCACAGTTTCATAGGGACTTAGAATGCTAGTGAAGGAAACTCAATTGAATAAAGTTTTTAAGACACTTATTTTTCTGTGCCCCATCCTTAAATCCCACTATTATAAAATTAAAGAAAAGAAAGATGAAAGTATTAAAAGGTATACAAAATGTTTAAATAAGGAAAATGCCAAAAGGAGAGGAGATGAAAACAGATGAGAAATGTTAATACAATATTGAAAGTCAGAACGCAGAGTTGAAGTTTAACTATTGTCAAAGAAGCAACATTAAAGCACAACTTCCTACAATGAGAGCTAATTTTCATCACAGAACCCTAGAAAGAACCCCAAATGAGAAGTACCAGTTACCTCTAAAAATGGGGATAAGGGACCAAGTTAGAAACAGGATGAATGTCCTGTTTACCTAAGAAACAGTTAAAATTTATCTAAGAAACATTTAAAATCTCACTTTCTTTGGCCCCATGTGCTGGGCTATTTTCAGCACTCCTGCTGCGGCAGAATACGTACGTGAGCAAATCCCTGCAGAAGGGTCTCAGATACACCCAGCAGAGTCTACAAATAAGGTGTCATGAAACTCATAGTTTTCCTTAACGGACTGACTAAATTCACTTTCCATGCATGAATTTTATTGGAGGTTAGTGGAGTCCAGCATAATCCAATGCTCAGAGTTAAAGCTTTAAAGCTTCTATAAATATGTCTTGATTTTAAATAACATTTAGTTAAAGGTTATGGTCAATAAAAGTCTTTCAAAATTTATTCACTTTCTTTATCTTCTTTGATTTCAGTTAGTATTTGACATTAGTAATTATTATAGCAGTTGGTGCCTGAACAGATTACCTCAGAGAAGTGTGGAACTACCTTTGAATAGAAAAGATTTCTGTCTGCTTCTCATTGACACTTGAAAGGCTACAAATTTAATGAGTTTGCTGTTCAAATATGGTGGAATACAAATGGCAGCTTTGGGAGTTAATTCTTCAGAAACAGCCTAAGACAGCCTCAAAGATTCTACCTTAGCACAGGAGGCATATGTTTGTTTGTTTTTTTTTCCTAGAAGGTAGCAGAAGTTGATTAGGAGAGAGCTGGCAGACCTGCTAATGATCTGATAGGTAAAGGTGGAGAAGCAAATGGAGGTCTCATAGATCTTACATAAAGAGATGTGTGAACCCCATTTGAGGTGCATGAGAATTAGATAAAAAGTGTTACTGCTCAGCCCACTCTGGCAAGCCCAGGACTAGTTGCTCCCTTCTCAGAAATGTTGTGACACCATATGAGTCTTCAAGAACTAAGATGCCTCACAGGTGTAAAGCACAGAATGGGAAAAATCCTGAATTAACTGAACTTTAAAACTATAATGTCTGAAAAAATCTGGAATTTATTCACAAGAGTGAGTTTTCTGCCTTCTGGGAAAAAAAAGGGGGGGTTTGAGACATTTAAGTTTAGTTATGAAAAAGTAAATAAAGTTACTTCTGGCAAATGTGGATGTTTTTTGACTGGAAAATGTATACCCACTGGCCTTGTAATTTTTCCTCTACTCAACTCCTACTGCAACCCATTCCACCAAGACTGCACTGTAGATCATTTTCCTTCCTCACTATATTTTCTTGTTTCCTCCTCACTATACTTTCCTCATGATATGAATTCCATTTCTATGAAGATAACTTCAACTGTTCCCCATTTTCAGCTTCCAACTTTTCCCTGAATTCCAAAAACAATTTCTGGTTATCTATATAATCACCTCAGACTCTTTCATAAGATGCAAAGTTGCTTTTTCTATCTTGGTCGTGTAACCTGGGCCTATGTATTCACTCTGGTCATCTGAGACTCAATCACAGCAGTGTCTCTAGAAGCTCTCCCCTGCTTTCGATCTTAGCTCACGCACACTTGTACTGTCTCATGGGACCTAGATTTCTGACTTTATATTCTGGATTTGACAACTTCATCTGATACTTTCACACTCTGCATGTCAATTGCATAGCCTGGCTTGTGTATAATTGTCAATTTTGGCACTCCCTTAGTTTTGTGCTCACTATTGCCTCCAGTAGCATTCCCAATCACTCTTTGCCCATTCTAATCACAAGTATGAGCCTGGAGGTACCAAATTCTGACAACCATAGCCTCATGTGGATAATTCTGTTTTCCAACTTGAAATTCTCTTTAGAAACTTTCTGTTCAGAAACATCTGAGTCTCTTCCCTCTTGCTCACTCTTCACACCCACTCAGTGCCTAAGTGCCCTTAATTTGGTCTTCAGAGTGTATTTAACATTGGTTTCCTCCTTTGGATTTTCATTGCCATCACTTTAAGGCTCTCATTAGATAACTAAAATAGCATCCTACCTGGCTTCCCTACTTCCAAGTCTTCATCATTGGAATGTAAGATTCATTGTTATACAAATAAACTTTCTAAAACTTAATTTATTTTTAATCTTATTCTACAAAAGACATGTGGAAAATCAAAACAAAAGATTATTTTCTTCCATCAATTTTCAGTGGTTTTCCATTGTCCACAGAACAAAACCCAGATGTCACTTTTTTCAACCATATCCTTGCCAACCTCCATGAATCCAATATACAGTCTAACACGTACTCTCTGGTTCTAAACATCCGCTCCTACTTTTTCGTCTTCCCACAAGCCTATTCTTCCCATCTCTAACTGTTGAAATGTCCCTATTCTTTAAGAAACAATGCCACTGTCACCCCCCTTGGGAAGGTTTTCTTGACCTTTCAGTTGTAATTAAAATTGTTACCTGAACTGCTTCTCCTATGCACCTCAAACTTTGTGTGTACCTCTACCCAGTAGGAGTCACACTCCAACAGTCAGAAAACTTGTTTGTGTATGTCTCTATCACTGGATTATTACTTCCTTTGGTGATAACACCCATGGTTTTGCCATGGCCTTTAAGATAGTATCAAGCACATAACGGATACTCAATAGGTTTAAATTGAATATATTGGGATTTCAGAAAAAAATACCAGTACAAAGCACTATCCCCATTTAAATCCAAATGCCCATCCTCTCTAATCTCTCCTACGCAATTCTGTCTCCAGAACTGGACAGAACTAGAGAAAAAGGTACAAATGTATTAGGGCTTCCCAAGATGGTGTCCTAAAGCTATCAGCCAATTAAAATGAGTAGATATCACTGACATAAAAACAAGTAAAGTAGTGTGGATCTCCAAAGATATCGCATAGTAGAACTTATAGAGAAAAGATATTAATTTTGTGTAATTTATCAGGAAGGAGTTCACTCATAGCCATTACATTTAGGATGACTCCTTCTCACCCTGTGGACTGGAAATAACCCAAGTTCCTCATGTGTTACCATGACTTTAATTTAAGCTTGACACAAATTGTTCTTTTATCAGTGTTGATTTTGTGCAGAACCTTTAATAGGTCAGAAAAATATTTGAAATGAATTTTTTGCTTATAATTGTTTTGACTTAGAAGTTGAGAAATCTCAGACTTATTTTTGTTTTAGTAAATGGAAATATGCATAACTTTCAAAACTCACAATATTTATTCAGCAAGAAGAGTTTAAATGAGTATGAGTAATTTCTAGAATTAAAAAAATTATAGACAGATTATTTTTTAAAAGTTTTCATTCTGAAAGTATGGTTACTTTAACCTTTCATTAAATATTCTTGATGCATTTATTAGGCAGCTTCTATGCTAGGCAAATGTGGAAGTGCTACAGTTTACTAGACGTCACCAACCTTTACATAAGTACCACCAGCACATATAATGCATTAGACGTTTTTCATGTGTTGCTCAAGGAAGATATTACTGAATTGAATTTTCTAATAGTAGAATGAAATATATTAAATTGAAAAATAATGGAAAGGGTGTTTAGAACTGAGTCTAGAGAGTTTGTTCAAACCAAAGATGGAATGTAGAAGTCAAAGCTGCTCATTTTATCAGAGGTTTTTTGTGACACTGCCTTCACTCAAGATTTCTGAATGAACCAGTAAAGCCTCTTTCCACTAATCAGTTCGCTGTGACCTCTTTCTCCCTAGCCTCATCCCAAGTAAAATTATGAGTGGCCTTAGCTTTGCACAGGATAAGAATTCTAACCATTTGTACCATGAAATCCAGCAAAGATTTAATTAGCACTAATGAGGTGAGAACCTTTGGTGCCCACTTTTCTCTGTGGAGGTGGAGGATTATAAAACTAAATGAAAAGTTGTGTTGGTAGCTGGTGAAGTGGAGGCTCAGATTTCATGACAATTTCTGGACTCAGCTTGAATAAGAGGTTGTGGAAACCTCTTATATGATTGTCTATATTCTATGTGGATTTAATTCCACCAAAAACAAAACACGACAAAAACTACAATTTTTAAACACTGTTATAAATCACTCTTCCTGGAAATAAACCATACATTGGAATAGAATAAAGGACAAGTCAAAATCCCATCCATGAGAGAATTAATGTGAATAAAGGAGATAAATATGAATGGAAACAACTGTAAAGTATGGCTGAATGGTGACCGCCCTGAGTGGTGTGAAAATGCTATGGAAGGGAAGGACAATATTTGTATGTTTTTTAGGGATTAAGAATAGAGGAGGTTTTACTGAGAAGTTGGTGTTTAAACTGAGTTTTAAATATTGTTTAGATGTCAAGCGGTGGAAGGAGCCACTGGGAGTGGAAAGTAAGAAGCAGTGTCCGAGCTCAGGGGGCATAGTGGAAAAAACAAAGCAAAACAACGAAGCTTTAAACTGTTATCTCTCTTCAAGCAAGAAAGAGAGAACAATGAATTCTGTAGACCATTTCCATCTATTTTAGAGAAGAAATTGAACTTACTAACTTGAAACTATATGACACAATTTTTCTAACAAATAAGAAGTATATGCTGATATACCTCCATACATTTGTAAACATTGAATTATTGGTTAAGTCTTAAAGTATTAAGGATAGTTTTCTCTTTTCAAGCCTAGAAAATGAACTTTTTCAATAAAGTAGTACCTGGTGGATAAAACATTTGGTCCTAATAAAAACCCCAGTAGGGTCCATAGTCTACCTGGATTCCCAGATGGCCTAGGCCCTCTTTGTTCCTACTGGGCAATGGCCCATGATAGACGTAGAGTAAAAACGGATGCTACAGTCACTAAATATCTGCACTAAAGAACTTTTGGTAGCAGGCAAATAAGCCAAAACATGTGTAATTTCCAGCTGTGAGTATGTTAAATCAATCTAACTCTCACGTTTCTGATTTGCATGGAAGCTAAGAATTTCCTTAATGTAAGCTCATGCATTCATTACTCTATGTTGGTACTATAAGTTCTTCTGGTTATGTAGCAGAATCTTTAGTATATTTGGGGAAATGTAAAAGCTTATGAAAAATTCAGGTTTTGAAGATTATTTGAATTCATTTTAGATTTCTCAGAATTAAAATTTGTCAAAACTACATGCAACCATGTGTGTGACCAAGTCTTATAATTTCTGTGTGTGCTAAATCCTTTAAAGTACTCTTTTGAAGAAATTTGTATATTTAAAGTTTTCAAAAAAGTCAAAAATTATATTAATAGTGGAGTGAAAAGCAAAATGCATCAATATTCAAAGATAAAAGATGCTAACATAGAATATTGGGATATTTCCCCATAAATCTCTGAACCCCTCAGAATTTGAGTAAACCCACATTGAAATAATATAGAAATATGCAGGCTTGGCTTAGGTAGGAGGATTAGGATTTATTTAACCAGGCTTTCTTCCAGGTGGTTAGATAGCTTCTAAAACCTTCCCAGGATCAGTTTACTCTGACACAGATTTAAACAAGAATTAAATGAAATAAAATAGGTATTATGCTAATTTAATACATAGTACATAGTAGAGGTTCATTAAATGTTAGTCTCTTTCTTCTCTTCTGTCATGCAGCAACACATAGAGAGGGCTGAGTTGGTATTAAAAGAGCCCTTGGTGCTGTTTAGGGCAGCAGGGACTTCATCAAGCAAACAATTACAGCCCATTAATAATAAGGAGAGTTGCTTGCAAGCCAGCTTCCTCTCTCAAACCTCAGCAACACAATCTTTAGTGTATTGTTCAAGGAGCCTGAAAGACTTAAATGTAAATATATCCTGTTTGTCCAATACTTGCTGACTCAATTTCTTTTTGAAGGGATATGGGGTAAATTTACATTAATATTTCATATGAACAGTACTGTCTTTCCTTTCCCCCCACCTACTAATGAAACAAAGTATTTCTATTACCTTTGGCAGGACATAAGCAACCACATTGATTGGAATTACGCTTCCTTTTTACTTCAGATCCTTGAATTATGAGTGGTTAAAAAATTAGAACTGTATCCAGAGAACAAAAATAATTCTAGACAGTTGTTTCTTTTTTTATTGTTATTAACATAGGTGTCCAATGTCTGCTACACCTTACTAAAATTCATCAAGCTAAACACAGCTTCTATTCCATTGAAAAGTGGGAATAAGTGGCAGAGAAAATGAGAAATTAATTTTTTGTGTATGGAAATAGGAAAGAACATGAATTTTTACCGTTGTTTAACATGGGTATCTTATGATTTTCTTGGATTTCCTGAGACTGTAATGTAACAAACAGAGATAATAAGTATAAACTCAAAACACCATTTAGAAGAAATACATTTCAGGTACCTTGTAAACAAGGAGAAAATTGTACTAAAGTCTGTTTCTCCTTCTCAAAGAAATGTTCATGTTTTTATGTAATAATATACAGTTTATCTTTCCCCCTAAAAGCATAAAAATTGATCATACAGCACACCATTTCCTCAAAAACTGGAATGCACATGTACAAAATGAAATGATGATCAATGGCTACATGCAGTGAGATGGCCAATGATATCACCAGACATAAGTGAGAAGTTATTTGTAGCCACTAAATCAGGGTTTCCTATTCTTTCCTGTCCTATTTCTTCTACCTAGTAGCATTCATCTATCTGTATTAGAAACTCAAGAAGACTCTTACAAGACATTTCTTTTACTGAACAAGTGTTTTAAAATAATCTGTGAAAATGAACAGAAACCAAAAATTCGAATTGATCTCCTTCCAAATGTAACGTCTGGAAATTACCAGATGCACCATCTTCCTCCCCACTCCCCTCCCCTCAGTTTATTTTTAGAAAGGCAAGGGCAAGGCAGCACCTTGTTTTGTCCCTTACATTAAAGAACAATAAATGAATGAAAAAAAAGCCAGCACCATTAATTTTCATACTCCCTAATGACTTAGTGTAAGATATTTGTGAATTACAACACTGAAATCAAAGCAGCATATATCATGTTTTTATTTGAAAACTTAATGTGGAATAAAAGGAGAATAAGATAGTCTATAATATATTTAGGAAACATTTTAAAAAGCGAATAAAATATGGCACCAGGGAAGTATCTATTATAGACAACTTAGGATTCACTGCAGTTGGAACTGAACTTGAAAACATTCAAATGGTGATTTAGCACTAAACTTCAGAGACTTGAATGATCTTGATAGTAGGTGAAAACCAACACTATGATTGATACAAATTGTTTAGTCAAAGGGTCAAACTTTTCTATTTCTATTCCTTTTATTGCAAACTCGCTTACTTTATGTGAGTGCTAATACATATGAGATCCTAAGAAGTAAAATAGTCATAATTTTTTTTACAATTCAAGCACTCCCATTCACATGTCTAAGTGAAGAGAACTAACCGTTCTAATGGGCTGAAAAGGCAATGTAGGTAGGAAAATGTTTTGGAGCAAAGCTTTCTACCTGTAATGCTAAAGGCTCTTCTTAACTTGATGACATATTTCTCTAACACCCTTGTGCACACCTGCCATTACGTTCCTGTTTCCCTATTCTCACTAGGATCATTAGGGGATTTTCTGAGCAATCAGACAAGCAATTACTGTAATGCAGTCTCTACACTAGCTGGTCAGCGTAAGATCAACAACCAATGCACTTAACTCAAACAGCACCATTGCCAGTAAAGGTGTTTTATGCTCACTTAGAACGAGAATATGCAGAAGAAGCCGGATTCAAAAGCTTTGCAAGAGAGCTCCTTTGTTTATTCCCACTGAAGATTTGGCTCTGGTGAACATTTAGGAAAACAATATTAATTCTGCTGCTTCAGAGGATCCTTGGGGAAATCTGATAAATATCTGATTAAATTTGTCTCCAACATAATTACATTAAAGTCAAACTTGTTTAACTTTTTCTATGCTTGGTTATCTCTGCACAGCCAAAGAGACGTTAATTGGCAACCCAGCGTATAATGTATTTATACCACTGGTGGTTTATTAAGTTCAAATTTTATGATGCAAATGAAAAGAGACTGAAGTTATTTTTAAAAGTTAATTCGACTTTGAGGTTTTTGTTTTTAAATGAAGGCTGTGAATGCTTCGATTTACTTTTTTTTTTTTTACTATTATTAAAGAATGTAAATGTTTGGAAGATATTATATGTACATAGACGTATTCTTTATCTTTCTAGACACTGAAAATAGACCAAAGGAAAACCTAAAATATGAGGGACATTTAACCCTTCCAGCATTAGTGAAGGACTTTTCCTTAAGAATTTACCGCAGAAAGGGTTCTTCTCACTTGACTTGTCTTCCTCAACTTTTTCATTGGTTATACTTCTTGAGCCTGTCCACAGAGAACTTAAAGTACAAGAGAAAAATGCAAAAATAATGTTTTTAGAAATGGAAACTCAATGCATTATATTACTATAAATGCAAAAATTTGCTATCTATACTCTTAAGTTTTTCTGAACATGCTGATGAATTTCTATATGCAAATGAAACACGTTTAAAATGAGGATTATCTTGTTGTCTTAGTTTTGGATGAAGCCCTAAAGTTAAGACAAATAGTGTTCAGTGCTCACACATTTTAAATAATGGTGCCAAAACATCTATTTACAATTTGCTAAGGGGTGATGTCAAATCTGGCCCAGTATACTGTAGACTATCAGTGAAGCTTCGCCTGTATTTGCAGCCACTCTCCAGCACTAGCATCATCACCCAGGTCCACCTCATATCATCAGGCACTAGATCCTCATAGGAGCACAGGTCTCTGGTGCTCAATAGGTTGAGGACTGCTGCTAGAGAGTCCATTGTCAGAGTTGTGTGTTATCTCACTCACCTGAACATTGGGAGATAGTGACACCTGTCTGCTATCTAGAGGAGCCTGTGGCTGCTGAGCTGGCAGACAGTGCTGCTCTGGTAATTGCCTACACTGCCCAGAGTGTAACTGAGCAAGGAAGCTTACATTTCCTGTGGGCCAGATCTGAATGCAGTTGAAGGGTAGGGGATTGGGTCATTTCAGAGGAGCCTTGCCCCTGAGGATTGCTTGAAGGAATAATGTAGTCCTTACAGGGATGGACTATAAAAGTCAAGGACCATGTGGAGAGCTGTATGCAGCCAGCACAGAAAACATCAACCTATCATGGAGCCACAGGTAAACATTCCTATTAAGGATTCCTGAGGAGCCCTCAGATTGCCCTGCACGAAAACGAAGATCCATAGAGAATCTAGCACGCCTGGAGGGCATGAGTAACAGATTACAACCGTAAAGTCCAAATTTTTTCTGATACTTACTCTCCTCACTCTCACCAAGAGACTGCACAGTGAGAAGAGTGAGAGGGCAAATCATGAAGTACACCTCAAAACGGTTCTCATTGTAGTTTTCCCAGTCAGAGCTAGATTTAGTTTAGAAGAGAGTGGAAGCTTTTATCTAGATGAGAATAATTTTGATGTTAGATTGTGTGGAATATAAATGTACTAACAAGAAAACTTAAAGTACCTGGAAAAGCTATGGGGTTGGCCTAGGATTTCATTCATGACCATGCAAGAAAGAGTCCACAAAACAGGGTAAATGAGCTGTCCTAAAAAAGATAACTCTTAAATCCAGGTTATGTGATCTCTCATAAGAGTATTGAGAGGTATAACCAAGGGGAGTTAGATCACCTCATAGAATGGGGAGGGAGGAATTTGAAGATTACGAAGGGGTACTTCAGAGAGGAAGAGAAGGCAGGAAATTTGCACACTGTGGAGAAAAGGGAGCGGAAAGCTAAACCATTGTTGGCAGGGCTACTAAGAAGGGCTTGATAGAAGAGAAAGAAATATCTAGTAAGAATGTCCATATTATTTTCTATGTGGCATATAATATTAGCTTCTCCCTTCTGCTACAAAGTCTCCTGTAAATGAATGAATGTGTATGAGTGGAATATTTTTAACAGAACTTGAAGAGATGAAGTGTCTCAACTCTCAGTCACTGTGGGGACATGGAGAAGGTAGGCCATCAATATAAGGATGGATTCACATAAAAACGTATCCTGAAGAAAGTGGTATTTAAGCAGATTTCCTAGCTGAAAGGAAGTTTCTTCTGTAGATTCTATAATAATTTATCTATTTATCTCCATACACTTCATTTATCTTTATATGTTTGATGTTGCTCATCAATGTGCATTTGGTTGTGATGATGATGATGATGTGGTGGTAATGGTAATGATGAGGTTGGTGATGAACATAACTACTATTTTTGCCTGTTTACTGTGCTAAGTGTTTTTCATAAATTATTTTATTTAATCCTCACAATAAACATATGAAATAAGTAGTACTGTCTCTCTTATAGATGAGGAAATTCAGCCTCACAGAGAGTTGATAATTTTCAATGCTACTCAGATAGTAAATGGTTGATATATAATTTGAATTCATTTGTCTAAAACATAGTAAAAATTTAATTTGAACTAAATTCCCTCTATAAAGGTAATTCTTACATACGAAATATGCCAAGACTCTGTTAATTTTCTTCTGCCTATTTTGGATTTTATTTTTTTTTTTTGTTTCCTAGTTTTCTAAGGTAGAAGTTCAGATTTTCAATCTTAAATCTTTTTTTTTAATTATGCATTCAATATTATATATTTCCACTAAGCATTATTTTTTCTGCATACCACAAATTTTGATGAGTTATATTTTAGGACCCAAAATGTGGCCTATCTTGTTGAATGTTCCATGTGAGCTTGAGAAGAGTATATGATCTATTGTTGTTAGATGTTTAGTTCACCAGGTTCTTATGGATTTCTGCCTCTTGTGTCTGTCAGTTACTAAAAGAGGGGTATTAATGTCTCCAGCTATAATAGTGGATTCACATAGTTTTCCTTGCAGGTCTATCAGGTTTTGCCTCACATATTTTTAATGTTCTATTGTTAGGCAAAGATGCATTATGTATGTTATATTTTCCTGAAGAATTTACCACTTTATCATTACATAGTACTCTACTTTGTACTTGATCATTTCCCTTGCTCTAAATTCTTTTGTCTGCAATTAGTATAGATGCTCCAACTTTCTTTTGATGAGTCTTAGCACAGTAAAGCTAGCTTCACCTATTTGCCTTTAATCTATCAATGTCTTCATATTAAAATATGGTTTATTATAGATAACATATAGTTAGGACTTAATTTTTCATCTACTTTGATAGTTTCTGTCTTTTAATTAGTGTGTTTAGACCATTGATGTTTAAGTAATTATTGATACCTTTTGGATTAATATTTGTCGTATCTGCTGTTTTCTATTCATTGCCCTTATTCTTTCTTTCCTCCTCCTTCTCCTATCTTCTACCCTTTTTATGCCTTCTCTGGTTTTAACTAAGCACTTTATATAACTCCATTTTTTTCTCTTCTCAATTATACTTTTTAAAAATTGTTTTTATAGTCTGTTTGAACAGACTTTTATCTGAGTTGGTTTATGATGCTGTATTTGTCTCTTCAGGCTATGTTTTTTGTCTTTTAGCATGCTTATATTTTATTCTTGAAAGCCAGACATGGTGTATTGAGTAAAAAAAAAAAACAGGCAGGCCTTTAATATGAATTTTATGTTTTTCTAGTTATGAGTTAGATTATGTTTCCTGTATGCTGTAGCTATGGTGTCAGAGACTAAAATTTCTTCTAGTGTGCTGTTTTTGTCTCCAATGTTGTCCTTCAGTTTTCCTAGGTACTCTTTAAATAGTATTTAAAGCTTTTAGGGGTTTTGTTTGTTTGTTTTTGTTTTACTTGTTTTGTTGTTGTTGTTGTTGTTGATTTAGCTGCAATGCTTTGTTATTATACAAGAGCCCTATTTATGTATAGATAAGATGTGGGGGCAGGGACTTGTGTGGTCCTATGGTTAGGTCTCAGTCTATCAATGAAGCTGAGCTGAATATTTCCATTCCTCTACATTGAAGGGCTGGAGATGGATATTTCCCTTTATCCATGTTGCTTAGGTTCAGGTAAAATAGTTTCCCTTAAGGGAAGACCTTGTTGAGGAAAACAGAAAGCTCTGGGCTATTTCAGAATTGTTACTATCCTCCTTCCTTTGACAAAAGCAGAAGGGGATTTTTCTCATACTTTCACAGTGAGAACTTGGCAAGTGTCCTGGAAGTTAAAACTTTCAAAAGTATGGAGGACCTCCTAAGGCTAGCTTAAGAGCTAAAAACTTCCAGGTGGTTCAGTCTTAAGAGGACAGAGCTTTTTTGTACCTAGAACTTAAGCCAAATAATGAGGTTGGGGTACAAGAGAACCTCTTAGGAAGTTGGATTTAGTGTCATCTAGCATTTATGCTGACACGAGCACCTGATACCACACTTACATCTGAAGGCTCTAAAAGCAAGAGCTATTCTAATGACAGAATTTGATGGGGCAAAACAAATGTGAGTTTTCTATGCACCAACTGAAGACCCAGTGGAAGGAATCCAGATTAGTCATTTTGAAAGGCATTCCACTTAAACAAAATGCCAGGCAAGGTGATTCCCACAACAGATGAAACATGAAAAAACAGAGATGGAGGATGGAACCATAAGTGTCCAGCAACTGAAAACATCACCGGTATTAAGGTATATCAAGTGAGGGATCCCAACAGAAACCTATGAAACCACCAACAGGAGGAAGACCCACCATTTATAATCCTCCCACTTACAGGGCAGTTAATAACTGTACTAGTTAAGTAAGCTATTGTGTCCTGTATCTTTTCTCAGGTGAAACTGTGGAGCAGCTAAACATATCCTGGTGAGTAGAACAGAAACAGGAGAAGAGTTAGGTGGGAAAAGAAAAAACTTTGCTATGTCCCATGATTCCAAGTACAGTTGAGATAGAAGAAAAGATATAACAAGAAGATGGTTTGAGTTCATGTGATTATTAGACTAGACTGAATAATTATTACCTAAAACTGATAATAAAATCTATAGGAGATAACAGAGATTTCATCTTAGGAGTTGAGGAATGGTGGTTTTAATTCAGAGAGTAGATTTAAAGGAGCTGTATTGGGAAAGAATAGAATTACTTTCTTCTATGGAGTCCAGGTAATTCAATAAGCCAGTTACACTTACAATAAGGCCATAATAAGCAAACATGAAGACTGAGTTTAAAGTTGATTGAGTCACACAGGATCTGGGTATACAGAAGCCTTAAGAATGCTAGATCTTTTGTATCTAATGTGTGAAATAAAGCCACAGTACTTTTGGGTCTATTTTGTATTACTGGAACCAATTTCTGGCAGAGGAAATAAGTGCTTCCCTTTATGGGATAAGACTGCCAAGTCCTCTTTAAACAGATGGCTGTTATTTCATTATTCAACATATTTTCCCTTGACACCTCTCTCTGACAATTATTGCTGCAGATACAGTCTTTTATTTGTGGGAAATTTTTGAGATAGTTTTTGAGAAACAGTATCCAGAGATATAAAGTTCTTCTCTCTATTTCTTTATCCATCTACCAATCTGCACCTAAAGTTAGGTTGGATAAACCAAGACTGATTTCAATTACTGACTGAGTTACGGAGAATTTCATAAACCATTTGCATGACTGATCTTGGAAGCTTAGTACTAGTACTAACTACCTCAAATTCTCTTTGCAGTGGAGTAGACAAGTGACCCTTGTGAGGTTCAGGATGCCAACATCTGCACAGTCAAAAATCTGCTTTTAACTTTTGATTCCCTACCTACTAAGAGCCTTCTGTTGACTGGAAACCTTACTAATAACGTAAACAGTCAATTAACACATAGTTTGTAAGCAATACATATTATTGAATTTTTATAATAAAGTAAGCTAGAGAAAATAAATTATTATTAAGAAAATCATAGAGAAGAGAAAAATACACTTACAGTATTTGTTTAAAAAAATCCTCAAATAAATGGACTCACATAGTTCAAACCTGTGTTATTTAGGGTCAACTGCATATATTACAATGAAAATCTAGACTTTCACAGTTGAAAGGAATACTTAAATTTATCTATCTCCCATCTAATAAAGAAATCAAAGTGTTTCATGTGACTGACATGGACATTTTGCAAACAAACAGCGTTAGAACAACAGGAAACTGGCACCAGGACACTTTATTTCTTATGACTCCGGATCTTTGCTTATTTCTAGGTAGACTTTTCTTGGACAATAATTCCCCACACAATGGAAAATAAGGCCATGGTAACTCTGGGCTTGTATCATTCTGCAGTTAGCCAGCCCAGAGAAGAATCACTTTCACAATGATTCTAAAAGAAGTCCTGGAGAGGACTTTACCTGGTCCTGGAGCTGGTACCTGGAGGCAGAGGTAGTTTCAACCCTACCTGAACTACAGAGACTAAATATGAGAAAGAGGTACTGATCCAGAGATACTTATTAGATTAAAACCTTAAAGTCCTCTCCCCTAAAGGAGATTTTTGATAACTTCCATTTAAAAATGTTCTTTTTGAAATGCTCACACCATTCTCTCTCTCCTCCATTAAATTTCCAAAATATCTCCCAGAGCCATCTACTTATAATGGGTCCCCAAACTTTTGGGCACCAGGGACCAGTGCTTCTATGAGAATCTAATGCCTGAGGATCTGAGGTGGAGCTGAGGCGGTAATGCAAACCAGAGGAAGCTTCTCTGGTTTGCCTGCCACTCACCTCCTGCCATGAGGCAGGGCTCCTAACAGGCCACTGGCCAGGACTGATTCCCAGCCTGGGGGTTAGCGACCCCTGCACTAAATACCTCCTGCATCTTGGTTTCCAAAGAATTTTTCAAAAGTTGGAGAAATTCATAGAATCTCAGGAAGTGACAAGCCTATATATTATATTTGACCATATCACTCTTTCATCATAGGGCTGGAGATCATTGCATTGTGGTTTAGTGCCAGGTCAACGACTGATAGCTCTTGGGACCCTGATACCATCTTTTCATGTTCAGGCTTTAGCAGCTTAAGTGAAAACAGAGACTTTCATTCAGGGACTACTTCAAAACGTTAGCTCAAAATTTTTGGACAGACTATAAATTATAAAGAAATACATGGGTAATTTCCAGAGTACTGAAAATTCAGGCATCATAGAAGCGAAGAATGATTTTGCTTCTCAGGTTAAAATGAGATTGATTGGCCCCTGCAGGACCTGCAGTTTTAAAAGATCTCAGTGTATGGTAGTCATACATTCTAGATGTTAAAGGCTAGATGAATTTCAAATATTCTATTCCATTATCTCTATAAGTATGCTCCTATTGCAGACAATGTATCTGGAGTGGAAACTCAAAAAATATTGTCCATAGAATTAAAGTAAGATCCTCATTGGTAACTTTATTATATCGGAAGCTCCAACATCCACCCACTAGCTGTAAGGGAAATTTCAGTCTATATTTCTAAAGAAAATTAAAAATGTTTATAGGGAGAAAAGTGGCATCCGGTTTTACTTGAAGGCATTTGTCAAGGCTCCCTAGCCTACACCATGGCATTATATTGTGAGAGACACAAGGTCGATGTCATTTTCTGACTCAGAGGGAAGGTTATAAGAAAGGGTCTGTGACAGAGTACACAGGTGAGTTAAATCTTCATGGGAAAAAGAGAGAGAATAAAGTTGAAGTTGGTGTCTTATCAAAGTTGTTCTGCACCTTAGTTGCACATTTGAATTGCCTGAGAGCTTTTAAAAGTTACTGACTTCTCTCTTTGCTTCCGGCCCAGACAAATTAAATCAGAATCTCAAGTGATGATCTGCCAGAGTGGAAAACCAATGTTTGAGAAATATACAAAAGCCAGATATAAAATACATGTTAAACTAATTATAATTTAAATTATCAAACAAAGAAGGGAAGATTTGGGCATGCTTTTTGTTACCATTTATTAAGCATGTAATTTACATGCATGCATTATGCTAGATACTCTCTAAAACAAACTTGTGAGGTAGAAATAATTAACTCCCTTTTGACAACTGAAAAAACTGGTGAACAGCTTAAGGGCTTGAATAAGATCACACTGCTAGTAAGTCCAGAGCCAGGATATCTGACTAATGCTAACAAACCCATCAAAGGCAAGGACCACCTTACTCATCTTTCAATCTCCTCCACTTCCTATTGTACCCACCTTCACCCTCTAGCTAAGCATCTGCTCTAGAACAGGGATTTCGTAAAAGTTCACTTAAATGAACAAAATGGACTATGAATGCCCTACATGCCTGAAACAGTACATGTATGAGGTATTTTTCTCCTATAATCTTCAAATACCTCTTCAAATAATCAGCCAAGAGAGCATGTACTAAGATAGAGTTTTGGTGCTTTCCGTGTAGCTTAGGCCTTAACAGAATCTCATGACTAGGACTAGGAAGAAGCCAGTCAGCTCTAGGTTAGTGAAGGTTTGGACACTGGCAGAGACAAAAGCACGGCCAGAAATAGTTAGCCAAGGAATAGGTATGGGGAGATGTGAGTTAGGAAAATAGATTCAAGGCCAGAGTTCAGGTCAAGTGTAAGTCAGAAGTTATATGAAGATGAGATAAAGATCTCACCAGGTAGGTGAAAGCCATTGTTTTCCTCAAGAACAAACCTCAGGTAATCAGAACTACTATACTATAAGAATCAGTGTCAGGAGCCGAAGGATCCTGCATAAGCGGTGAGGTGCTGGCAGCATGAAAACAGGGCACTGGCCAAACAATTGAGATGCAGGGTATTAGACACTGGAAGCAAGTTAAATAAAATCCTATAGATATATGTCAAGTAACTATTTATGTGCAATCATTAGGAACTGTAATGCAAACACAAAGATGAATAAGACACAGATTTTATCCCCAACAAGAGAATAAACTAATATAGGGAGTAAGAGAAAGGTGTTATAGTAGTACATGTGAGGGAGATAACACTGAAGATTCAGGGGGTTTAAAGGGAGTTATTTCAAAGTATTTCATGGAAGAGGTAAAATTAGAAATGTACTTTGAAGAATGAGTAAGACTTTGATAGGCACACTTAGAAGTGAAATAAGAATATCTAAAAGGTAGTTGGAGATCTCAGGCCCTGTTAAACTAAATTTCAATGACAGGACACAGATTTTGGAAAAGTGATAATGCACAAGAACTAAAAAGTGTCAGCGGCATGACTGATTTACCTGGACCATTAGACTATTCAAATACAAAAAAAGAATGGATGAGTTTATTTTCTAGAATAGCTACTCAAGGGAGTTGCTTAAGCTTAAAGCATTTTGAACTCACAGTAGAAATTTTTACACTAGCCTATAACTTTCAGTCATAATTCAATCCATTAGCATGGCAATAACGAAATGTTTTGATTCAACTTTACTATGGCTAAATCCTAATTAACAATATAAAAAAATCTAAATGGTATTTTAATAATCATGAATTATCTCTTCCAGGGATATTTTCTTTTTGAAACACTGTTTTTACATGTTCAAGATGGATATCATCATTGAGGGTTCTTAGTCATTATAAATTAACTGTGTACAGAAGACTCTCAGCCTTATGCTATAAACATGGACGTTTTGGACATCATTTTCTTTCAGATATCAAGATAACTTTTATTTCATCCTGTCACAGCAATCTCAAAATTGGTAGCAAGTACTTCATATGTTGCCATTAAAAAAACAGCAGAAATCTCAGTTTGATGTCAAATTGCAGGCATTCATTTATTTGCCATTTGGCAAAGGATTCCATTCATTATGATTGTACCCTAGCAACTATACTAATTACTTTTCAATTCCTAATTTTAAACACCTAGGAAATCTGAGTTACCATAGACATTATTTTTTTACTTATGTACCACTGAAGTCAGGTAGGTTATTTTTTAAAGAGATCCCAAATTTGATCATTGTTGCATTACAATCATAGTATTTCCTGTAAAGAATGCACATTTCTAAGATTCTACACTTTGAACAAAGTTACAACTTATATGAAATCAAATTTTTACAGTAGTACATTTGTAAAGGTCAGCCATAGAGAGGCTTCTCAAAACTTGCTATGCTTTCTAATGACCTGGAGACTTTGTTCAAATGCAGAATCTGATATTCAGTATATCTGGGGTGAGGCCTGGGATTCCATATTTATAACAAGCATTCAGATAATGCTGATAAGGCTAATCCTCAGATCACACACTGAGGAGCAAGGAGATGAAGAATCTGTTTTACAGTTCTTTAGAAACTTTAACTGATTTAAATTATTATAATAGTTTCTATTTGATCTTTGGAAATATACCAAAGTTTTGCATTTTTCTTATTTCAGTTGATCACAAAATAAGTTAATAGAGCAAAGATACATGTGACAATATCAACTTGGAAACTGAGAACAATGCCGTGTAAATGACAAAGTAGGAAACACCATAGAGTCATATCTCTTTATCACATTAGCACTTAGAGATCTAGTCAATGATGGCTTCCTCTTGGAATTTTAACAATATTTATTACAGGTAGAAATTCTTCTGGCATAATCTCTTTAATACAGGAATGTAAGAGAAAAATATCTCAGGTAGAGGAAATGTTGACGTCATAATACAAAAAAAATGTGGAGTTCAAGAAAGTATTTTTCTTCTGGCCCAAAATTTAAAAATAGAATACTGGTTTTCATAGCATTAAAAATAATGCTAGTGTCTGACTCTGAGTATTCTGATGCTAGCTGGTAAAGTGTTATTTTACAAGGCTAAAAATATTTTGCAACACCACCTCTGCAAAAATAGGTAAAAACATACAGGTTTGGTTCCAAACCTTTGGAAGTTGAATAGTTCTTTTCTCCAAGGAGACATTTACAGTGCTTGTATCAAGGCCCTCTTCTCAGTGTGACTGGAGAGATGCACATAAAGACACCGAAAATGACAGGCGAATTTTAAGAGTCTGCCACTCACAGATTTCCTTTGCTTAGATTACAACATCTAGCTACTTGCTTAAAAGTCTTGTTTTTTGTAACCAAGCCTTCAGTGACTCAAATTGAAAGTGTAAGCAAGACAATCAAAATGAACAGCTCGGCCTTTGTATTTCTCAGCTGGGATAGCAGTAAGGATAGGAGGTACTGCTTGTTTAATAGCTTAATACCCGTAATGTCATCTCCTATTTGAAATAATGTTCTTGTGGAGTAGAGATACTCTAAAGCACATAGAGACACAGTACCACGGACTTAAATCCTCTGAATTATTTCTTAAGGAACCAGGGCGTTAATGGCAGACAAGCCAGGCAGAAGAGAATCATTGCTGTAGTTTGACACTAAGAATATGGTGCCTTAGGCAAAAACTTTTATTGCACAGCAGTCCATCCAAAGTGATCTTCAAAAGTCCTTATATCAAAAAGAAAGGAGAAAAAAAAACTTCTACTTATTCATATCTAAATTATATACTCAATTTAAAAGGTTCAAAATTTTATGAATGTTCAGTTTTTAATTTCTAACTGATCAACTTTGTTTTCACACTTATTATTTTCCATTCTCAAACTCAATCCCTTGAAGAGAGGTCTGTCTTTCCCCTTCCTTTAACTCTATGCTGCATAGACATGTGACAATTCACCTTGGCAATACCTATTTTAGATCTTTTGATAGTTCTCCATCTCTTAATTATAGTCCAAGTACCACAATATGGCATAAACGCCCTATCATTGTTCAGTATCCAACTACTTTTTCAGGCTCAATTTCTATCATCCTTACCACCTCTTCTTACCTACAGTATAAAAGAGATCCTGGCCCTTATCACAAGGGCAAGAGGAAGTGAGAGGTGGAGGCCAAACTCAAGTACATAAGCATGACATCTGTTTCCTTCAAAGTCTTCATCCCTAGGAAACCAGCTCTAACTGTATTTAAAAACTTTAATGATACATCTTCTTCTTAGGAAGTGAATTTTTTTGGAGGGGAACCCATAACCTTAAATATTGCTGGAGATTTAATGGTACAGATATTTGTTCTTATAAAATTCAACACTCCTACCAATATTTTTACATTCTTTCCTCTTGATCAAGACTTTGTGCTTCCTACAGTAAGATGTATATTATATTTATGTTTGTTATAAAAACAATTAGCACAGGATCCAGCATATAACATTCTTTTAAAAAAATTTTTAATTCAACAATGAGTATAATATTGTTTATCCTGGCAGATTGTGTGTGCAAGAGTTAGGAATTAATTTGTCATTTTCACCAAAGGTTTGTCAACAATATGTAGATGCACTTAAGTACAATAGATATTAGATACATAGTGCCTCGAAATGTGAAGCTTTTTTTAAAAAAAATTATGAAATATATTCAGACATTAGAAGAGTGTATAAAAACTATACGTATATTTTAAAGAATAATAAGTAAGTCAATGTCAAAGTAGTCAAATTTTCCTTTTTTGAAGTGCCTATTCAAATCATTTGCCCAATTTTCTATTGAACTATTTAAAATTTATCCCAGATGTTAGTTATTTTTAAATTCATATAATATAAATATATTATCAGATTTTTGTGGTTTTAGGGTATTTTGATAAACAGATCTCATTTTTAATAAATTCATATTTATTATTCTATATTTGCTTTTCACAATTAGTTTTTTAATCTACCCAGACTCAGTATTTTGTTTTGGTAAGAGTTAGAAATATCATTTTATTTTTTTCTTCCCAATATATTAGCACCATTTATTGCAATATCCATTGCACATCCTCCACTTGACTTCCAATAGCCTATCTGTCAAGTGACAAGTGTATATATACTTAGAAATCTGTCTCTGGGCTATTTCAGTTTGTTTGTTTCATATGATAATTTAACTAAAGAGAGAAGTAGCACATAAAACAGAGAAAAGAGCCACACATATTTTAGAATTAATTTAAGGTTGATTGTGATATGTATTGGAACTATTTACTTTTTAAATACCAAAATGACCACTTCATAGACTAATTGGGCAGAACTGGAGGCAGATAAACAGGACCACCTACATAATTTGAAGAACCTAGTGCAGAATGAAAATTCAAGGCCTCTTGTTAAAAAGTTATCAAGAATTTCAAATTGGTGGAATTGGAGCATTAAATCAAACATGGGCCCCTTCTAAGTGTGAGGCCCTGTGTTACTGCATAGGCACATATCCATAAAATCAACCCTGCAGGTAAAATATGATGAGATTCTCTCTTTTAAAGTGAGAAATATAACAATGCAAAAATAAATCTATCTTACATAAAATGGTTTTTAATCAGGAAAAATAGCTTATCTAAAAAAACTTAAACACTTAACATGGAATCAAATAGAATTTTTAATACTAAATTACATTTAATATTAATCATGGCACCTGTAATGTCAAGAACCTACTACTAACAAAGGAAAAATTAATCTTTAATTTGTCTGCATTTATTTCTCATTCTCTAATTATAAGTTTGAATCTCTGATTTTGCATATTCTATGCTTTTGCTTGACTGCAGGACCACATTACATGCATCAGTCTTTCAAGATTCAATGCCATAACACACCAAACTCAATATGTTCTTTAAATAGTTACCTGCTGTGTTTTCTTTATCATGCTTTAAATAAGTGTTGAAAGAAATTTATAGCTCCCTAACTAGTTCATGTATCAGGAGTGCTTAAGTAAAAAATTATTTGAATTGGTGCCTGTGGACATATTCTCTCATAACTCTTTTTAGATGTTTTTGTATTTGCTAAAAGTAATGAACTATTTGTATATTAAAACTTGGCTCAATTTTGTATAGAATATATTAAATCATGCCTCTATTATTTGATATTGTCAGGAACTCTTGTATTCTATGTAACTGGATTTTAAAGAATATAAAAATTTATAATTTAATATTCAAAATTTCAATTTTTATCATTTTTTTCTTATATAAAAATATATTTTTGACCTTTATGACTTACTACCTTGCCTTACTAAACAGACCACTTCAAATATTATTGGCCCTTCTCTCTATAATTTAATTTGTAAACATTATTTGAAAGTTGCAATAGTTTAGTCATCAGGAATTGTACCTGCTTTTACTGATTCTCCTGCCTGCTGACTCTTGATTAGATTGTCAGCTGCTGCTTGAATGTAGGTGTGCCTAAGGATTGTGCTCTATTCTTAATTTCCTTTTGCTAATCTGATGTAGACTAGGAAGGTGCTTATTCATTTATCAGAATTCTGTGTCAAATAAGAGTCAGAAGCTTCAAAGAAGCAACCCATCCAGAGAGAAGTGCATAAATTTTAGTAAAAGGCTTTTTGACTGATTTTAAATCACTACCCAACATCTTACTTATGTTTAGATTTACTTCTCTGCTCAGACCATCCCTAAGAAAGTGCTCTGTTGATGTATATGGTATTGTAATTAATAGTTAATTCAACTGACTTATTCTCAGTTGGCAGACTTCTTATTCCTCTAGTATTTATTACATTTTCCTGCTGCTGCTTGAATTTTGTAGTTCCAGTGCCCAAATGGATGCCAAATAAGTTAATTTGTTCATGTGCATGTATAATTATAAGCAAATAACAGTTATTGCATATCTACTGTGTATACATAAAGAGCTGTTTTTTTTATGTTTTTGTAGACACATATATATAAAAATAAGAAAAATATTATTGCCTTATAGGTCATAAAACCCAAGCTTAGAGAAGTTACAAAAATTAACCATGTTTATACATCAAAACTAACAAAAAATGTGGTTATAGGAGAGATTCAACAAATATTTCTTAAATAAATGTTGTTGAATGTAGTTTAGCTACAAAATACTACATGTTTTTTTACAGCATAAGGGGATGCCAGGAATGATAAATTTAGTTGAAGTCAGCTTTGGGATTATGCTTGGTTTTCACCTTTTGTGAAACTTACTACTGCAGGGACAATATCAAGAGTGGGTCTACTAAACAGTAAAATCTTAAAAGAGATTCAAAATCACTCTGAGTTCTAATCTGCAATATTCCACAACAATTAAAAAAATAATCCAAGATATGCACCTATAAAGCTGGTTAATATATATTAATAAATAATCTGCTGTTATAAGGTGCTTTTTATAACCATAGGGCCTGTTAAATTCAGAAACATCAGTTTTCCCATTTTAGATATTGCTGAATAAGAATGAATGGTTCCTATTAAGATCAATTGATACCTAGAAAACTTAATTTACATAGAAATTCCAAAAATAAATTTATTTGTTTAAATTAGTTTCAAGTATACAGTACATTGGTTAGACATCTGTACTATTCATGAAATGATCCCCCCAATTGCTCTTTCCCATCCGTGGCCCTCCATAGGGTTTTTGAAAGAAAGAAATCACAACTTCTTAGCAGGCGTATTGAAAGTGGGTTTTGCAAGCCCTTGCTAATATACTGTTCTTATCTCTCCTGGGGGCAGCATCTCAGGAATGCAGCCCTGATTAAAGCTTAGAGATGAAGTGGCTTCTCTAGCTCACCTTTCAGATAAAACCCATGAATGGTTCTAACCTCCATCTCATCCAGGGGTGGTTTATTTGGAAGGAATAGATACTCACTATGGCTGAACTATTCAAGTAAGAAGAAATGCTCACAGAGCCTATTGAAAAGAGATTTAGCTGAAGAAACCACGTGTGTGTGTGTGTGTGTGTGTGTGTGTGTGTGTGTGTGTGTGTGTGTATTTGATCATGGTTCCTTTTATGTATTGACTTCAGGCTTATCACTCTGTAAACTATCTTCCTATTTAACTATATATATGTGTTTCATGATAGACCCTAAGTCTATGTCACATTCCTCTTAGATTCCCACAGTTAAATGACTCCATCAGTGTATCCCAATTCTAAATTTCTGTGAGAGGATCTGATTGGCTCAACTAGAATCAGGTGTCAATTCCAACCAATATATTGTAAGCTGAAAAATGGGTTTCTGTGATACACAGGTTTGTATGTCCAGGCTGTGGATACTATCCCTATTGAGATGATTGGGCCAAAGTGCTGATGGGTAAGGTTAGCATGAGCATGACTATAGCATGCCAGTTGTAATGCCTTTTTTTCGACATGCATAGAGAAAAAAAATGTATCATTAACAGCATTTCTTCCATAGTCACTCTGATCCTGATTCATCGACCTGAGTCAAAAAGTAAAGAAAGCAAAGCACCCTCTCTGGGCACTAACAAATTTCAAAATGAAAAACTCCCTAGTTCTACATCAAGCAAAATAATGTTTATGAAATTGAGCATTACTGTTCTTGCTGGTGATAATATTATGTCTGAGTAAGGAAGGATGTATTAGTATTAGATGTATTATCTACCGCTGCATGACAATTTACTGCTAAAATTTAGCAGCATGAAACAACAAACACTTATTTTTTTTCAGTACTATGGGTCAGGAATCCTGGAGCAGCTTAGCTGATTATTTCTGACTCAGGGTCATAAGGCTATAGTCAAGGTGTTGGCCAGAGCTGCAGCTACCTCAAGGCTGAAGTGGGAGGGATCCCCTTCTAAGCTTACTGATGTGGCTGTTGGCAGACTTCCAGTCCTCATTAGCTGCTGGCCAGAAACATCAGTTCTTTGCCACGCAGGCCTCTCCAGTGTTGCTTTATCACTAATTTTAGACAATCGACTGCTTACATTATTAGGACAACAAATATTTTTCAAACTGAGTCAAGCAATAGACTACGGTAATTTACTTTTTTTGTTTGTTTGTTCTTCCTTTTTCTTTTTAGAGTTCTATGAATTTTTCATTGTTTTTTTTTTTATAAATGCACAACAGATCTCTCAATTGTGAATATTTTTCCAACTGCCCAAATATATGAAAAAAAAGAAGATTTTTCTTTCTGTTTTTGGAGACATCCTTTGCACTGTGTCTTCTCATCTGATTCCAATGTGTACTGTTGCTCCTACACCTGGTACTCCCCTTCATGGTTCCTCCTGAATTGGATAATCTTTCATTTCATGGGTACCAAATGCTCTTTTTGATTTCATAGTTTCTAATATTAAAAAAAAATTACCAATAATTTTCTAAGAAATAACACAATCTTCAATGTTCTTACCTTCACAGTTCATATTTTGACTGAATATAGAATTCTAAGTTGAAAATATTTTTGCTCAGAAAGGACTTTTAAAGGCAATATACCACTGACTTCTAATTCTCAGTGTTGCTCTTGAAAAGTCTGAAGCCATCGACATTCCAACTCTTTTGTATGACATTTTTTGCTCTTGCCTGAATCTTTTAGTACTCCATTATATTCTCCATGGGCCTATATTTATTTCATGGTGCTGGGCACTCATTGAATCTTTTTGTTTTTATCAGGGAACTTTCTTTTCAGTTTTGAAAACCATTTCTATGTCCTTTCTTAGATAATTTCTGCACCTTTTTATTTTTCTTTTAGTTTTTAAATTCTGTATTATCTATTATTTAAATAATAGGCCTCTGGTTTAATCTTTAATTTTTAATATTTTCTCCAAGATTTTCCATTAATCATTTGTTTCATTTTCCCTGAGAGTCCATCAATCTGATCACCCAAATCTTGTATTAAATTCTTTATTTTATTTCTCCCTTTTTAAATTTCCAAAGTTCTCTGTTGTGTCATCCTTGTTTTTGTTTATTTGTTTTTGTTTTTGTTTTATTGGTGCAATTTTCTCTTGTCTCTGGTGATATTAAACATTTTATTTTAAAGTTTTTGTCTGCTGTTAAAATTTCACCTCTTGTCTCTGATTCCTTAGATTCCCCTAAGGGGGCCTGTTTTTTTAGTAATTGAAGGATTTCCTCAAATTCTGGGGAATTCTTTAACCTGGCTATCCATTCTTATTTAAGATGAGTAACTGAAATCATCTGGTGCACAGTGATAGTGATATACATGAGGGATGAGGGTCCAGCATGTTAGGGAAATACATTCACTTCATAAACTAGGGCAGTTGATTTCTCTGTGCTCCTGAATCCAATGGGTAGAAGAGGAGAAGCAAATTAGAAGAAGTTTCTGTCTGGCTAGTCACATTTTGAGACTTAATCAGGGAAAGAGTGAGATAGGTTCCACGGTAAAGTATCCAGATTTTTACTTAATATGCCTTTCAACTTTCAGGTCACCCTAAATTTTCATTACAGATTCCCTGAGACTGAAGACATTTCTTCAAAAGCTTAAATTCAGTATCCCATGGTTGCGGGTATATGGGATAGCAGTTTGGGCTTGGAGGGACAGGGGAGCTAGTTTCCTGACTGTAAGATGGAGCAGGTTTTCTCTCTATACTGACCTTCTACCAGCTCCTTGGTGTTTACCTCCTTTCTTGTGCTTCCAAATTTCCCACAGGATTCTACATGGAGGAATAAGAATTCTCAGGAATCCTTGGAAAGTCTCCAAATTGTAAGTTACTCTATATTTTCTATATTTTCCATATTCTATATTTTGAGTGTTTTTAAATATTAATGAATGGACATAATAATAAGCAACAAATTATTTTTCTGTGATAGATCAAACTGAATTTATAGAGGTTTTTGGTAAAAAAAAAAAGTAAAAAATACATAGTCAATGATTATTATGAACTAATAGTATGATAACAAGATGATATATTTTAATAACACTTAAAATTATTCTCTATTTGATATAGACATTTGTAATAGAAATCATTAAAAGAAATACAGAATAAAATAAATGCTAAATAAATATCAAAGTATCAAAAGATAATACTGCAAAGGTATAAAATATTTTAAAGTTATTTTTCTTAAAATAAAATTTTAAAACACACAAAGCATTTATTGCCCTGTCCAATAGACTTGATCTTTATTTCATAACAAATATTCCATTTCCAAAAAAAATTTTTTTCCGTTTGTGGCAGTGTTGGTAGAGTGAGTCCAAAAAATCTTCAAGTTGAATGTTAGGGTACATGTTGCTTCATAAAAGCTCATTTCCTTTTTCAATGATAAAAACATATCGCTTGCTTGTCCTGAATTTGATTTTGCTGTTGAAATCTATATTGCTTTTGCTGATTCTAAATTCTGTGTCAGTATTCTACAACATTCTTATCTTCTTTCCTTTGCATTTCCTCCGCTAATGTGTTTACAAACCACTGTAGCCTGTGGAGTATTTTTGAACATTGGAAAAGGCTAGCTAAGATTTTGGCTAGTATTATATAGTAACATAATGTTTCGATATCCTAACACAGTTAACAGCACTACGCAAAATCACGTGTGAAAACTGTCAATTTAAGAACTTATTTTGCTTCCAGAACTTGTTATTTCTTGGAACAATACTCTAAGAATTTGTATAAAGTATATTAGGCACATAAATTGCATTAATATTTATTTTATTTGCAAGAACAATACATCCTTAGCAGCAGATGGGGCCACAAACACACACTTCCAGTCAGCGGTAACAGCCACTGATTAGATTTTGACTGCTTCTCTCCTCTCTGTTCATCCTCTAGTCCTGTAAATCTTATTCTTTGAATCTGCATATCAGTAATTTCTGCTCAAGCTTCCAACTTGAGATCGGTCTAGTTCTTCAAAGTAGTAACATCTCTATGGTGATTATTAAGCTTCAATTGTAGCAAAGAAATTGTAATTCTTTTTCTTGTTTTTCCAACTGATTTTTCTCTGGGTTCAGAAAAACATAAAATTTCCAGAAAATTCTGGAAAAGAATCCCCTTTTGCTGAAAACACTACTCTATACATAACCCTTCATTCTCTCTATTTAGGGTACCTCCAGTCATTGAAGCTCTCAGAATTCCATGGAGTAAATTGTTTCATCCCTGACTCTCCTCTGCAGATAATTAGGTTTAAACTTTCTCTCTTCTCCTAAACTGGTTATTATTTTCCTTTTGCTTCTCATCTCCCCACATTTAATTGAATCTCTCATCTGCTATTTTCTTTTTTCTAGTTATTTTTTATTGTGGGTTAATATTTTTACATTAATATCAATGATATTTGGGGGTTCGAAAGAAGATAAATGCAAGATATGAATCGATCATCTTTACTCATGTCCTTATCTGTCCTTGTCGGTTAACTTGCCTATGCACAGCTGATAAGAAAAACCATATGTATCACACAACTCTACCCTACCCCTCACATGTCATAGCTTAGAGGATGAATAATAGACTTTAGATTCAAGCTGCGTCTGTTAGATTCTCTTACCCAGATAACTGGTATTAAGTAAAAATTAGAACATGCCAATCTTTCATGTAAAAATAACTGACCTTCCTCTTTTTTTTCATCTATCTCCATTTTTTTATCATTTATATATTCAATGACTGATTAATCAAGTACCTATTACATACCTAGGTTTGTGTAAGTACTATAATCACAAAAAAAATAATAATAATTTCTAGTCTGTTATTCAGGAATCCTCAGTCTAGTATAGGAGATAGTCAAGTCAACAATTAGCCCATTATATCTAACAAGGATATATATCTACCAAATGTTTGTAGTGCAGAGAAAGAAGTGCTTATCTGCCAGGGAGGATCAAGAAAGGCTTTATAGAAGACCAGAGCATTGAGCTGCAACAGATGACATGAAGGTGGACAATACAGGGCCAAAAAAATATCTCGGCAGAGAAAAGAGTATATGCAATATCCTAGATGTGAAAGAAAAAGGAACATGTTTAGGATGAGCAAGAAGTACCACGGGATGAAAGCATAAGGTGTTTGGGTGAATGGTAGCATGATTAAAGATTAAATATGCAGACTTTTATGAAGATTATGAAAAAGAAGTTTGGTATTTATTCTGAAGATAGAAGTTTTAGGTAAGAGAGTGATGTGAACATATTTGCATTTTTATAAAACAATAGTGATATTGTGAGGTTTTTGTGAGTAGCTGAGAGAGGTGGCGGGTTAAACATTCTAAAACAGCTCTCAATTCAGAGAAGAAGAAACAGTTATGGATTTTTTGTTTGTTTTTTAGTTTAATGGAGATATCAGAAAAATAAGAAGTGGTGTCACACTCTGGAAAGACTTTCTTATTCACACCACAAATCTAGGTGGTGCTTCTCTTGTCTGTTTCATAGGATCCTTAAAATCATAACACTCATTATTTGGAAGTTCACATTTTGCTTTTAGGCACATTAAAAGCAATGATGATCTAAGTCTTATTTATAGCCCTATATTTTGAAACTAGTGAAACTTTATGGGTACCTAGTAAGTATTCATTGAGTAAGTGAATACATGAAAAATAATTGTCTAAGACTCCTCGAGCAGACCCCACACTCTCCAAGCTTCTGGACAGTTGACTTATTGACAGTCACAATGTCCACAACAGAGCATCTCAAGAATGGTGGCCAGATCAGCAGCAGCTATATCACCTGGTAACTAGTTAGAAAAGCAAATTCATGTAACCCACCCCATAGCTATTGAATCAGAAACTCTGAGAATGGGGGCCTAATAATTGGTGTTTTAATAAGCTCTCCAGGTCATTCTGATGCTAGCTAAGGTTTGAGAATAACTGAAGCAACTAATGCCTTTTCTAGGAGAGCATGTGCCCTAAGTACTTTTATTGTGCTTGAAATCCTGTCTTGGGGTTTTGTAGCCCCAAATCTGTAAACAAAATGCTATAGTACAAGAATAGTATGAAATGAAAACTTCACTGTTGTTGTCCTGAGTAGAAAATTTAATAATCAAAATTAATCTATTTATAAAAAATCTATATGCTTGTTAAATTGGCTTCATGAACAAGTAATCTTTTCATGGGACCAACTCAGTGATTTTTCTTAAGGATACAGTTCAGGCTTGTGTTGAGATGCATCAAATCAGAACAGATTGCCACATTGACATTCTATGGACCTCTTTGGTTCAATTCTCTAATAAATGAAAGTGTGGCAATTGTGTATTGGAATCAGTACTACTTCATCAAAATTTAAATTTGATCAATTTTATTTTCTCCTCTTTTGATAACTGCCAGAATTCCAGCTCATGTGAAATGGCCAGCCCTCTCTCTGTCACCTAGACCAGCAAGTTGTATTATCTGAGTTAAAGTCTTTAATGAAAACACTGCCAAGATGGCCACTTTTTTTTTTTAGATTAAGCCAAATCAAAATTATAACACTGGTAACAACATGTTATTCTCATTTAAGCAAAAAATGAAAGTAAAGGTCACTCTAAGGAGACTTACACTCAAAAAATTTCTTTTGCTCACTATTTTGCATCCTCGCTATTGTAATAATTTTTTGTTCTTCTATGACCCACCTTCACAGTGAATATATGTTACACAGCTCAAGCATACTGATTTTCACTTCATGAATCTAAAAACCCTATAATTCTTACTCAAAATCTGGCAGTTTAACCTGTCTTAGGAGAAATGATTTAATAACAGAGACATGTAATGAGAGCCCTTATTGCTAAAATGTCACTGTATTTACAAAATATACTACAGGGCACTTACTAATATTCTACAAAGTGCTGTCATAAATCATTTAGCCTAGGCTACACTTTTAAAAATACATTAATAAGATAGAAATAGTTTAGTATCCTTGACTTTAAAAGACCTTTTTTTTTCAATATGAAATATTTTGAGTGCTCTCAATGACCATTACTTCATGTCTTTTCCATGTTCGATACTCTCTTTTTAATAGTTTTTACCAAGTATTAATTTGGAAATAGCCTATTGTATACTTTTACTATATTTATGAATAATAATAAATATGTGAGGAGTTAAGGAGATAAAGACAGGAAACAACTCTTCATTGAATAGCTATCAAGTATATCATTAATAATAACATTTCCATTGATCATTATCTACTATGTGACAAGAACAGTATGTCATATCACATGCCTAATACAGGAAGGGCACTAAGTAGATATTTAATACTCACAGGAAACTTGTGAGGTAGGTATTATGGTCTCCATTTTGTAGGACAGGAAACTAATGTATAGATAATGTAAGTGCCCTATCCCAGGCATCAGGGCTGGTTGGTGACTAAGAGAAGATTTGAACTGTAGTCTGACTCTAAAACCATATATATTCTAGTATGTTGTGCAGCCTCTCACTCATATTTTGGGTATAGAAAGTGATGAGTTTATATTTGCCCTTTGAATAAATGGAAGAATGATTAAATGATCACTTAAGTCAGTGGCAATAAGATACCTTTCCAGAAAATGCACATTTCTATTTGGATGATTTTTAAATCAGAGAGATCAATTTAATAATATTTTAAGAATCTCCCTAACCAAAGCAGCTTGGGAGTCTAAAATGTCCTCACCAAGCAGAAATGTCCATAAAGGTTCATGTGGCACTTTACACAGGATGCTTTACCTTTCTGTGGAGCAGAGTGACTCTTATTTGCTCACATGCCATTAATTGATAAATCAATGTCCAGAAGCATGTAGATCCTAAATCTGAAGGGAATAATGAAGCTTTTCAGACATTAAAGAAATGGGTCTGCTTTTCATTTTAGTAATATTCACTTCAGATTAGTTTCCCCATTGACTCAATGGTTCACCAAAGAAGCCAGAGTTACAAAATTAAAACCTGAAAAAACATTGTATTTCCATATTTTAAAATTCTGAAATAATTCAAACGTATAAAAAAGTACAAAGGTCATTATAGCACTAATGTATCTACTGATAAAAAATATTCAGCTCAGTTAAAATTACCATACTTAACTAGAAATTTTAGTGTCTTTATTAAAGTATAATTTATATAGAAATTAATCAATTTAAGTATCATTTTACATAAGTTTCAATAAATATGTACTTTTGTGTACTCACCATCACAATCATGCTATAGAAATTTCTATACTCTTAAAAATATTCCTCGTTCTTATTTGTAGCCAATTCACTCTCAACTTCTAGCTCCTAGCAACCACTTACTGGTTTAAATGAAAAGAAAAGTCATAGACCAGAAGAAAATATTTGCAAAATATATATCTGATAAAGAACTTGTACCTAAATATATAAAGAAATCTTACAACTCAATAAGACGACCCATTGTGGGGGATGGGATGAGGGTAGAGGGTTAGAAATGAGCAAAAGATTTGAATAAATACTCTCCTAAAGATACACAAATAGAAAATAAAGATACTCAACCTCACTAGCATTGAGCAAATGCCTATTAAAACCACAATAAGATACCACTACATACATTCTACTAGTGATATAATGGCTAAATTTAAAAGTCTGACAACACTGTGTTGTATGAATATGGAGCAACTGTAACAGGATACTTTTATAAAGTTAACCTTATTATAAAATCCAACAATCCCACTCCTGAGAAAAGGACCGGAAAGAACTAGAAACATACCCACATACACTTGCACTTGAAAGTTCATAGCAGCTTTTTAAAATCTCTTTATAAAGATATAAACACATTCTGGAAGAGCATTTGAGACCTTGTTCTATTTGAATTCTAATTCCCCTATACTTATCACTGTATATAGCATTTCATTGTATAAATATATGATATTGCCAAATTTTCTGTTAATGGACATTTAGATTGTTGCAAAATTCTTTGCTATTATAATACTTCAATGTGCAAGCATTGAATTCATTGTGTTTTCTTGTCCACACGTGGATTTCTTCAATATATACCTAGAACAGTACTACTGTAGGTTCCAGGGTATGCATACATGCAAAGCTACTGAATATGACCAAATTTCTCTCCACTGTGGTTATACTAGATATTTTCCACCTACCCTGCCTGACATTGCCCATCTTTTTCCACACTGTCCTGTCACCCAGGAGACTGACCTTTATGATCTGTACCAACTTGGCTCCCATGACCTTAAGCTTCTATTGGGTTTGGGGAGAAGTAGGCTTTTCATGTGATTAGGTGTGACTTCTCATCTTTGCATACTTCCATGAAGGTCACAACTTAAGCTGAGTGTCTCTTTCCAAGGAAAGGCAGCTGTTCTTGTCATCACCTTTCAGGCTTAAGGTGGTAACAGCTTCTACTGTTACTAACCTCATAATGCTTCAGCATCCCTTGTCAATTTCTCTTAGCTTTTACTCTAAGCTTTGTAAATATTCCCTTCATTAAACTCTTTTCAATTACTTTTTTTGAGTGTGCCATCTGTTTCCTGCTGGGACCCTGACCAACACAATGGTTTTCCAATTTACATATCCACACATGGAGAATTCCTATTTCATCCTTGCCAATACGTGATATTAGCAGATTTCTCCTTTTTTGCCAATTGGATGAGTGTGAAATGAAAACCTATGATTATGTTGATTTAAATTCTCTAATTCATAGAAGTGGAGCATCTTTTCACATTTACATTGGCTATTTAGATTTTTTCTTCAGAGAATTTTCTTTTCATCTTCATCATTCATATTTTATTGAATTGTTTATCTCCTAATTGATCTGTAGGAATCATGTATCTGTCCTGAAAACTGCAACTGTGTCAATTATATATGTTGCAAATATCTTTTCACAGTTTGTGGCTTTAAAAGACTTTATTATGGTATGTTTTTTAGGATAGAATTTTTAAAATAAAGTCTAATTTATGGTTTCATGGTTTTGGGCTTGCTTAGAAAATTGTCCATGCTTTCATATCATTAAATTATCTTCCTATTTTTCTTTCTAAACTCAAAAACTTTTTTCTTTCATGTATTTAATGCATTTGGAGTTTATTTTTATTTATACTATATTGATATAATGTTATTATCTTCCATATGGATAGCCAATTGTCTCAACATTTTTCAATAAAGTCTATTCATTTCTCATTGAATTGTAGTAATACATTTGCAACAATAATTTTCTTATGTGCATTGGTCTGTTTCTATGCTCCATATTTTGTTCTTTTGTATTTGTCTGACACTGCACCAATACCAGCAAGTATAAATCATTCTAGCTGTTAGACTTTTCACAGGAGTAGCTCTCCAATTTTATATTTCTTTAAATTATGTTGATTATTTCGGTCCATTTGTTTTTCTATGTGACTATTATAATAAGCTGGCTGTATTCTCCAAAAATAAATACCTTGTTTGAATTTTGATTGGAAGTTCATTAAATCTTCTCTATAATATTGACTCTTGCCATCTATCCATGAATATTGTGTATGTTTTGTCTGCGTGTCTGTGTGTGTATGTCTCATTTACCTCTCACATTTAAGAACTTTTTCCATAAAAAATATTGCATGTGTTTCATTAGATCCCTTTTCATAGAGAAGGCAGCCATTCCAAATCCCTGGCCTTATACAGGGACACCATTTCCATCCCATTTCCTTACACACGTCCACTGCCATGCCTTTGATCCTGCATGGGCAATAAAATCTTAGGCCCTGGAACTTCGGCCTATAACTGAGCCAGATATCTCAAAAGCTGCCCTAGTGTAGGGCTTACATCTCAAGCTTTGAGTTTCCTTTTTGCTTCTGAAAGCTGAAGATTTCCATTAATTCTTTCAAGATTAGATGGATAGATAATAATAGATGATAGATAGATAGATAGATAGATAGATAGATAGATAGGCAAACAGGTGGTAAATATAATATTATGCAGCATATCTATATGTTAGAGACACATACTGTCCACTTTATCCCATTCGGTCATAGTGCTCAAAGCAGATGTCCAGAGTGCTTCTGTCCTCAACTGTCAGGTGCTCTTTTCACTTCTATCCTCTGTCAGGTGCACCTGTGCATTTTTATCACTGCATAGGCAGTATGGTGAAGGCCCTAGCTAATGACAGGGACTATAAAGGATATGCTTACATCTGTTTTTCACAAATTTAGAAGAGACTAATTCACAACACAGAGGCCAACCCAACTTGACTGCTTTATTGAGTCCTCTGGCACATCCTAGCCTTCTCTACTGTAGTTAACAATAGACCAACACTTTGCAAGTCAAGTAGCTTTGGCTCTGTCCTCATGCAACCAGAAGCAGGGAGTCCCGGAGTACTCCTAGAATGGTCTGTAAAATTGTCAGCTATGTTTTGAATACTCATAGGATTAAGATTGTTTGGTTGAATTTCAAAAAGTATTTCAGATTTTGAAGTATGTTTTTATAAGAAAATAAACAGTTCAATTATATTTTAAATCTTGATTTATTTTTATCAAGCACACTCCATTCATCATAAGCTTGTTTTGTTTTCACTAATTTGTATTAGGAAACCAACACAGCATAAACTGGCTTTGCTTCAGATGTCTTTGTTTGCCAGTGGGAAAACAGTCATCAGGATATTCAAAGGACATCAGAATTTTCAGAAGCACCAAAAGGGACCTTTATAATGATTTTAAATTTTCCATAGATTTTCCCTCAATGGTTATAAATATGCTTGAAAAGCCATATGAATTGTATCACAGTAGTTCAGGGGGAATGTTTGCTCATTTCTCAGCTGAGATATTTCTATAAACAATAGGTCCCCATGAGAAAGCCAGATTTCCAATGTGCTTGACTAATAGTTTGCTATATCTGCCAAATTGAAGACTTTGGCAATGTTATACTCCTCTCTCTGACAGGAACTATTTCTTCCTCCTAACAAAATAAAAGTGTTTCAGAGTTATATGTAAAATCAACAACAAGGTGCTCACATTGGGCCTCACAGTTTAAGAGACCTTTGGATCCTGTGTCTTTATTATATCTCCAGGTCCTGTATTTAATACCTACTGAGTTAAAGGCCTGCGCTCAAGTTCACCTGACATAAAATAATCAGATGAAAACAGGGGGATGTGAGGGTTCTACTTTAAATATTTGCCTACACACTACACCATTGATTTTCTTGGTTTCATTAAAATGTTACTGAATTGATATTTGCTTTTCAGGGATGTATAAGCATATATTTGAAAGCATATAGGATGATATTTATTAAGTACTGTTTTTTAAGAGCAAACACTAGTTTAGGCACTTTCACAAGCAATGTGTTATTTAATCTGAATATATTCCAATTGCAGGAATAAAAAGGAAACATCAGTCCAAAGCCGTTACTTTTTACGGCCAATTCCATTATCTCTTCTCCTATAATGTGCCTGCAGTTCTTCTTTGCCTCCCATTCCTTAATGCTAAAGTCCTCATTCATACCTTGGTTGGAACACACACATCAAGTGGCTTTGACACTCAGGTGCAATTACCAATGATGCATTTGCTTCGATGCAAATGTCAGAATATCGCAGCAGAAAGGTTACCTCCCCGCACTGCAGAGATAATCACTCTGCAAGCTGCCAAAGCTCTATTCATTCCGTGTCCTTTCTGAGCCAATCCAGAGAGGTTTCTCACATCAGTCAAAGAAACTGACCCCTAAATCTGTGTCTCCTGGGACAGTCACAGTAATTGGCAATCCCAAGTTTTGTTTTCTCTGAATGCTCAAGCAGGAATATGTAAGGTGGGTTTGACTCCATGGAACCCATTATTAAAGGGCTTTTACTTTCTGTGCGATAAAGAGCTTTGGTCTTTAGAGCAGTCAGTCTTCTCCGTTGATGTCTCAGGCAGGGGTTGAAAGTCAAGGAGAAAGTGCCATTCGGATGCATTATGAATTTCTAGGATCTCTACTTCTTTTAGTCTCTGAAGAACTCATCTTTGTCCCTGTCTTCAGTTAACCCATGAAGAGGAACAGGTGAGACCAGAGGCACGTCTGGGGGCTCGGGAAGAGAGTGGGAGAAGGAAAGCAGAGAGAAAGAAGGAGGAGGTTCAGGAGCACAGCGTTTTAGCGCTGGTTGTGTTTTTTATTGTTGCTCCTCTCACCAGTCTGGGGAGGAGGTAGGGACACACATGCTGGCTTTCTCTCCAACGCAGCTGAGACCTTTATGAAATCACTGCAGAGGCAGGGGCGGCAGGCACTATTTTTATCTCCAAATTGATTCAGCTGCAGCCGCTGCTGTGCCTCTGACTTCATCTCTGCTGGCCCTCCCCCTCGCTGCCCCCACTCACTGCTTCCGCCCGATTTGGAGACTTATCTTCAGTTCAGCACTGCTCCCTTCCCTCCAGGCCCTGGCTGGGCAGGGCTCAGGCAGGACTCCTGCCGGCGACTGATAGTGACAAGAGCAGATCGTGCAGCAAGCTCTGACAGCCCTCAGAGGCGCATGGCCAGGCATCAGTGAGCCACCGGGGGCTGCGCCAGCATTTAATTGTTCACCCTCCAATTTCCCCTACCCTTGGGAACAGGGTTCCACAAAGAAATTTCATCAATTGAAATGCCGTGTGCCAGAACATTTGCCAAACGTGCCCCATCTGACAAGGTTTAAGCTTTCAGACGTTGTTGCTAAGAAGAAAGGACATTTACTCCCTGGACTTCTCATCTTCTCCTTCCGAGGCTGATGGGGCCCCATATCAAAGCTCCTGGAGAGGGTGACTTGCCTGAAAGGCTAGGAGAGGTTTTCTTGGTTGGGGAGGCTAAAGAACAGGGCAGGCAGGATATGCCATTTCTGTTTTGTGGGTGATGTTTGAATTTGCCACCCCTGAAATGCTGGGAGCTCTTCCAACCCAGGTAGTTTTCTATTCATATCTCCATCCTCTATGCCTAGGGAGCTGGTTCTCAGAAGTGTTTGTTACAATGAGATCACTGAGTGCAGACTTACTTTAAGTACTAAAAAACAGAATTAGAAAAACAACCAAAAAAGTTGTTTGTAGGCTGAGGATGGGGGTATCACAGAGGATCCTTCATTAATATCTAAATTCTCAGACTTAACATGGACCCTATGCTCGGCACAGGGCCCGACAGACAGCAAGTGCTCAGTGAAGGGGCATGGTTGGGCTGGTGGGTTAAGTGAATGACTGAGTGACTCTCCGGGCAGCAGTGATAGTCTCTCGGCAAATGTTTGCTGGATATAGTAGTCAGTGTTCTAGGGACAACAGTGGACAAGATCAGAAGGAGCCTATCACTTAATAGGTAAAGTGAGATATGAGCAAATTTAAAATGCAAGTTACAACATATGAGCCTAAATGAAGTTTAGATAGAAGGTGAAAAGGAAGATGAACAGGTTAGCACACAAATGGAGGCTTTAAGAATCAAGGAACTTATGTATGAGATAATGATAGATGTCATTTGGACAGGAAATGATAGAGAACTTTTAGTTTTGTGCTGTCCAACGTGAGAGCTACTAGCTACATGTGGCTACTTAAATCTACATTTAAATCAATTAAAATGAAAGTTTTAAAGTTAGGGGAAAAAGTTAGTTCCTCAGTCACACTAGCCAATATTGAAGTACTAAATAGTTACATATGGCTAGTGGCTACTATATTGGATGATGCATATCATTTTTATTATTGCAGCAGAAGAATGAAAGGAAACAATTAGAAATAAAAGGGCTAGAGGATGAAGTCTACCAAATACAAAGCTCGGACATTAAATATATTTTGCAGGTAAAAGGTAATCCTTGAAGATCTACAAGCAAAGAGCCTACATGATCAGAAATATGCTTCTGAAAGAAGCATATAATGGCTATGTATAAGCTAGTTTTGAGTGTTTTTTGGTTTTCAGAATCTTCACACATCTATTATCTTGTTTACCTCTCAAAACAAGCCTCCGGGTAGACAGAGCAGATATGGAAAACAAGTTTCCAATATCACCAGGGAGATGGAGGAACCATAAAAAGAGTCGAAAGAGGAAGAAAAAAAAATCTCATATCTGTGAAAAACAGCTTCCTTCTTCCACCCCATTGCCACATAGGCAAATTTTTCCTTCTTGTATCAGGAGCTACTGATATATGTTACAGTCTCTTCTGGGAGCTGAACTGTAGTACTAGATACTGAAAACCCTGAAGAGGAGGCAAAAGTCATGTGACAAAGTAGCTTCAAATCTGACATAGGAAAGACAGAATCACAACAACAACAAATTGGAGTCATTTAAAAGGAAAGCAAATAGAGGATTTGCTATGTCCACCAGGGCTACCTTAGGCTGTGTGAACAGCACCCCCCGAGTGGGTCATGCAGCCCAGATAACCACCAGCTGGAAGAGAAAACATCTGGGTCTCACCTAAATGCAGAGAGAAAAGTAAAGCCTGAGAATACTATTAAAATCCAGCATGATGCAGGCGTTCCTGAAGAGAATAAGTTCTTGAAGACCCTCACATTATACCTCATGAGTGACTTTAAACTCTGATCGCTGGAAAGAAGAGCGTGGATCAAGCCAACTCAAGATTACTCTCTGTTCTCTGCGTTCTAATCAAGTGCTCCTGGGTATGTTCACTTCTCTGACCCTAAGTTTTCTTATCTATAAATTTATAAAAAAAATAATAACTATTTCTCAGAATTATTAAGAGGATCAATAGGAGATTACAAAGCACAAAGCGGGAGCCCAGGACATAGTTACATGCACCCGAAGGTAAAGTATACGTGTTTTAAAATGTATGTGAAAAGGCAATGGGCTTTTCTTGTTGCAGATCAAGAAACATGAAGAATGTTAGACTGCCGTGAAGTCTCCTTCCAAGTGTTGGCATACCTCTCTTGAAAAAAAAAGAAAAAGAAAAATTTTCCAGCTCTCTGGTGAGAAGCAGTAAATTCATGAACAGAATATTGCCCATTTCTCTGCCATCAGTCTAGTGCTAGATCAAGCTGGGACTTGTGAGAGCAGTTTTATCTGGATTTCATCAGGTGCAAACCCCACTGTAAAGGTAAACTTTTATTTTTGTTACTGATATAAGTGCATTGCTTCAGGCCTAAACTGTCTCCTCTTGCTTTTAATCCTGCTTTCTTTCTAAACCCAAGTGAACTAAGCTAATTTTACTGAATGCCTCATTCTCAATGTTATTGCCTCTTTTGTACAGGTTTGCAATGTATTCCAGGCTTTAAAAAGCTACAAGTATTTATAGGGCAGTTTCCTCTTCCGGTTGCACCATGTAACAATTACAACATAGCATGTCAAGAGGTCCTAGCTATTTTTTTCTCTTGGCTTCTTCTAGGTGAGGAAAAGGATTTTTCTAATTGTCACAAAAATAACTGCTTTTCCCAATCTCTTAGGTAGCAAAGTAATGAAAAAAGAAACTTCTTAACAAGCCAAATCAAGACCACTGTTTTAAAAGCTTTTTGAGAAATAAAGAAGACAGTATTTGAAGTAAGAGAAACAAATGCCTTCTGAAGCTTAAACTAAGTCCCCTGGGAGGCGGGGATAAGAGATACTTTTTCTTCCCCCAAAGCACCTCCAGTGCCTCTAAGGATCTTGCTGGCTTAATCCTTTGCTGGCCCACACTAAGAAATAAAAAAGAGGCAAGTTTAAAACAACATTCATCTTCTTCAAGAGGCTGCTGAGAGCTTTGAATGAATTTTTTTCCATCATCCTTTTTCTTGCAGCCCCAATTACTCTAGGTACTTCTGAAGAGTCTTTTTAAATAGAGCTTGGGTGGTCACTTCTCACTGAACACAGGGTGCACGGGGATGAAATAAACGCTTCTTCAGTATACTGTGTTTTGGAGGGGTGGAAGCACTTTTTCAGTTCCTAATGGAACTTTTTATAGCATTAAGGGTGAAAAGAAAGGGAAAGAGGAAGAGAGAGAGAGAGAGAGAGAGAGAGAGTGAGAGAGAGACAGACAGACAGACAGACAGAGACTGAGAGACAGAGAGAAGTTCATTCAACCTTTCCATAATTATGCTTCCAGTATTTTCCAATACACCTTCCATCCTCTTAGTAGTTCCTCAGTCTGAAGGGTACTGACAAGGTAGGCCACCTTGCCCAGGGCAAGATAATCTGGTTCCACTGAGCTGAATGTTAATGTAAGATGATTCATCACAGCCTAAATCTTTCGACTTCTCTTAAATTTCCTGCAGAAAATGCCAGGTATTCTAGCATTACACAGCCTTTAATGACAGGGTTCTTGGAGGCCCCCAAATGAAGACGGGGTATGGCTGGACGGAGTATGGCTGGACGGAGGGCTGATTATTTTTGACAAGGAGACCTACCTGTTCAGTAGAGTTTGAATTATATGAAAAGAATCTAGAGTAAAGCCAAAGAAAAACAAAAACTGTGTTTTTTGCCTGGATAACTTTGTCTTGGGAATCCTCAAGTCACACTAATGACTTTAAATGTGAAAAATTGCAAGAAGCCTGATTTTAAAACATTTTTGTTGTTGAATTTTGAACAGTTAATTTGATCAAATTATGTGAATATGGAATGAATTACCAAGCTTTCCTCTTGATTTCTAAGTATATTTCTCCATTGTGCATATGAAAGAAAATTTCAAAACAGCAAAAATTAGCAACAACTTTACTGTCTTTCATTTTAAAAAGCCTCAATTTTTTCTGAGCTGGAATACACAGCCCAGCTGAATCTGTGTCTTAAGTGTTGGTGGCCCTTATACTGGTAAGAATTACCTCGTGGACGGTCATGTCCACAATCTAAGTTTTTTCTACAAATCAATCACGACCTTAAGTAGGTTCTTGCACAAGCAGGAATGTTTGTTACCAGCATGCAGTATTTGTCTACATAAGGATATAAAATAAAATGCATGTTATGATTTCATATTAATTTTTGTGCTTTCCATGATATAAGCATGTTTTCTAAGTATTGGCTGTCAAAGACCATTTTTATTTACTTCAGCTGAAATAATTATAAACATTATGCAGTGGTCATGAAGAGTAAAATCGCTGAGCTTTTATTTCTCCATCTGTAGTAGATGGCCACTAAATACCTTTGTCCATAGAATTTTTATAACAATGAATTATGAAATTATGAAATTAGGTTTAATGTATGTGAACGTGTCCACCACCGGCAGGCACTATGCAGGTGCTCAATAAACATGTTTCTGTTCCCTTTCATAAGGTTAGAAAGATTTCAGCCTCATGGGTGAGACCGTTTATTGTACAAAACAGATATTGTTGTCAAGAAAGGCTCTGATTAATGGGAAAGGATATTCAATATAGCAGAACAGCCTCAGGATATATCCTAATTTGAGAAGAACATGAAGCTCATTCTTTTTAACAAGGAGAGTGTGATGTCCATTAGTCCAGGAAGAATCACATAAAACACTCATGCCTGTGAAGGCAGACAGGGATATGTGCAATGGAAATATGGAACTGAAAGAGCAAGAGCTGTACAGTTAAAATGTAACTGAGGTAGAAAAACTGAATTTTGAAACTGGCACTTCTCCCAATTGCATAAAAAGTTTGTCCAATACAAAAAAGTTTCCCAGCGTTAGCATATTAACATTAACACTGAGAGCTGGTGCAACCAGTGTGGCAACCCACATGTTGAAGTCAATGATGCAGGTCACAAACAATGAACCATGACAAAGAAGCCACAACAGAATAGAGGTTACTTAATTTACCCACAGGTTATCTAAGTAGCTGAACAAGAAACAGGACCTGGGTATATTTAACTCTAAAGTTAAACCTCTTATATCACACCCTTCTCTATTTTAGTTTTGTCTGGTTTTTATTTCAATACACTTATTATAGCTACAAGCAAATTCTGAAGTTCATACTATGTCATGTTTTATTTTTTCAATGATTTCTTCAGATGTCTTTTGAAAATCCCAAACAAAACTATCACCTTTAGTTATTTCTAAAGATCTGAATCAAATCTGTGTCTAAGCTGATTTTTGTCAGTAGCATTGAAATGACCTAATTGAACAGAACTGATAAGGAAATATTTGTCATGAATTTCTACAAGGTAATGAAAATAAGTAGTAGAAATGTCTTCAAAGATGTATGATGCTTTAAGGCATTGAATTTTAGTTATCATCATCATCATCATTCCAATGGACTGAATGTTTGTTTCCCAAAATTTATATGTTGAAATCTTACCCCCCAATATGATGATATTAGGAGATAGGGCCTCTAGGAGGTAATTAAGTGAGGAAGATAGAGACTTCATGAATGGAATAAGCACTCCTGTGAACGGGCCCTCAGAAAAATCCTTCCTTCATATGAAGATGCGACGAGGAGACTGCTTGCAGTCTGCAACCCAGAAGAGGGCTTTTGCCAGGACCCAGCCATGCTGGCACCCTGACTTTGAACTTCCAGACTCCAGAACTGTGAGAAATAAAGTTCTATTCTTATAAGCCAACCAGTTTATGGTATTTTGTTATAGCAATCCAAACTGACTAAAATAATAGTTGTTATTTTCAATCATTTAAGTGTCAACTGATAAAACAAAAGAAGGGCTTCTGGGGTGAAGCCAGAGGCTAAGCAAGGCTTGCAGGCCACCCTTCACTCTCTCTTTTCAAATGTGCTAAGGGGGCTGTGAAGAATTTCTGTTGTACAGGAGACCTGGGTAAAAAAATCCTGTTCAAGCTATTCCTTCCTTCCTACCTTCCTACCTTCTTTCCTTTTCTTCCTTCCTTCCTTCCTTCCTTCCTTCCTTCCTTCCTTCCTTCCTTCCTTCCTTCCTTCCTTCCTTC